>NIXA01000118.1:0-11051 GCA_002242795.1 Byssochlamys sp. BYSS01
GAAGAGTAAGGCCAACTAGTTGGGTGAGAACTAGTTGTTATAGAAGTTCTAACAAATCAAATAAATCCCAAGTTATACTTCAAGTAATATTTCAATAACTTTAATAAGCATGAAGAGCTAGAACTAAATATATAGATGGAAATGAGTGTCCTTATATATCCCATCTTGATATTAGGTATAACCCTCTCCAGAATATAACCCTATATACTTTAATATACTGCATACTCAAGTATAAATCTGTATACTAATATTAAGCCTTATACTAATGCCAAGCCCTTTTAGTCATATAACCTATTTGTTCCTTTTGTATTGTGTGACTTATATTAGCACCTTTCTTCTATAGGCTATTATTATCCCTTATCTATTAGGTTTGTAATATCATTCCTCTCTTTCAGGATTGTCATTCTTGATAATAAATAGTGAGTGTTTCCTGTATACTATATTGGATAAAACTTCTTTCTAAAAATATTGTATTATGTCATTTAAATATATAACTAATCAGCTTTAATAGTATAATAAGATATTATAAGGTGGTTCTGAGGTTCCTATCCCTTGTGAATAGTGTGTGCAAAATAATTTTAAGTACATTATGAATGCAAAAATAAAGAATTGTGCAAAGTGCACCCATTATAGTTGAAAATATGTGTGTAAGTTTCACAGCAAAAATGAGTGGAAATAGTTAGATTATAAGTGTGATTAATTAGCATAAGAGGTGTATTATTAGTAGGAGGCAGTTACTGCTATAATAACTAAACTTTCTTACCTAGAAAAGTAAAAGGATTTTCTGGAGTTATATGGCTCAAAGATGTTAAGCCATAATTCTTTTATAATAGAGTGAATAGATAAAGAGGATTCCCCTTCTTCTATAGAGCTTGCTGAGTTAGATTGACTGATTCTTGAGTAAGAGAAATTAAAACAGCTTATTATGTTTATAGAGGCTCTGATGCCTTCTTCTAATTTGTTGACATTCTAGGTGGATTTTGATTGGTTTATTGGTAGAAGTCCTGAAGCTGATGCTAGCAGTTTATTAAATGGTTGATAGGTTTTCAGGTATTTTCTGATGTAGAATATCCTTCTCATTTCACTAAATAGTATGGTTTTCCTCTGACTCTCCTAATGTCTAGTATTATCTCAACTTCATATTCATCATCTGCTTCTTTAATTTTGATGTCTTCATCTATCTGGATGTATTTGGGTGCTGGTTTCAATAATGAGATATAAAATATTAGGTGTATTTAGTTTATGCTATCTAATAATTTGAGTTTATAGTTTACTGGTCTGATTTATTGTTTAATTTTAAATGATTCTAATTTTTAATGGTCCAGTTTCTTACTTGATTATTTTGTTTTAATGTTATGAGTAATGAGGAATGCTTTTCCCCCCTCTTTTAATTGTGGTGTGTTCTTGTGCTATAAATCATAATATTGTGACATACAAAGATTTATAAAGTCTAAATCATTTAAAAGTTGATAATGTAACTAAATAATATGCTATAATATAGTTGATGCTTGTTTTGCTAATGTATCAACAAGTCTAGATTTGCTAACTAATTACAGGTTGTAACTGTAGTTTATAAAAATTGGTGTTTTGCCTGTACTTAAATATGTGGCATTATTGAATATGAATTAGGCAAGTAGGAGATATGACTTCCAATCATTTTATTAGTAATTTATATAATGCTGTAGATAATGCTTAATAATCTAGTTTATCTACTTGATCTATCTATTTGCTTGCAGGTGGTATGCAGTAATCAAATAATGATCAATCCCTATAAGATTTGTGAGCATGTTCTAAAACTTTAATATAAATAGCTTATCTCTATCTAAAATGATATATTCTGGCACTCCATAGTGTAAGATAATATATTTAAGAAATAGGTATGCCATATCTACTGCATTAATACATTCTATTATTGGTATAAGATGAATATATTTAGTTAACTTGTCTATAGCCACTATAATTATATTGTTTTCTTGTGAAACTGATAGTTTAATGATAAAGTTGATAATGATTTATTACTATAATTTTGTTGGCATTTCTGGGTGCTGTAATAGTCTATAAGGCTTGTATCTTGCTAGTTTATCTTATAGGCAGGTATTGCAATTAGCAATATATTGTTATACCTTTTATTATATGTTTAGAAAATAGTAGTTTCTGGTGATCTATTCTATAGTCTTTTCTGTTCTGAAATATCCTCTTATTAGATTGTTATAATGTGTTTGTATCATATTAGTATGCAGGCTCTCTGGCACATAGAGTAGTCTATAAAAGTAAATAAGTTCATTATTATTAATAACATAGTTTGGTGTGCTGAATTGTTGGATTATCCCTTATAGTAGATCAGTCTGTGTTGTTATCTAAATTATATTAATAATTAGGTCTTTATTGGTTGCTGTAAGTATTTGGTGGTTATATACTAGATTATTTTCCTCATCTGTGGTTAATAGTGCTGGTGATGGTAGGTTTCTATATATCTTATAATCTGGTCTTCTACTAAGTGCATCTGCCTGGCTGTTCTTGATTCCTTTGCAATACTGGATTTTGAAGTTGTACTGTAATAGCATTTCAGCCCATCTAGCTTGTTATCTTATAAGTTCTTTCATTATTGTGAAATATGTCAGGTTCTTGTGATCCATCTTAATAATTATTAGGTGTTTTATCCTGTCTAAATAGACTCTCCATATCTTAAATATTATTACAATCACAAGTAGCTCCTTATTATGGATATTATAATTCAATTCTGCAGGTATCATCTTTCTTAAGTAGAATGTGATAGGTTATAGTTTTCTATTATCCCCCATTTGTGTGAGTCTCATTCTCACAGTATAGTTGGATGTGTCAATCTCTATAATGTGTTCCTTTTCTAGGTCTTATAGTCTTAGAATTGGTGCTTCTACAATTATTTTTTTTATATATTCAAATGCATATTGTTGTTCTGGTCCCTATTTAAATTCTTGATTTCCCTTCAGTAGTCCTGTAATGTTGATCATTTAGAATAAGTATTGGTTGATGTATCCTTAGTAATAGTTCACAAATCCCACAAATAATTATACTTTTTTGATGTTTGTTGGTACTAGCCATTCTAGGATTATCTATACCTTAATTAGATCTATATAGATGCCCTCTAATGTAATCCTATATCTAAGAAACTTAGTATCTTGGATATAGAACTAGCATTTTGTCTATTTTAGTTTTAGTTTTGTGTCTTGTACTGCCTTTAAGACTTATAATACATACTTTATATGCTCTCCTAAAGTGTTAGAGAAGATAAGGATATTATTAAGGTATATAATGATGAATGTATTATTAACCTTCTTAAGTATCTCTTTGTCTATAAACCTCTGGAATATTATGGGCATATTAGTGAGTCTAAATAGTATAATAGTATACTTATAATGCCTATACTACATCCTGAATGCAGTCTTCCATTCTTTGCCTTTTATAATATAGATCTAATTGTAGGTGTCTTATATATCAAGTTTTATAAACTATTATGATCCCTTCACTTTGTCTTGGATTTTAGTGATTAGTGGTAATGGATATTTATCTTTAATAGTTATTACATTAGTTGATCTATAGTTAATGTATGGCCTTTCTATATTGTCTTTCTTTAGTACCCATAGTACTCTGTGTTCAGTAGATGACTTTAATGATTAGATTATACTTTTTATTAATTCTGTCTGGATGTACTCCTTTAGTATCTTTAATTCTCTTCCTATTATTCTGTAGATCTGGTTGTATGTTGGTCTCTTCCCTTCCTTAAGGAGTATCTTGTGGTTATGTTTACTATATTCTAGTAATTAATATTCCTCTAGTTACTCAAATAGTTCTTAAAATAGTTTGTAGTAGTTGGGTAATATCATTTCTTCACTTGTTACAGTGTATGTTTGCTTCTCTTTATAGTGTTGGCATCTTTCCTTAATGTCCTGAATTGTTTCTTGTCTAGTTAGAAGTTGATATTTTAGAGGTAAGTCTCTTTCTCTATAGTGTCCTTGATCAACTTGCTTCTTTATTGAAAGGGTTGCATCTGTCTTTGGCTTTATAGCTAATATATTGCAGTCTGTTCTAGGCTCTTCAACTTGGTGCCTATTCACTAATTGGTCTTAAGTACTTGCCCCCTATTTAGCTAAGTTGTTACGAACCTAACAGGATGAGGGACAATGTCAGCCTATGAAGGAATTGCACTAATGCAAGTTGAACAACACAAAAGAAACAAACAAGTCACATGACCCAGAAGACTTGGCATTAGTATAAGGCTTAGCATCAGTATACAGGATTATACTTGAGGTATACAGTATATTAGGGTATACAGGATTATACTCCATAGAAGGTTATACCTAACATTAGGATGGGATATATAAGGACACTTATTTCTGTCTATATATTTAGTTTTAGTTCTTTGTGCTTATTCTACTCATGTTACTTGAAGTATAACTTGGGAACTTTATTTAATTTATTAGAACTTCTATAACAACTAGTTCTCACCCAACTAGTTGGCCTTACTCTTCTAATTGTACTGCTTTAAGTGAGACAGGATTATCAATCATAGGGACACTAGGATGGTGTGTAGTATATATAATAGGACAGCTATATATAGCTAAAAGGGCTTTAAGTTTGCAGGTAAGAGTTAACTGAATACTAAGTCTAATAGTATACAGGTTATAGGAAGCCTAGGATGTAACATAATAAGCACTATTAATATAAGTTGAATTTTAGTTGACTATTTACTTAAGTATTATCAACAATATAATTTAATTGCTCAACCTGACAATGAACTATGTCAACATAAGGAGGAAGTTAAGTTGGGGAAGGCTATGCCTAATAGTAAGCACCACCCACCTTCACTAAAGAACTGATAGGGATGATCAGCTAGTTATAGGATCATATTAGGGTCTTAGAAAAACAAGCTGACTCTACTAAATCACAAGCAAGTATAAAAGCAGTAAAGATCTGCCTATTAGAACCATTTAATGAGACCTGAACTAAGCTTTAAGGATTCCTTACTTGACTGAATCAGTACCTATATATTAAATGAAAATGGATCACTACTGATGCTGATAAGGTGTTATTTGCTTCAACCTATCTCACAGGAATAGCATTCAATTAGTTTAAACCTATAATGAGGGAATACATAGCCTTTAAGGATGAAGGGCAGAGCAATAGCATAAAGAAGATCTTTATAAGCTATAACAAGTTTAAGAAGCAGCTTGAGAGAATATTTAAAGATTTAAATAAGGTTCAAAATGTAGAAAGGGAGCTTGATTAGCTGAAGCAGATAGGATCTATAGCTAGCATGACATCCCATTTCTTATAGATCATTACACACCTTAATAATGTTAAAGATGCCTACCTTTATGACTTTAAGAAGAAGCTGAAGCCTGAGGTATAAGAGAAATTGTTATAGTAAGATCAGTCAGAGAAGTTATAAGACTATATTACAATAATAGTAAAAATCAACAATTGACTATACAATTTCTGCAGAAGAATGAATAGGTGAATAAGTACACCACTATAATAAAATAATGAATATTGACCAAATGATAAGAGGTCAGTATAATTATAAAGCATAGGATACCAAGACTCATAGGGGCTGAAACTAATGGACCTAAATGTAATACACAAACAAAAGGGACCAAGACACCCAATAAAAGAGATTAAATATTTTAATTGCTGAAAGAAAGGGCATATAGTAAGTACATGCCTATAGAGAGGCAATAGATAATAGCTGCAAGCAATTAGAAAAGAATTATTAGAGTATTATTATATAGCCTAAAAAGGACTACTAATACTAGTATACACTGAATATAGGTATAAAAGTAGTGAGATTATGTTAAACTCTACAGATAGTCATATAATGCCCACATAATAGGATATCAGTAAGGATGACAACAAATAAGATGCTCAAGAAAGAGCACAAGATAAAGAAACAAAAAGGCTCATTATAAAAGTTAATGAGATGATAGCTAGCTGGAAGAGCATCAGCAGTAGTAATAAAGAATTCCTAAAAGTCCAGTAAGACTAGAATATACAATAGGATAAGATCCAGGCAGAGATAATAGATAAGCTGAAGAAACTAAAGAAAGAGGCTAGGAAGCCTGAAAATGAAATGTGAATATTCAGAACATATCCTGAAGAAAAAGAGAAATAAAATCCTGATAATAATATCAGAATGGCAACCTAAGATATATATCCTTATAACTAAAGAGGGTGCATATGTATGTGCTACTAATAATATCTAGATCATAATAAGATGCATTAGACTATATGCTATAAGGATAATTGCTTAATACACCTTAATAGAAAAGAGGGAAGTAATTATTTGCTAAGAAAGAAGTACTATAAATATTTACCTAATTAGGGAACCATATTAGCTGTGATAGAGTAAGGCTTGCATTTTAAGCTGAAGGTAAGAATGGCAGGATAATAAGCTTAAGTAATGATAGATTTAGGTGCTATAGGGAACTTTGTGGATCTGATCTTTCAGAAATAATTAGATCTTAATAGAATAAGAAAGATACAACTGCAAACCCTATAAGGCCTTAATAGGGAAATGCTTTATCAGCTTAAATTCAAAACTGGATTACTTATAGTTGTGATCCACAATCATATCAAATAACTTAATTTTGATATTGCCAGACTTAGGGGATATGAGGTAGTTTTGGGGATACCTTAGCTTAGAAGACATAACCCAGAGATTAACTAAAAGACAAATAAGATCTAGTTTGTGAAATATAACTATATAAGAAGAGACTTAGCTAGACAGAAGGCAAGTACTTAAGATCAACCAATAAATAGACATCAAGTTAAAGAGCCTAAAATAGGCTACAACATACTAGCTATAAAGCTAAAGATAGATGCAACCCTTTCAACCAAAAGATAAGGTGATTAAGGATATTATTATTAAGAAAGAGACCTACCTTTAGAATACAGACTTCTAACCAGACAGAAAATAACTTAGAACATTAAAGAAAGATACTGAATTTATAAAGAAAAACAGACATATACTGTAATAAGTAAGTAATTAATGCTACCAAACTACTATAAATCATTTAAAAAGCTATTTAAATAACCAGAAGTATATCAGCTACTGAAGTATAGCAAATATAATTATAGGATACCCTTTAAGAAAGGGAAGAGACCAATATACAATTAGATCTACAGAATGACAGAGAGAGAGCTGAAAATATTGAAGGAGTACATCTAAATTAAGCTAGAGAAGGGTATGATTTAATCATTAAAATCACTAGCTGGATATAGAGTACTATGGGTACTAAAGAAAGATGATATAGAGAGATCATATATTAACTATAGACTAATTAATATAATAATAATTAAGAACAAGTACCTGCTACTATTAATCATCAAGATCCAAGACAAAGTAAAAGGATCATAATAGTTTATAAAACTCAATATATGAGATGCCTACAATCAGATTCACATTATAAAAGACAAAGAATGGAAGACTGTATTTAGAATATAATATAGATATTATGAATATACTATTATGCTATTTGGACTCACCAATGCACCAGCAACATTCCAAAGGTTTATAAATAAAAAGATACTCAAGAAAGTTAATAATATATTTATTATTGCATACCTTAATAACATCCTCATCTTTTCTAACACCTTAAAAGAATATGTATAGCATATACCAAGAGTCCTAGAAGTGATATAAGAAGTAAAACTAAGGCTCAAATTAATAAAATGCCAGTTTCATGTTCAAGATACAGAGTTTCTTAGATATCAGATCACTTTAGAAGGCATATATATGGACTCAGTCAAGGTACAGATAATCTTAGAATAGCTAATATTAATGACCATTAAGGAAGTACAATCCTTTATAGGATTTGTGAACTATTACTAAGGATACATCAACCAATACTTATTAAGGATGATAGATATCACCAAGCTGTTGAAGGGGAATTAAGAATTCAAATGGGGACTGGAACAACAATATGTATTTAAACATATAAAAAGGGTGATTACAGAAGCACCTATCTTGAAACTAGAAAATCCAGAAAAAGAGCATACTATAAAGACAGACACATTAGACTATACTATAGACATGAGACTAACATAAATAGGAGAAAATGGAAAACTGCAACCTATTATATTCTACTTAAGAAAGATGACACCTACTGAACTAAACTATAATGTTTATAATAAAGAGCTACTCACAATTGTGATAATATTTAAGGTATGGAGGGTATATCTAGATGGAGTGAAATATCTAATAATTGTGAAAATAGATCACAAGAACCTGACATACTTCATGATAATGAAAGAACTCACAAGATGACAAGCTAGATGGGTAGAAATGCTATCATAGTACAATTTCAAGATTCAATACTGCAAAGATACTGAGAATAGTTAGATAGATATACTTAGCTGACAACCAGACTATAAAATATATGAAAATCCACCATTACCAGCATTATTGACCATAGATAAGGGGAACAATCTCATATACAATCACCAAATGTTGGCAGCAACCAACAAAGACCTAATTATCAATATAATCTACACAGCAACATAGACAGACCCATTATAGGGAATGATTTAACAATTAACTACATCAAACTATATTATTGATAATGATGGACTTATCTACTTCTACAGATTACTTTATATACCAGAAATATTGTGAACAGATATTATATAGGCACATTATGACAACCTAATAAGAGGACACTTTAGAATGGAAAAGACTATAGAATAAATTGCCAGAAATTACTACTTTCTAAATATGCAATAAAAAGTACAATAATATATTATTAATTATGACACTTGTCTGTGAGATAAGCTAATAAGATATAAACTATATGGACTATTACAGCATCCAGAAACACCAATAAAATCATAATAATAGATTATAATTAACTTTATTACCAAACTGCTAGTTTCACAAGGAAATAATATGATTATGGTAGCCACAGACAAGCTAACTAAATATATTCACCTTATATCAATAATAGAATGCATTAATGCAGCAGATATAGCATACCTATTCCTTAAATATATTATATTACACCATAAAGTGCCAGAACATATCATCTTAGATAGAGATAAGCTATTTATGTTAAAATTTTAGAACATGCTTACAAACCTTATGGGAATTGATCATTGCCTAACTACAGCATATCACCCACAAGCAAATAGATAAATGAAACAAACAAATCAGACTATCAAGTATTATCTAAGGCATTATGTGAATTATTAGCAGAATAATTGGAAGTCATATCTCCTACTTATCTAGTTTGCATATAATAACATCATATATTCAAGCATTGGAGAAACACTATTTTTTGCAAACTACAGCTATAACCTGCAATTAGTTAATGAGCCTAGATTTATTGACACCCTAGCTGAACAAGCATCAACTATATTTTAGCATATTATGCAGTTACATCACCAACTTTTAAATGATTTAGATTTTGTGAACCTTTGCATGTTATGATATTATGACTTATGGCATAAGGACATACTGTAATTGAAAAAGGGGGGAAAAGTATTCCTTATTATATAAAATATCAAAATAAAGTAACTAAGCAAGAAATTAGACTATTAAAAAATAGGACTATTCAAAATCAAATGCAAAATTAGATAAGTTAATTATGAACTCCAACTACTAATAAGTATGAATAGGATACACCTGATATTTCACATTTTATTATTAGAACCAGCACCAGAACACATCCAGATAGATAAAGATGTTAAGATTGAAGAAGCAGATAATGAATATGAAGTAGAGAAGATCCTAAACATTAAGAAAGTTAGAAGAAAACCATATTATTTAGTGAAATGGGAAGGATACCCTATATCAGAAAATACCTGGAAACCTATCAACCACCTAATAAACTGCCAGCATCAGCTTCAGGACTTCTACTAATGAACTAATTAAAGTTGGCCTAAAAAGCCAGCAAATTAGGGGAGGGTGCTAGAACCTCTATAAATGCAGTAAGTTACTTGAACCTCTCTTATTCCAAGATTAATTAGTCCAACTCTGTAAGCTCTTTAGAAGAAGGGGGATCTTCCTCATCTAATCACTCCATTATAAAAGAATCATGATCCAACATCTTAGAACCTTATAAGTCTAAGAAGTCCTTTTATTTTTCTAAATAAGAAAGCTTGATTATTACTATAATCATTGCTTCCTGTTATTGACATACCTCTTATGTCAACTAATTATACTTACAATCTAATTGCTTCTACTTATTCTTACTATAAAACTCCTGTATGTATTTACAACCATAATAAGAACACTCAGCATAGTTCTTATTCCTTATATCTATAACACACTTGAAATTGTTTTGCATGCACTATTCATAGGAAATAAGGGCTTCAGAACTGCCTTTCAATATTTCATTATACTATTAAAATTGATTAGTCATATGCTTAAACAATATAATGCAACATTTTCAGAGGAAAGTTTTGTCTAATACAAAATTAGAGAACACTCACTATTTATTATTAGGGACAACAATCCTAGAAAGGGGGGAATGATATTATAAACCTAATAAGATGAGGGACAATATTAGTCTATAAAGGAATTGTGCTAATGCAAGTTGAACAACACAAAAGAAACAAACAAGTTATATAATCCAGAAGACTTAGTATTAGTATAAGGCTTGACATCAGTATACAGGATTATACTTAAGGTATATAGTATATTAGGGTATATAGGATTATACTCCATAGAAGGTTATACCTAACATCAGGATAGGATATATAAGGATACTCATTTCTGCCTATATATTTAGTTTTAGTTCTTTGTGCTTATTCTACTTATGTTACTTGAAGTATAACTTAGGAACTTTATTCAATTTATTAGAACTTCTATAATAACTAGTTCTCACCCAACTAGTTAGTCTTGCTCTTCTAACTATACCACTTCAAGTGAGACAGGATTGTTGATCATAGGGATGCCAGGATAGTGTGTGGTGCATATGATAGGACAGCCATACATAGCCAAGAGGGCTCTGAGTTTGCAGGTGAGAGTCAACCAAATACCAAGTCTAACAGCATACAGGTCATAGGAAGCCCAGGGC
>NIXA01000119.1:0-10024 GCA_002242795.1 Byssochlamys sp. BYSS01
CTTAGAGATTGCAGGTCAGAGTCAACTGAATACCAAGTCTAACAGCATACAGGTCATAGGAAGCCCAGGGCATGATGTTACAAACCTAACAAGCGAAGAATGCTGAACCAATAAAATGGGGATCAAACATAACAAGAAGTGCAACCTACAGGAAATGACATCAGAAAGTCACATGATACCACATGACCAGGAATAGTATACTCACAGTCTACTACCAGTAGCTGGATGATCACTAAGGTATACTCTAAGCTTATCCTGCAACTACACCAGAGTATACATATACAAGGAAGATTGGATATATAAGGACACTCATTTCCACCCATGTATTTAGTTTTAGTTCTTTGTGCTTATTATACTAATGTTACTTGAAGTATAACTTGGGACTATATTTGATTCATTAGAACTTCTATGACAACTAGTTCTCACCCAACTAGTTGGCCTTGCTCTTCCAACCATACCACTTTGAGTGAGATAGGGTTGTTGACCATAGAGATGCTAGGATGGTGTGTGGTGTATATGACAGGACAGCTGTGCATAGCTAAGAGGGCTCAGAGATTGCAGGTGAGAGTCAACTGAATACCAAGTCTAACAGCATACAGGTCTACAGAAGCCTAGGGTGTAACACAATAAGCACTATCAACACAAGTCAAATTTTGGTTGACTATTTTACTGAGCATTATTGACAATATAATTTGATTGCTCAACCTGTTAATGAACCATGTCAATACAAGGAGGAAGCTAAGTTGGGGGAAGCTGCACCCAATAGCAGGCACCACCCACCTCTACTGAAGAACTGATGGGGATGATCAGCCAGTTACAGGATCACCTCAGGGTCCTGAAGGAATGAGCTGACTCTGCCAAAGCACAAGTGAGCATGAAGGCAGTAAAGATTCACCTACCAGAACCATTCAACAGGACCTGAACTAAGCTTCAAGGATTCCTCACTTAACTGAACCAGTACCTACATATTGAATGAAAGTGCATCACTACTGATGCTGATAAGGTGCTATTCACCTCAACCTACCTCACAGGAGCAGCATTCAATTGGTTTGAGCCTGTGGTAAGGGAATATACAGTGTTTGAAGACAAAGGGCAGAGTGATAGTATGAAAAAGATCTTTGCAAGCTATGACAAGTTCAAGAAGCAACTCAAACAAATATTTGGAGACTTGGATGAGGTCCAAAATATGGAAAGGGAACTTGATCAGTTAAAGCAGACAGGGTCTGTAGTCAGCATGGCATCCCATTTCCTACAGATCATTGTGCACCTCAACAATGTTGAAGATGCCTACCTTCATGACTTTGAGAAGAAGCTGAAGCCTGAGGTACAAGAGAAACTACTATAGCAAGATTGACTAGAGAAGTTGCAAGACTACATTGCAATGGTGGTGAAAATTGACAACTGGCTGTACAATTTCCATAGAAGAACAAGTAGATGAATGAGCATGCCACCACAACAAAGTAATGAATATTGATTGAATGATAAGAGGCTAGCACAGCCATGAAGTGCAGGATACCATGACCTGTAGGGGCTGAAACTAATAGACCTGGATACAATGCAAGAACAGAAGGGACCAAGACACCTAATGAAAGAGATTGAGTGCTTTAATTGCTGAAAGAAAGGGCATATGGCAAGTGCATGCCCACAGAGGAGCAACAAGCAACAGCTATAAGCAATTAGAGAAGAATTGCCTGAGCATTATTATACAGCAGGAGAAGGACTACTGATGCCAGCATACACTGAGTATGGGTATGAGAGTAGTGAGATTGTGTTGGACTTAATGGACAGTCACACAATGCCTGCATGGCCAGATGCTAGTAAGGATGAGAATGAACAAGATGCCCAAGAAGGAGTGCAAGATGAAGAAATGAAAAGGCTCATTGCAGAAGCTAATAAAATAATAGCTAGCTGGAAGAGCATCAGCAGCAGCAATGAAGAATTTCCAGAAGTCTAGTGGGACAGAAACATACAATGGGATGAGACCCAGGCAAAGGCAATAGATAAGCTGGAGAAACTGAAGGAAAAGGCCTGAGAGCCTGAGAATGAGATGCAAATGCCTAGAACATACCCTGAAGAGAGAGAGAAACAAAATCCTGATAACAACATCAGAATAGCAACCTGAGATATGTGCCCTTGTGACTGAAGGGGGTGCACATATGTGTGCTACCAACAACACCTAGATCATGACAAGATGCATTAGACTGCATGCTATAAGGATGATTGCTTGATACACCTTAATGGGAAAGAGGGAAGCAATTATTTGCTAAAAAAGAAGTGCTGTAAATGTTTGCCCAATTGGGGAATCATGCTAGCTGCAACTGAGTGAGGATTACATTTTAAGCTAAAGGCAAGAGTGGCAGAACAATAGGCCTGAGTGATGATTGACTCAGGCACCATAGGGAACTTTGTGGACCCAACCTTTCAGAAATGATTGGATCTTGACAGAATAAGAAAGGCACAACCACAAACATTACAAGGCCTCAACAGAGAAATGCTCCACCAGCTTGAATTTGAAACCAGACTACTCACAGTGGTGATTCATGACCATATCAAACAACTTAATTTTGATATTGCTGAACTCAGAGGATATAAGGTAGTTTTGGGGATACCTTGGCTCAGGAGACATAACCTAGAGATTAACTGGAAGACAAATAAGATTTAGTTTGTGAAATGTGACTGTACAAGAAGAGACTTAGCCAAACAGGAGGCAAGTACTCAAGATCAACCAGTGAACAGACACTGAGTTGAAGAGCCTAGGGCAGGCTGCAGTATACTAGCTGTGATGCTGAAGACAGACACAACCCTTTCAATAAAGAGACAAGTTGATCAAGGACACTACCACCAAGAAAGAGACTTACCCCCAGAACATCAACTTCTAACCAGATGGGAAACAATTGAAGACATTAAGGAACAATGCTGAATTCATGAAGAGAAATAGATGTGTGCTGCAACAAGCAAACCATCAGTATTACTAGAATATTGCAAACTATTTAAAGAGCTATTTGAGCAACTAGAAGAGTATCAGCTGCTGGAGTATGGCAAACATGATCACAGGATACCCCTTAAGGAAGGAAAGAGACTAACATGCAACTGGATCTACAGAATGACAGAAAGAGAACTGAAGATATTGAAGGAATACATCAGCACTAAACTAGTAAAAGGCACAATCCAACCATCAAAGTCACCTGCTGGACATGGAGTACTATGGGTACCAAAGAAAGACAGCATAGAGAGGCCATATATTGACTATTAACCAACTAACACAATAACTATCAAGGACAAGTACCCACTACTGCTAATTGCCAAAATCCAAGACAAAGTGAAAGGATCACAATGGTTTATAAAGCTTGATATATGAGATGCCTACAACCAGATTTGCATTATAAAAGGTGAAGAATGGAAGACAGCATTCAGAATGTAATATGGACATTACAAATATACAGTTATGCTGTTTGGACTCACCAACACACCAGCAACATTCCAGAGGTTTATGGATGAGGAAATACTCAAGAAGGTCAATGATATGTTTGTCATTGTGTACCTTAACAACATCCTCATCTTTTCTGACATGCTGGAAGAACATATACAGCATATACTGAGAGTCCTAAAAGTGATACAGGAAGCAAAGCTAAGACTTAAATTGATGAAATGCCAGTTCCACATCCAAGACACTGAGTTTCTTGGATACAGGATCACTTCAGAAGGCATATATATGGACCCAGTTAAGGTACAAGCAATCTTAGAATGGCCAGTACTGACAACCATCAAGGAAGTGCAATCATTCATGAGATTTGTGAACTACTACCAGGAATACATCAACTAATACTCATCAAGGATGATAGACATCACCAAACTATTGAAAGGAAACCAGGAATTCAAATGGGGACTGGAACAACAATATGCATTTGAACATATAAAAAGGGTGGTCATAGAAGCACCCATTCTAAGGCTAGAAGACCTAGAGAAAGAACACACTATGGAGACTGATGCATCAGACTATGCTATAGGGATGAGACTCATACAGATGGGAGAGAATGGAAAGCCACAACCTATTGCATTCTACTCAAGAAAGATGATGCCTGCAGAATTGAATTATGACATCTATGACAAAGAGTTACTTGCAATTGTGATAGCATTCAAGATATGGAGGGTATACTTGGATAGAGCAAAACATCCAATGATTGTGAAGACTGACCATAAGAATTTGACATACTTTACAATAATAAAAGAGCTTATGAGATGACAAGCCAGATGGGCAGAAACATTATTGCAATACAACTTCAAGATTCAACACTGCAAGGGAACCAAGAATAGTCAGGCAGACATGCTTAGCTGACAATCAGATTATGAGATGTACAGGAATCCACCATCACCAGCATTATTGACTACTGATGATGAAAATAACCTGGTATACAATCATTGAACATTAGCAACAACCAGTGAAGATCCAATTATTAACACAATTTGCACAGCAATGCAGACTAACCCATTATAGGGAATGATTCAATAATTAACAGCACCAAACTATGTCATCAATGATGATGGACTCATCTACTTCCATAGACTACTCTATGTGCTGGAAACACTACAAACAGATGTGATACAAGCCCACCACAACAACCTGACAAGAGGACATTTCAGAACAGAGAAAACTGCAGAACAAATTGCCAGAAACTACTATTTCCCAAATATGTGATGAAAAGTACAGCAATATATTGCCAACTATGATACCTGTCTACAAGACAAGCCAGTAAGGCACAAACCATATGGGTTACTACAGCACCCAGAGACACTGACAAAACTATGGTAATGGATTACAATTAACTTCATTACCAAATTGCTAGTCTCACAAGGAAATGACATGATTATGGTAACTATGGACAAGCTGACCAAGTACATCCATCTTATACCAACCACAGAACACATTGATGTAGCAGATATGGCATACCTATTCCTAGAACACATTGTTGTGCATCATAGAGTGCCAGAACATATCATTTTGGACAGAGATAAGCTGTTTATGTCAAAGTTTTGGAACATGCTTACAAACCTTATGGGAATTGACCATCACCTAACTACAGCATACCATCTGCAGGCAAATGGACAAACTGAATGAACAAACCAGACCATCAAGCAGTACCTAAGGCATTATGTGAACTATCAGCAAAATAATTGGAAGTCATATCTTCCTCTCACCCAGTTTGCATATAACAATGCCATGCATTCAAGCATAGGAGAAATGCCATTTTTCACAAACTATGACTACAACCTGCAGCTAGTTGGTGAGCCTAGACTCATTAACACTCCAGCTGAACAAGCCTCTACTATGCTACAACATATTACTCAGTTACATCACCAACTTTCAAACAACTTAGATTTTGTGAACCTTTGTATGTCACAATACTATAATTTGTGGCATGAGGATGTACTGCAATTGAAAGAGGGGGGAAAAGCATTCCTTATTGCATGAAACATCAAAACAAAATGACCAAGTAAGAAATTGGACCACCAGAAATTGGGACCATTCAAGATCAGATGCAAAATCAGACAAGTCAATTATAAACTCCAACTACCAACAAGCATGAACAGGATACACCCAGTATTCCACATTTCACTATTGGAATCAGCACCCAAACACATTCAAATAGATGACAACATCAAGATTGAGGAAGCAGATAATGAATATGAAGTGGAAAAGATCCTAGACATCAAGAAAGTTAGAGGAAAATCATACTACTTGATGAAATGGGAAGGATACCCTACTTCAGAAAACACCTGGAAACCTATTGACCACTTGATGAACTGCTGGTGCCAGCTTCAAACATTCCACTAACAGTTTGATCAAAATTAGACTAAAAGGAAGGAGAAAGGCAGGACATCTCATTAAACACTATAGGCAACAAAGGATCCTCTGCAGAAGCTGCTAATTGATGGGACTCCTCTAGGGAAGCCTCACATTTATCATCAAGGATCTGCAACAACTCTGCATCATGCTCTGACATTTTTAAACCACATTCTTTAAGAAACTGCTCTTGTTTACAAAGCTGTGCATGATGAGCCAATATCTCAGTTAAATGGGACTACACCTCTGCTAAGCACTGCTGCAGCTGCCCCAATTCCAGATTTAATAATTCCAACTCCTGATCTGCATCTGCCAGACCTTGTGCCACTTTTACTTCAGCCTCATGTAATAAAACCCACTCACAATCTGTGTGCACCTCTTAAGTGCATTGGCAACTGCTGTAAGTGCAACTTGCATATTTTGAATAACAACATAACTGATCCATAATGCAGTCAACACTCAGCTGAGAACAATGTTGATATAAAGAAGAGGTGACAAAACCATTTGTAAGGATATAGGAAGACTGATTTTTATGAATATTGGATTTCTGTTTTGAAACACCTGACAAGTTTGTCAGTAAGGATGACATGTTTACTGTCAATCTTTAGCAGGACCTACCTCACTGGGATGACAGGTGAGGGGAGAGCCTATTTATGTTGTTGGGGACAACAACCTGCAGAAAGGGGGAGTGATGTTACAAACCTAACAAGTAAAGAATGCTGAACCAATAAAATGGGGATTAAACACAACAAGAAGTGCAACCTGCAGGAAATGACATTAGAGAGTCATGTGATACCACATGACCAGGAATAGTATACTCATGGTCTACTACTAGTAGCTGAATGATCATCAAGGTATACTCCAAGCTTACCCTGTGACTACACCAGAATATACACACACAAGGAAGATTGGATATATAAGGATGCTCATTTCCACCCATATATTTAGTTTTAGTTCTTTGTGCTTATTATACCAATGTTACTTGAAGTATAACTTGGGACTATATTCAATTCATTAGAACTTCTATGACAACTAGTTCTCACCCAACTAGTTGGCCTTGCTCTTCTGACTGTACTGCTTCAAGTGAGATAGGGTTGTCAACCATAGAGATGTTAGGACAGTGTGTGGTGCATACAACAGGACAGCTGTGCATAGCCAAGAGGGCTTAGAGATTGCAGGTGAGAGTCAACCAAATACCAAGTCTAACAGCATACAGGTCTACGGAAGCCCAGGGCGTAACACATGACATGTTTGAGGTAATATCTCTATCAAATGCTAGCTGCATACTCCTACCAGAAAGAAAGCACTAAATCCACTAAATTAGGGCTAGAGGGAGCTTCAATCTAAAACAGATTCTAAGAAGCTGATTTAAGGAAACATGATCAAAAGCCCCTTTCACATTAATAAAGAGGGTAGAAGTGTGCTGCTTCTTCTTCTTAGTAAGCTGAATATTATGAACTAAGGATAGGACTAAATCTATTACTGATTTCTGCTGCCTACCCCCCATCTGATCAGGATATAAAAGCTTAGATCCTAGAAGCTTAGCTAAATGGGCTAGTCTCCTAGCAAGGATCTTTTCTGAAATCTTTCCTAAGCAGTTCAGTAGGGAGATAATCCTATAGGCCTTTAGCTTGGTCCAACCCCTTTTTAAAGAAGCTGACTTTCTAAGCACCACTCCAGTAGCAACTCTCCAACATTTAGGATGATATCCCTTACTAAGCAGAATCCTGTATAGTTGGTTGAATCTATTAGGCAGATTATGATAGGCCTTTTATAGAATCTTAAAGGAGCAGCTATCAGGTCTAGGGGCTTTTTGAATAGAGCTTAAGAAGATAGCCTCTTTCACCTCTTCAGCTGCTATCTCAGGCCACTCTCAATCTCTAGCTTAATAGGTGCTCCAATCAACTGGATCTGATTGGGGGGAGATTGGAAAAGGGTTGAAAATAGGGCATGAGCTTTTTCTTGAAAGGTGACTGCAGTAGCTTCTTAAGAGTCCTGATTCTAATACTTTAGGATAGGAAGCCTTTAAACCTGCTTAGGCTTAGTATACTGAAAGACCTTAAAAATCTCCTTATCCTGAGCATTTTCTAAAAAGGAATTCTAGCAGCTGGTTTTAGCAAGTTTAATTTGCTGAAAATACTAATTTCTTTGAGCTAGAGAGGTCTTATAAGCTTCAGACATTTAGGAAGTTTTTTAAGATCTTTTAGCTTCTCCCATAGCTTTCCTAAGCTAAGTTAATTCTAGGGTCCATCAAGCTTTAGATCTAGAAGAAGGCTTTCTTTTAGGAATAGCTTTATTAGCTGCTAGCTGAATAATCTATTATAGATAGAGGGCTTCAGCTTCTAGGATATCCTCTTACAGATCTTAACTTGAGATTGCCTGTAATCTAGATTTATATTGAGATGACTAATCTAGATCTAGAAGCTCCTGACTGAACTATTCCCAATCAGCTTTCTTCAGATTATATAGGGGGGTAGTGAGAGGATTCTAAACCTCTAGCTCTAGAGAAATAGAGAAGAGAAGGATCTCATAATCAGATCCTAAGGATTCAGCATCTATCTCCTAATAAATCTGGAACTGATTCAGCCTGCTAGTAGTAAAAGCTAAATCAAGTATAGATATATTTCTCATTCCATTTCTGAAGAAGGTCTCCTGATCAGGTTCATTTAGAAGCTTAAATTCCCATTAGTTTAATTATTGAACTAGAGCCCCAGCCCTAAGTGGTGTAGAAATAGCAGAATTCCACTAAGAATGATAGGTATTAAAGTCTCCTCCTAAGATAGTATATCTAGAAGGGGAAATCTTAATAAGGGCTCTTTCAATTGTTCAGCAGATTCAGATTCAGATTCAGATTCAGGTTCAGATTCTTCAGCTTGCAGGGATTGCTCATTGTAGATATTAATGAGTTGAAGGCTAGGGACTAAGCTTCCTAGAATATCTAAAACAAGCAAATCACTATCAGAATAGATATCACTTCTTTAACAGAATTGAAACCTAGAGAGCTTTCTATGAAAGATAGCCACTCCAGGCCTGGCCTTAGCATTTTCAGGAAGAATAGTGGTCTAGGAAGGATGTGAGATAGTGATGAACTGTACTTAGACTCATAGATTTAAGATTTTTGAAAAAGGATAAAATCTATGCTAGATTCTACTTCCTGCTCTAAATAAGATATTATAGAGTTTGAGCTCCTATCCACATTATTCTAAAGAAATTGGATTTCCTGATCTAGAGAGCCTAACATAGGTCTAGATTTTTAGGAGATGATAGTGGGATAGGAATATTCTACTATTTGAACTATTCCTGAAGCTAATACCTAGCCCTAGATTGAACCCTAATCATTTCCTTATATTGAGAATAGTTAGCTAAGTAGTTGCCACCACAATTAATATACTAAATTCTTGTATGACAAGCTTTAGCATGAGTTTGATAGATAAAGTAAGTATGTTCAGTTGTATAATGTATTTGAGAGTAGATTCCACATTTAACCTCCTTTTTATAGTGAATTTGAGGATGTTTAAAGCCTTAATATTAGCTGCATTAAAGGAATTTATTATAAAATCTCTCAACCCAACATTCTTTATCTGCAATAAAAATTTTGGAAGCTTGAAGAGCTTAAGCAGCTATTTGCTGATTCTCTAAATGAAGAATAATAGAGGTGTGAAGCTTCTGAAGTCTAAATTCTTTCTTTTTCAGCTATTAAGGTTCCCTAGTAAGCTTAAGATAGGAATTAAAGGTTTCAATCTCTTCCTTTAAGCAAGCTAGGCCTTCCTCATATACAAAAGCTTTTTAAGGAACTCTATGCACCACTATCCTAGATCATTACTGACCTAGGAATCACTTCTCTAGAGGGAGAAGCTGCTTCCAGATATCTATATGTTCAACAAAGTATTGAGCTGAAAAGCTAGATAGGGTAGTCACTATAATTGAAAGATTAGATCTGGATTTAGTGGTGCTTGCCACTATTGCTTGTTCTTGAATTCCCTGACTGGCAAACTGATCATTAGTTTGATCCCTAAGGAGCTTGGGATTAAATTCATCCATATAGGATAGGGGAATAGTTAGAATTAGTCTTCTCTCTCTAGGAATTCTAGGTGGTTGCTGAGCTGAAGGAGCTGAAGGAGCTGAAGGAGCTGAACTAGCCTGTGGGCTCAAATCCATAGGGGTACACTCAGTCAGCTCTAT
>NIXA01000012.1:0-517922 GCA_002242795.1 Byssochlamys sp. BYSS01
AAAAAAAAAAAAAAAAAAAAAAAAAAAAAAAAAAAAAAAAAAAAAAAAAAAAAAACAAAAAAAAAATTTTCGAGGTCTTGTTTCTCCGCCAACGCCTTCTTTCTGCTCTGGGGAAGCTCCTTACACCCACGAAAGACAGATCGTCGAATGTAAATCAATTGAATAATTAAGCAAACTAACTAACTGATGAGTCTCAGCTCAATGTCGAACTCCCTGAGATGGTTAGAGGGGTTTTCTCCGATCAGATCGACCAGCAAATCCAAGCAACAACGAAATTCAGAAAGCTGCTTTCTAAGGAGCGCAACCCCCCTATCGAACGTGTCATTGAGACTGGCGTTGTCGCCCGTTTTGTCGAATTCCTTCGTTCCCCGCACACCTTGGTTCAGTTTGAGGCTGCCTGGGCCTTGACCAATATCGCCTCCGGATCCGCCCAGCAGACCCAGGTTGTGATCCAGGCTGGCGCTGTCCCCATCTTCGTTGAGCTCCTGAGCAGCCACGAACCGGATGTTCGGGAGCAGGCAGTGTGGGCACTTGGAAACATTGCTGGTGACAGCCCTCAATGCCGTGATTTCGTGCTCGGTGCTGGTGCTCTGCCCCCTCTGCTGAATCTGATCACCGATGGGAAGAAACTGAGCATGCTGCGAAATGCTACTTGGACCCTCAGCAATTTCTGCCGTGGCAAGACGCCTCAGCCTGATTGGAATACTGTAAGTTCGAAACGCCCTTCTAGAAACCATCCACAGGGTTCAATTATTTCTAACATTCTTCATTAACTTAGATTTCTCCTGCTTTGCCCGTTCTTGCTAAGCTCATCTATATGCTTGATGATGAAGTCTTGATCGACGCTTGCTGGGCTATCTCGTACCTCTCCGATGGCTCCAACGATAAGATCCAGGCTGTCATAGATGCAGGAATTCCTCGTCGTCTGGTGGAGCTTCTGTTGCACGCATCCACCTCCGTCCAGACCCCTGCACTGCGCTCCGTTGGAAACATTGTTACTGGAGATGATGTTCAGACTCAAGTCATTATCAACTGCGGCGCGCTTCCGGCGTTGCTTTCCCTTTTGAGCTCTCCCAAAGATGGTATTCGGAAGGAGGCTTGCTGGACTATCTCCAACATTACCGCTGGAAATCCCAGTCAAATCCAGTCGGTTATTGACTCCGGCATCATCCCCCCTCTGATCAACTTGCTGGCCAATGGTGATTTCAAGACCCGCAAGGAAGCTTGCTGGGCCATTTCGAACGCAACCTCCGGCGGCCTTCAGAAGCCAGACCAAATCCGTTACCTCGTCTCTCAAGGGTGCATCAAGCCTCTCTGTGATCTTCTGGCCTGCCCTGACAACAAAATCATCCAGGTGGCTTTGGACGGGCTTGAGAACATCCTCAAGGTCGGCGAGATGGACAAGGAGGCAGCTCAACCCGGCGAACCTCGCGTAAACCGTTACGCTCTATTCATCGAAGAGGCCGGTGGCATGGTCAAGATTCACGACTCTCAGAACAATGCCAACGAAGAGATCTACCTGAAGGCATACAACATCATCGAGAAATACTTCGCCGATGAGGATGAGGCTGGCGTCGATATTGAAGATGTTGCTCCTCAACAAACCCAGACTGGTTTCACTCTGGGTACAGCTCAGCAACAACCTGGTGGTTTCAACTTCGCAAACGGAGGCGATTCAATGGATATGTAAGCCATGAGCTGTGGCCACATGCGAAACGATCAGCGGAGGCCCCAATTGTAAGGCCACGTCACAGTGTGGTGGACTCCCGAATACGGCACCTCGCCCGTTACGTGATACTCCATTCCTTCGGATCCATTCATGGAGCTCCAAACTACTCCGTTCGCTTCAGAGCTGGGTGTTATTCTAGTGGCAGGGTCTTACATTGACGCCCTCGGATATGTTGTCAAGTTCGTCGATTCCCGAATTCTCTCTTTTCCCCTTTTCCCCTTCCCTTTAATTCCCTGATCTTTTTTGATCACGATATTATGTGTTTCTCTTTCCCCGAAGGCCCTCCCCGGCTTCGTTCTACCATCCATTCGCGCTTTGCCCCGGACTTCTCAGATCATGTTATAAAAGATTCACCATCATGTATCCCATCTATATCCCCTTTTTTTCACCGTTGTTGTAGCGTCCCCCATACAAGGCGTAATCGTTCTCCCGTCGTTGAGTCCTGGTATCCCTGGTTTGTTCTGAAAAATACTTCATGGTTGTTTGGTGTCTGTTGTTTTAGTTCTGCCTGTCTATTGAGACAAGTGCCTAGCATGGATCAGTCGACACACTACCCACTGTTCAGCTCAGAGGGCATATGCTGATGTCGATCCTATGCGATTGTTTCATCGGAAGGCATGGATCAGTAGCCAGGAGAACGATACTGATGTATTAGACTTTCTGCAGATGGAATGTAACCTTGTTTTTACCTTAACTGGTTTACAAAGCTCCTGTAGCCTACTGTAGTAAATGTAGCTGTTTCTGAAAGCAGTACTAATCACAAGTCAAGCAAGATTCAGAATAGAAATAAACTCAAAACAGGGATCCCAGCAAACGAAGAGAGTATACATTACATTGAACTGCAAGTGAAGAAATCATTCCATTCATCCTCTTCTGTAGCTGCGAGATGGATATAAAGAAGTAACAAAGAACGATCAAACAGAAGAAACAAATCAAAGAGAAGAGAAGGGAAGCACTGTCTTGACGCAGCCAAAGCCATAAAAAGATTGAATTCAAACATCTCACACATATACACAGGATTATTAATAAATGACAGGAAAGTACTAATCGCCCATAACCTCATCTTCATCCTCTGGATGGTCCCGCTCATTCTCATTCTCGTCCAGATCAGGCAGGCTCAAGTCCTCGCCATCCTCGTCCTCGATGAGTCCCCTGGCCCGCAGGTCAGCGTCGTCGTCTTCTTCGACGTGGTCGTGGGCGTCTCGATTTTCTTCCTCTTCGTCATCATCATCATCTTCCACCCTCTCCGCTGACTTGTGCTTATCATTCGCAGAAGGTTTCTTCGCTGCAGATGAGCCACCTTCGCCTTCGCCTTGAGCACCTTGCCCGGCTCCGGCCTGTTTTTTAGATTTGCTACCACCTGCACTGCCCCGGGAAACTTTCCGCCCTTCCAGGAAGGACAAGACTTCCTTATAGTTATGACCAAGACGGGACTTGTTCCTGAGAAGCTTCTGCTTGAGACTTCCCTTATCCTGCGAAGATGGGCCGATGATGCGTCCGACGATGGCCAGGACGATTTTACCAGTTAGCTCGCATAGTCGCTGTTCAGCGAGCAAGGTCCCGCGCAGGCGTTCTGCGGACGCCGATTTGATGCCCGTCCGTTCCTCGTCCGGTTCGGAGATTTCGTTCTCGTCTTCGTCCTCTGGAGGCTCTTCTTCGACTTCTGAGTCTGAATCAGGCGCGTCATCTTCCGCAGGATCCAGGGTCCGTCCCAGTTTCCGGGCATACGTCCGTTCTGCGATACTGTGGATTTTCGCAATTAGAGCTTTGGTCTCGGGACTAATCTCTTGGACTAGAGCTTGCGCCTGCGAAACATCGTCTTCGTTGCTGCTTCCTGTTTGCCCAACGTGGCGAAGAGTGCCAAATAGAGTCTGCACATCGAGAAGAGTGGCTGTTGCTGAGAAACGAATGACATCGAGGCCGGACCGCTTGTGCGCGATAGCTAAGAGTGTTTCAACGAAGGTGTCACGGCTTTTAGCAAGAGATTCGAAAAATGCAGTGTCGAACGACGATTTGCCCGTATTTAAGGCCGTGGTCAGGGCTTGGACTTTCCACATGAAATAGAACAGCAATGTTCTGATACTGCTAGTTACCAGTTCCGTTTCGGCCTCTGCTACCTCGTCGTCATCGTCTACTTCATGCAGACCACGGTTGGAAAGATGGATGAGAGTGTCGAATGGAGGCTCAGGGGTGACTTTCTTGCGTTTCGAGGCAGCAGGCGCAGTTTCCAGAACAGAGGCGCAATCCGTTACGCTGGAGAGATTGGAGATTCTCGTGACGGTGTTTGTAAGAGCGTTCAGGGTAGCAGCTGAAAGAGGATCCCCATTCTGAACGGTCTTCTCCTGTGACAACTTACTCAACGTATCCACCAAGTCATCCCATAGCTCCTGCGTCCTGGTTTCCAGTGCATCTTTCAATTCGTCAGAGGTCTTTGCATGCACGAATGCGACACTCGCCTCAGTAAGAACGTCCTGATGGGAATGTGTCAGGAACTGTTTATTGATGTCATTAAGTAGAGAAGAATAGGTAGTGGCATCTTTCTGCAGGTCCTGTATCTTATCCAGGTCGACGAGATGTTCTAGTCGTAGAACTGCAGAAGCGGCCTCCGGCACAGCACCAAATTTCTTCAAAAGCTGTGGGATGATTTGTGTCAGGGCATGAGCGATCTCTTCTTGCAGCTCAGGAATCTTGTTGGTCAACGCCTTAACCTTCCGGCCCCTCTTGTCGACGTCAGACTTGGCAATATCGAGTATTCGGAGCTTCACTGCGCAGCAGAGAACCTCCAAAAGTATCACTTCTTGCCCTTCCTCCATTTTGTAGAGTTTCCGTATTGCACCCGCCGTATCATCCTCGCTTGGCGAGTCTCCAATCTGTGAATGATCGTAAAGGAGATAACCAGCTAACGACTGCCACTGAGATAGCTCCTCGATATACGGATAGATAGCTTCCGCGGCAAGCACAAAACGCGAAGCTACCGGGGCGCCCGAAAGGGCGTCTCGCTGTGCGTATAGAGGTTCTTCTGGCTTGATCTTATTCTCCTGCTCGTCGTATGTCTGGAGGATGTCGGCCAGGCACTTGAACTTGATCCAGGAGCGTTTCGGTGATTGAAAGTCGTCCTCGTCCTCGTCCTCGTCCGCAAACACTCCATTCAGCTCCTCCCCGACTTCTTCTGTCGTCGAATCGAACACATCCTGCACATTGGCGACAAAGAAGCGGCCAGCAGCCTTCCGGATAGAAGGTTCAGCGTCGAAAACAAGTTTACCGATAGTGTCAATATCTTCAGGCTCGAGCAATCCCGCATCCCGAATCAAGTCAAGTAGCTCCACTGCAGATGCACGCACTGTGACGTCTGCATCCTGCGCAGCCATCTCCACCATTCTTTGACGGAAACGCTCTGTGAACGACCGCAGTCCCGCAATGTTGTCCTTATTTTCGTATAAGCTTCGGAGCTGGGTGACGACCACCAATCGCGTCTGCGCTGAGCGGTCTGATAAAGTCCAACCGAAATATCGAAGATATTGTCCTTCAAAGAAGTATTCTCTGTAGACGCGAATCCACTGGCTCAAGGCTGTCATACTATCAGAGCGAATTTTGGGATCAATGTCTCGGTAGCGATGGACAAACACAGTGTCGAATCCGTCCTTGAGAAACTCATCGACAGCCTCCAGTTTTTTCTCGCCTTCCTGGATTGAGTTTTGGATGGCATCTACTCTTCCCTTGTTGACTGTCTTCTTCCTCTTTTCGCTTTCAAGCTGCTTTCTGGAAGTCGAAACAGTGGTAGTCACCTCACGCGCGACATCACACAGGCCACTCATGATTGTCAAGGAAATAAGGGTAGCAGTGTGTCTGAACGGCCGACACTGCGCCGTAGACAGAGAAGAAACCCAAATCAAGATATTTTCATACAGGTCTTTATCGTCATATAAGACAGAGGAGTGATGGAAGGTGTGAATCAATGCCAGAAAGAATTCTTCCAGGACCGGCCGGAAGGCCCTGAATTTCCGGGTTTTAGAAATGAGCGGATACTCAGTGATGCCCTGCTCATTATAGAGTTCTTGCAAATCGCTTATGCGCTCTGGAACGTTATCGACATCTTCAACCTGCTCTGTTTCCACCGTAAAATCGGTTCCCGTGCACCTCAGGACGAAATTTACCATCTCGCGCATCGCATCGCTTTTATCCCGTTGGTACCGCGTAAGCCACTGAGCAGCAATGTCTTCGATGGTGCGACCTTTGCTACCAAAGACCTCAGCTAATAAAGCGGGATTAGCAGATGCGCACAGCGCTAGGCAAAGTGAATTAGCTTGGGATAGGCGACGTACCATATAAACCACTTTCGCCGGCAGCCAAACTAGGTCTCACTTTCGGTTTTCTGGGACGAGAAGCAGCCGGCTTCCTTTTCCCATTGGTAGCGGGCCGAAAAGCAAGATCTTGGTTCCCAATACCATTGCTAGGACCAACCTTTGGTTTCTTCGCCGCTCGAGAAGTAGTCTTCCCCCTGGAGCCCACTGACGACTTCTTACGCAGTACCTTTCGTGCGGCGCGCTTCTTCTCCCTTAGTTCTTCTTCATCTGGGTCGTCTTCGCTCGCGTCATCCGCGTCGGATTCCGATTCTTCTTCCTCCACTTCTTCGTCTGCGTCTGCGTCTGCGTCGCCATCGTTTCGGTCGCCGACAGATGGTCGCTTCCGTTTCGTCCGGCCAGCTATGTCATTGTATGTTTCCGCGAATAGTTCCGGCTTCCGTATCACCCGGCCGGACTTTCTTGTATCTCTGGTAGGCGAGGAGGCTGTGTTTTGCGTAGGTTGTCCCGCCTCCGGACTCGATAGGGGTGGTTCGCTCTCCATTGCAATAATCAGCGCCAGTTGCGATTGCGACTCGTCACCAGAAGAAGAACGCGACTGCAGTCGAGTGGTAATGGGCGCTGTGAATTGCGACGAAGTATGATGGTCCTAACGGCTCAGGATATCGTTTGTAAGATCGACAACTTGCGCGCGTCTCGGGGCGGCGGAACTCAACGCGCGCAGGCTAAATGTCGTGCAGAGCGGAGTGTCGGTGCGAAATAAAATATTCTGAAACACGGCCTTCCTTCTCTTAACTGGCCTGACAGATAGCCGGTAGGATCAGCGTATCAAGAGGCGTCAAGAGCGTACCTAGTACAGGACGGAGGGGGTGCAAAATAGAGGGTTGGAAACTATTGACGACGCGACTCGTGCCTGATTACGGATACCGTTGGCTTCTCCCGGACGGAGTCTTGGCACAGAGGGCGGTATTGTCTTTACGGTAATGTTTCTAGGTTCGGTAATTTTGCATAGAGCACCTGAGGGCGCGTGCCCTAGCCCTGGTTTCCCCGCTGCGGAGATCGTCCCCAGCCTGGTTGTTATCAGGAACTCCAGTCGCCAGCTCTCTCTGCAACGCTGCGGAATTGAGAAATGCCAGATTGCTGACCACGAGAGCTATCGTGCATATGTCTATGCTACAGGCAGATGCCCTCCTTTACAACAACCAGAATGTTGCCATTCGGAGCCATTGAAGCTGAAACAAGAAGCAAGATCACCAGTTCAATAAACAGGTGAACAAGGATGCCACTGAAATCCCCCTTCGAGTCCTCAATCGCCAAACCCGGCCAAGGCAAAGTCGTGCTCTCCCTTCTCCCTCCCTCACTGCCGACTCTCACGACCTTCACATACAAATACCCCCTTAAACTCGTCAGCCGTTCGCCTGCATTCGTGCCAGAGTCGTCCGTGTTACCAAACCCTTCACGACCCGTCCATCTACATCTGCTCAGTTACGGCGGGGGCCTGCTCCCAGGGGACATCATTGATGTCTCTATCAAACTGGAACCGAGAACGAGGCTGGTCGTGACGACACCGCAGGGGAGTACGAAAATATACAAGACGAAGCCCTTCGGGGTTACTAGCATACCTCCTGACGGGCACGGAGGAGACGGTGCGGCACCGAGTCCGATAATTCCGGACAAAAGTAAACAATTACTACAGGTACAGGTGGAGTATGAGGCGGCGCTGTGCTACCTTCCTGACCCGTCGGTGCCGTTTCGGGATAGTCGATACGAGCAGATTCAGACGTTCACGATTGATAGAGGGCGGCACACCGGAGGACGAGGCGGCAGTCTCTGCGTGCTCGACTGGGTGACGGAAGGAAGAAGCTCATTAGGCGAAAACTGGGACTTTCGTCTCTGGCGAGGCAAGAACGAAGTATGGACTTCCGATGACTCTGGGAAAAGGAAACTTTTGCTCAGAGACTCCCTTATTCTTGACGATGAGTCTGAAAGCAGAGACTCAACGTCAGCGGGCAGTTATAACGACAGCAGAAGGCAGCTCATCAGGGAACGGGTCCATCCGCACGGCGTCGTGGGGACGTTAATTCTGTACGGACCGGTATTTGAGAGCCTCTCCTCGTTCATCATCGACAAATTCACATCGCAGCCTCAGATAGGAGCTCGGAATTGGTCTTCAACTGTTAGTGGCGCTAGTGGCAATCCAACCCACAAAGAAGACGTAATGTGGACAGCAGCCCGTGTGAGAGCAGGATTCGTGCTCGTGAAATTTGGCGCAAAGGATTTTGAAGCAGCCAAGAAGTGGCTCGGGGCTCTGCTCAGGGAGGAAGGAAGCGTGGCTCGTGAGTTTGGGGAAGAGGCCCTCTGGTGCTTATGATTTAGGACGACTGGTTTGATTTCGGTTAACCATCGCGGAGGGTAAGCTGCTTGAGTTGTGTTCACGAAGTCAAGATACCCATTTGTAACATTTTTGTTCTATTTACAAGCAGGATTCTACATGAAGGTATGTAGGAATGCGAAATATGTAAATTAGAGAACTGGGATTTGAAGAGGATATGCATTCTGCCAATTATTCATTCGCAATATTAAGGTAAGTATCATCCGCTATTCTGGGTGGTCATCCTAAACAACGTAGCTCGATACCCTATCCTCAGAGAACAAGCGAAGCGATGGGTAAGTCAGCAAAAGTTTCGAGGAATCGAGGCGTGCATAAGGCACCTTCGTGAATACTTTTGTCATAACAGTGTACGGTGTATGTAAAACTCCAATGCAAGAGCTTAGAGTTCGTTAATAATTAACGGGACAATTCTGCCTATCTTTATACTTATCACAACACATACGTTAGTTACCAATGACTGATTGGACAATGGAGTCTTAATGTCGGATGCCAGTATTGAGCATAGCTTTGGCTAAGAAACTGGAGCCGACTATGCCGAGAAGAACTACTAACGACCATCATTCACTTCAGAAGCCAAAGGCGTCTGAGGAGACCATTTACAGAGCCCCGGTTTGCAGAGATCGAGGCAATCTAAAGCTTGCTCATTCAGAACAAAGAGATATGACGCCTGGGAATATTGACTGGATGCATAGGACTCCGACAAAGGAAAAAAAGACAAATATGCACATGAGCTTTTGAGAGAACATACCGGAGAAATGAATATTCTACGGGAAGCTGCGGACTATGCTGAAAAAGAAAGAAAACAGCAGAACAGAGCAGACTCATAACCACCAAGGCACGAACGGTGGAATCCATTCTTTCTTTAAGGCACCCTCCAAGTCATCAACATTGAGTATATCGACACCTTCCTGGATGAGCACCCTCCAGATATGATTCCTCAGACTCCGCGGCCAACTAGGTATGGACCAGTACCGGGCCTTCAGACCGCGGGCATGGGCGCCTCGGATTTCCGCCCGGAGGCGATCCATCTGCGCAGGCGAGAGACGGAAACGCCAGGGTATGCCAATGGATTCCATGAATGAGGTGGAAGCGTAATAGCTGTTTGTGAAGTTGTAGGAGGCAGATCCTGGGTGTATGGATTCTCGCTTTTGATTCCGCGTAGGGTGTTGAGCGCCCTCGCCGTAATCCGCCAGCTTATCCAGAGGCGCGTCGAAAAAGATGTCTCGGTATGTGGAGTTCGACACGACGGAGGCAAACGGAGTGTTTCCGCTGCCAACTACGGTGATCGGACGGTTGACGATGAAAGCTCCGTTATAGTGGGTGAGGTAGCCGGCCTCACGCAGCGGTGATAATTGCTCAGATACATAAGACCAAGCAGCCGTCCCGTTTGTCTTGATGTCAATGAGTAGGACGAGGGTCTGTGAAGGATCCGTGTTGAAGACGCCATTCGGAGGAGAATCTGCAGGCAAGGGAAAGCTAGTCTTCAGGTTTTGCTGCTCTAGGATCTTCAACAGCGGATCGACGTACATGCTTCGCAGCGTCCGTCCGGGGGTGAGAGAGGATGTTTGGTGACCGACATAGAGCTCATGGTCGAAGAGCCAGACATCTGCCTCGACCCCGACACAGCCAGCCTGCAGGGCAGAGTACAGAGGGACGCGGCGCCAATAATCATTGTGCGAATGACACCCGACCGGGAATGTGTCACGCGAAATGCCCGCGGGCCAATTGAGGACATCCCCTTGTGTCTTTCCAGGGTGTCGCCAGTGATTCACAGCCCGGTCGAACTCGTCCGGGAAGTAGGAGATGACGACACTAGAGATGAGGACTATAAATTGGATGACGCCTCTGGATGGCAAACATGAGCGATGTGGTCTCCCGAGGTCGCAACAGCTCTAGTAAAACAACACTTACAGCACCATGAAGAACGCTGCAACGGAAAATAGCAGAAGATACCCAAGAAACCGCCACTTAGCTCGTCTGATCCAACGTTGGCATGTCAGCCTATGCTGCGTCGAGGGGAGCCAGGGGACGATGCCTCCGGTCTGTCTAAGGAGATGTGACGAAGCTAGGTCCTGGAGTGTCGAAGCAGAGGAAGATGAGGTCGAGGAGAGGCTCGACTCTCTGTAAACCCCAAAATTCTCTGTTGACTCGACGACGACACGGATATCCGACTCGCCGGGCTCAGAGCGATCGCTGCTATGGCCGTCTACATAGTCACGATCAGCATTCGTTGTCGACAGACGCACCAGGGTAATGGATTCTCCAGAGGCAGGAGAATTTTGAGGTGCAAGGCAGAGGGGTCGAAAAGATGAGGGCATGGTAGATCTTCAATGAGCGAACTGCTGGAAGGCCGATTATCGAGTAGCAGCAGGAAAGCTGCCAAACAAAGCAACCGGGCAACTCGAACGACAGTCGGGACTCATGGAAGATACAAAATGCAGGGAAATATGGACCATGTGACTTCGCTTTGGTGCCATCGTGTTTGATTATTGTTTTCTCTTCTTTTGGAGGCAGGATTCAATTGTAACCATTCCATCCTCCCTACTCCACGTCGGACTACACGCCCGTTGCATACTGAATTGCCGTAGCATATGCTGATCGACATTCTCCTGCGAGAAAGCCAAGCAACTAGAGGCGAAGAGAGGATCAAACCCTTGGACCTCTGGAGGAGATAGACGTACCCTTTGTGACTTACAGCTTAAGATACGCGAAGGAGGGTACCTAGGGATCTGTTTAGATTGTATCCTGACCCACGGATTCCTAGAGTGTAACGAAGCATAATTAGCTGATATAAGAGACGGCCGATCTTGCATTGGTGGTATATGCTGACATGCTGGCTTTGGAGGAGGATCGGAAGATAGAATACAGCACATGTCGTACCTAACCTGTCCGGGTACCAGCTACTGAGTGGAAAGGAGCATCATAGTATGCATAGCTTCAAAAAGAGTTGACTACCGCAGACCTTCAATAGCAGTCACAGAAGTTTCGAAGGTAAATGGTAGAGTGGACTGCTGCGATTTCAAGGAAGTACAAAAAACAGTTCTGCAGGAGGTATGCTAGGCTTAAGGTCGACAGAGAACGATAGAACTGCAAGAAGCCAAATAAGCTTCTCACAGAACCCGACAACACGACATTAGTTGCCCGCCAAGACATGCCGGGTCTTCCTGCATCTAAAAATAATCCGCGCCATTTTGCCTCTTTTGGGGGTTGCAATCCTTCACTTTCAGGCGCGTCGATGCAGCTTGCTTCTACCTACAGCTATAGCTACCACGTTGCTCTAATCCCAGTCCTAGCTAGGTAGATTGACGTTTATCTGCGCTCATTAGCCCTGAGACAACCCGAGCCCCAGATCGAAGCGCTAGAACAAGGGACACTGGAGCCCCATGCTTGTAACGGACACAAGCGTTTTGGACCATCCGTTGACTAGATTTCAACTTAGTTTGTATTTCTTGAATCTTCGGACCTGTGCCAAGGCTCTCCCACCCTAAGGCACCAGGCGATGAGGCTGTACAGAGATGGACCAGTGTGAGTCTATGGAGGCACTGTGCATCATCTGCCTGCTTGGGGTCGAATTAAATTATGCGACCTGGCAAGGTGACTGTTCCCATCTCAATCAAGTTGGTCCCATCTTCATGGAGTTGTGATAGCGAGCCAGGAATTAAATCCCTCTTCTAGATAGTAATCCATGGACTCTAAGAGTAACTTGTAGTATATAAGATGCCCTCAGGCGTATTAGATATAAATAGCTAGAACACTGTTAATCAGTTTTCAGTTGTAATCCCTACCTAGGTATCTAGCTAGATTACTCAGAAGTGGCCGACGTTATTTATTTATTTATTTATTTTTTTGGCCTGCTAAATCATATAGGAACTATCCATACTTCGTTGCGGAAAATATATTGTACTTCGAAGTGTTGCGGAGATCTATCCAGCTACTACAGATGGCCAGCAGGACGGCGGATACGAGAATAAATCCCAACTTGAAATAATATAAACTATCCTGCAAGAATTCTTCCACAATAAACCCGACACTGAATATGCAACTAGTATCAGTTGTGGTGCGGACTTCCGCACGATCCCTCCGCCAGCCTTGGGTTACGGACGAACAGATAAGATCGCGAAAACTGATAAAGAAAATTTCAGAGATCCTCAACACACCCCGTCAACCGCTCAGTGAGCACAACACCCGCGACCCCCAGAATGCCTCACAAACACAAGAGACGCGGAAACGATGACTCGTGGGTGTTCCTCATTTCCTCATCCTCTATTCCCTCAACAACTAACCATTGCTTGTACCACAGCGTCTACGATCTCCCTCCGACCGCTATCGCGAAACCCCTTCCAGTCCGAGACCCCCAGAAATCATCAGAGAAAAACCGAAGTAAAGGCAGTAAAACGGACACCAAGAGAACAAAGAAGCCATCATCATCCTCTTCTCCGGCCTTCTCCACGAAAAATAATCTAGAGGATGACACGCCCAAGGCCTTTAAACGACTCCTGCAGTACCAACAGCACCTTCGATCGAAGAAACGGCCCTCCGCCGGATTAGACGAACCCGAACGCCGAAAGAAAAATAAAAGTAACAACGGTAATAATGATAATACTGATTCTGGTACCAAGAAACGGAAAAGAGGCATTGACTACGATGCCTCAACTACAACTTCGACCGGTCAGACCAAAAAGTCCACATCTGCCACGACGGAGAATGTCGACATCCCGAAAATTCTCCCTGGGGAGAGATTCTCCGATTTTGCCGCCCGCGTTGATCAAGCCCTGCCATTATCCAGTATGAAGAAGTCCGCAGGACCCACGTCATCTGGCCTGCCCAAGATCCGGGAAGAGAGACGGACAAAGCACGAGAAGCGCCTGCTCCGACTCCAGAGGCAGTGGAGGGAGGAAGAAGAGCGGATCCGGGAACGCGAGGCCGCGGAGCGCGAGGAGCGAGAGGCAGAGATGGAAGATCAGCTGGATCTGTGGAAAAAGTGGCAGGCTGAGGGGAAAAGCGGGCAGGCAAGGAAAAAGCAGAAGAAGAATAAGAAGAAGGCGAAGGGCAAGAAGGGGAGGGATGGAGGCACTGGGGGTTCTGATGCTGAAGATGATGACGATGATCCGGATCCGTGGGCCAAATTGAAGACTCGGAATCCAAAGGCCGATCCGTTTGATGTCGTGCAAGCTCCGCCGCAACTGAAGAAACCAAGAGAAGTGTTCAAGATGCGCGGCGGCGCGACAGTCGATGTCGCCAATGTGCCTGCGGCCGCGGGAAGCTTGAGACGGAGAGAAGAGCTCGCTGGGGAGCGCAGAAGTATCGTCGAGGAATATAGGCGACTGATGTCTGAGAAGAGGAAGTGATTTTCTAGCGTTGTAATAGTTTCGATGAATCTTGTATTCTGTTCGACTGCCATCCTACTTACCAAGAAGTCTAGGCCCGGATATCGTGCATACACAAGGAATGAAGACAAAAAGCATTGTGCAATGTCTTTTCTATATACAAAACAAAGACTTAATCCCATATATAGCACCTTGTCCCAAGGGAAAGACAAAACTTTTTACTTCACAATTGTTACGCCAACTCCTGCTTCAGAGCCTTTACGTACTCCGCGGCTCTTGCTTTGATATCCTCGATCATCCTGTCATTCCGACTGCCGGATTCTGCAAGCTTCTCTTCAAACTCAAGCCACTTCTTGAAAAAGAACCGCGCTTGTTTAGGTTTTAGTTTCTTCCCCTCTGCATTGGCTGCCGTGGCAGCGCTCTTTTTGACATCGCGGATCCCAAGGACGCGCTCAAACAGTCGGCGGACCTGCTCGATATCGCCTGCTTTGATTTCGAGATCTAGGAAAACGTTCCACAGATCAACACGCTTGGGGAAAGATGAGAGAAGGCCTTCGAACACAGTTCTGCCCCGCTCAACGTCTCCATTCTGAGATCGGAATTCGAGCTGTCCAAATTTCGACGTTGTCTCGACGTGTGTGTGGGGTGGGAGTGACTGGAGTGCACGCGGCAACAGTGCGCGACCCCGGTCGGGAGCTGCTAGGGAATCGAAGAGGAAAGTGGCGTAGTTGACAAAGAACTTGGGCGACTGGAAGATCTTCTTCTTGAGGGCAGTCTGGAAGAGCTCATCGGCTTTCTGTGTAGCGAGAAAAGGGCAACTGTCAGTGAATTATATCGGGTCGAAGTCATAATCCTCAATAGCCCTTACCTCATTCTTCCCAGATTGAATGTAGATGCTAGTCATGCGCTCGTAGATCTCCTGGGTATCATTGTACTGGCAGGCACGCTTGAATATCTCCTCGAGGGTATCATCATTACCGTACGTGTTCTCTAGATTCAGCAACGCAACCCAAACGTTAAATTTCTCGGTATCTTGCCCAATGCCGATTGTGCGGAGAGCACGCTCGGCAATTTCTCGTGCCTTCTCGACCTCACCCAATTCCAACTGGAAAGCCATATATTTGAGCCACAGCAGTGAAGAGTCGGGCTCACCGAGCAAAAGACGCTCGTAGTCGGCCACCGACTGCGGACCGTTGGCATCCAGTTCGCCTGTGCGATCGACCTGTATCTCTGGCTTGCGATGTTTCTTCTTTTTCTTCGCTCCTTCGTCCTCATCGGCATCTGATCGCAGGGCTTCAAGGTCTTCGTCGTCCTGGAGATTTCCGCTCCAGTCGAACCCGGTCGAGCCCAAGCCTCCTTCTGTGCTTGGTGCATCCGTCATCTTAACATCGTCGGCGTCGTTATTATCATCGCTTTTACTAACGCCTCTCAGATCAACTCCTCCAACGGAGTCATCGTCATCGTCCTCGTCATCCTCGTCTTCGTCGCTGTCACTTCCAACAATGTCAACGCCACCCTCATCGAGGTCGTCCTCATCACTGCTCACGTCGTCTTGATCACCAAAATAAGATGCCTTTAGCCCAAAGGATATCTTTTCCTCCTTATTATCAATTTTCAGAATCTTGGCCTTCACCACATCCCCTTCTTCATACAGCGTTCGGGCATCGTCAACCCGCTTGTCAGCCATTTCGCTGCGATGGCAAAGGCCACTGACATTCGCTGATCCATCAACAACGATGAACGCACCAAACACCTCCACCTTGCGGATCTTTCCGCTAATCACCTGGCCGACTTTGAGGTCACGCAAGGTAGTCGGGGTCTTATAATTGGGGTCCAAGGCAGATTCTTTCAGGCTCATTTGCAGTCTTCCCTGCTCCAGATCAACCAGCGTAATTCTGCCCTTGACTAGCTGATCAACTTGGAACTGATCTTTCCACTCTTTGATGTAGGAGTCGGAGAGATCTGAGACTCGGACATAAGCCGTGACGTTGTGGCCCAAAGTAACAAAAAGTCCGCTATCGGCAATCCTTTTCACAAACCCTCGGACGATGTCGTCCACTTTCAGTTGCTTCAACGATATGACCTCCCTGTCTTCCACGGGAAGCGAGGAGCTCAGAACTTTGGATGGACGCAGAGAAAGAGAAAGCTTCTTATTAGGGACATCGACAGCAATGATGCACGCACGAAGAACCTCGTTCTTGCGGTAAATTGTAGGATTTGCCTTGGAATAGTCATCGGCCATGTCGATCAAATTGACAGCACCGACTACAGTATCGTTGAGCTGCACGATCACTTGTCTCTCAGTCACCTTAGTTACTCTTGCCGGTAACACCATCCCCACAGACAGATCTGCCAACGAAAGATTACTATTGCCCTGCTTCGCTGACAGATCCAGGCGGCCCTTGTCAGTGTCGACAGCAGTGACACGGACCTGTACAGCAGACCCAACGGGGAAATGCTTCTCGACTTCGGCCAAGAGGGACAGATCATCAGACGCATCAATGAAACGAAGTCGCCCCCGAACATTCGGCGACAGATTAATCCACAGGCAGTTATCAACAACGTTGTTGACAAATCCCAGCCACGACGATCCAACTTGAACTTGCTCCAAGTCCAGTGGACTAGGATTAGCCGCTTGAAGGAAACTGGGCTTGATAGAGAGTTCAAAGACCGGATATTTTCCGGTACGATGGCTGATAGGTAGGAACTTATGATTGCGAGCATCGTGAACGCCGAGGAGTCTGGCGGAAATAACTTCCCTTGGTTGGAAGAATTTCAAGGGGTGTCTCCGGTCTTTGATATCTTCCCATTTGTCGAAGACTTCGGAAACATCGATCCGACCTTGGATATTGTCGGCAAGCTGAACGTTGAGCTGGGTCGCTTTAACGGAAACAATCCTGCACTTGAAGGTCCTTCCAAATACAAAATCAGCCATCGATTGGATGCTTTCATCAACGGCATTGGTGACGGCATCCTCTGTATGAGCTGGGGTCTTTCTTTCCTGGCGGTCAGCACGAGTTGCTTCCGAAGGTTTCATGCTGAGAATGAATCTGCGGGAGTCAGCGTCAATGGAATGAACAGTCGCAGAAATTGCCTGCATTTTTTCCACACCAAAACCTGGTCTGTCCGTATTGTCGTCGCTAACAAGCCGTTTAGGAACCAGCGCTATGAGACCACCAAGGAATTCCACAAAGATGCCGTCCGAAGTTATGTTGCGAACGAAACCAGTCACTTCAGCACCCTCGGAGACATCCTCAAATCTGCTAGGGAGAAGGCCCTTTTCGGCCGCTTTCTTCAGACTTGCCCGATTCGACACTTTGATCAGCCGATGAGCTCGTTTGATATCGGTCACTAGCAGGTCATTGAGCTTCTGTCCAACGCGGATTTTAGAAAGGACAGAGCTCTGTTTCGATGGGGGACCATCAGCGATGTGCCGAACATCCAGCCGGGCTATAAGGCCCGAGTCATCAAGTTTTAGAAGGAGGTCGTCGCTTGACTTTTCAAATACCACCCCCCCAACTAAAAGTCCAGGATAGATATTCTCAAAAGCCTTTCTGTAGCTCTCCGTGAATGTAGAAGGGTCTTTGCAAGATACAGCCAACTTGCCAAGGGAAGCATCCACACTTAGAGCATGGACATTGACGACTTGGCCGAGTCGAAAATGCTGAGATGGGTCTTTAATATAAGCCTCACTCATTTCTGACACCGGAAGGAAGCCTCGCACAGTGCCGTAGAACTGGACGACGGCGCCATGAGATTGGATGTTGATAATGGTTCCTGGAGATTGTTCGCCGGGCACTATATCCTTGTAGTCCTTCCAAATTGCAGATTCACTATTCAGTAAAGCCTTTTTCAAGGTCAATCGAATCTGTCGTTTCTCCAAATTGACAGAGAGGATTCTCGCAGATAGCGTCATTCCTTCTCGGAATTTCTTTTCGGGGAACTGCAGCCGCGTGTCCGCAAAATGCATGGGAGGAACAAGGCCGGAGATACCATCGGCTAGGTCGACAATCAAACCATCTAAACCATCCGGGCCTATTAAGATCTTCTCAACCTTTCCTTTGACCACGGCGCCGACTGTCACATACTCAAGGCGAAGGAATGGTTGATCAATGACCTTTCTTTCGAATGACATCAAGTAAAGATTATCAATCGTACTGTAACCGACGATCCTCGCCTCATGACTGGAACCGACTCGGAATTTCCCTTGGTCAGACGAGATACTTTCAACTTTCTCGTCCGAAAGTTTGGAGATATGGACAAATCCCAAATGTTTTGTCGATCCAATCCGCACGTAAACTCCAAGGCGAGGGTCGACCTCAACCACCTTCGATTCGGGGACGACTGCGGAAATAGCGGGAGCATTGCTTAAAGAGCCAGAGTTGTGGTGATCTGAAGTGAACTTCAGAACATGGTTCAACATCGAAAAGCCAACTTTGTATGGTTCCGAGGCCGGGAAGGTACTGACAAGACGGCCCTTAATTTTCGCACCAGTATGGAAATTTTTAGAGAGTTCATCCTTCCCTGTGTTCCATCCAGATTGAACAAGGTCCACTGTTGCGTCAAGCATGCCCATTATCTTGCCAATCATGCCCTCAGTCGTAACGCTTGTCAAGAGAATTTCTGCGGCAGTTCCTGGCAAGAACGAAGTGATTGTAGGTGCCGTCGTCAGATAATGCAATTTTTTAATGGAGCCGGATGAGGCCAGATTAGCAGAGAGCTTGACAACATTGCCGTTGGCGTTGTGGCCAGTGACAATGCACAGGAAAACAGAGCCCTCCCTGATATTGACGGCTTCCCGTTTAGGGTCAATTTCCTTGGACGACATAAAGCCCTTGATATCAGAACCTCCGATGCCGAGATCCATAATTAAACCATGATCCTCGACGCTGACGACCGAGGCTTGGACAGCAGAGTTCACGAGAAGATCGGACGTTGTGAGACCTGAGTTTGCCTGTTCAGGATCGACAGAAAGCTCGATGCGCTTTTTGCTCCGGGATGAGGCGCCAGATTGGCCAGTCTCTGTGGATACAACATAGGCTCGCAGATATTGACCCAAATAGAAGTAGTCCTTTAAGTCTAGCGTATCCTCTTCTATATCCTCTTCCGTATCGTCTCCGCCGTCACTGGTATGGTCGTCATTCAATATCTTTTCGATCTTCCGGTCGAGTATTTTCGAGACTGAAGTTAAAGGTACATATCCGGTAAGATTATTAGGTAGAGAAAGAGCAATGTCGTGGGCATTGATGCTTGAAACCTGTCCGAGTACCATAGACCCAGGGACGATACGCTGCACTAATCAGTATACAGATCGCAGGAAAGGGAAAGGCTTTCACAATACCTTGAAGCTCAGACCTTCAATCCTGGCGCTTTGTTTCTCGGACGTCCCTTGTTCCGAAGACTTTTGGCTCTTAGCCTTCCTTTTGCGATGTTTCTTATCCAAAGTACGTTCGCTTGCATCATTCATCTCAACATCAGCATCTTCATCGGAGTTCTCTGAACGAGTAGATGGTTTCCCGGATCCTTTCTGTTCGAAGAGTACGTCCTTGGCCGCCTGAATTTGAATTTGCTTTCTCTCCAGAGGAGTCAACACAGTCGCTCCACCCCGTGGGAATGATGGCTCGTCATCTCGCAAAACGGAAAGTTCAGACGCTTTAGGTGTCGGCTTAGGTGAAGATTTCGATCCGTTGACATTCTGCTTCGAGGATGCCTCTAAAGCATCACTCGCTTTCTTTTTTTGAAGACCTTTGTCTCCTTCCGCTCCAACTCGTACACGCTTCTGAGGCTGGCGAAGAGTCGCATCTTCTGCGTTGTTTCCCTTGCGCTTGATCTGTGCCATGTTGGCCAATATTTGACGATCCGAGGCTCAAGCGCTCGCCCCCTCTGAGCTGTTATGGAGCTCCAAATAGAGCGGACAGTGCTGCTGCTCGAAACGAAAGAGAATATTCAAAAAAAAGAAAAAACCATCGGAAATTCCCAAGAAAATTCCGACCGCCTTCCGCTGAGGGCATGGCGCATTGAGCTTAATTGAAATTTCCACCGCCTTCTCCATGCGGCAATCCACGTCACGAACCCAACACGACGACACGAAAACGCTCGCCTGCTCGTTCCTCGTTCGCGACGCGGAGCAAGCTCCTTCACGCCGACTGGCGTCGCAGTTCCACGATCCGAGGACCCCCCGACTCGACCGGCTCCGCTATGCTTCGATTACTTCTTCCTTGGGTCTTGCTCTCTACTTCCACTTTCTCTTTCGTGTAGAGTCGGGTTTATATCTTTGGTTTTGTCTACGCAATGGACAAGAGCCATGGTCTTCCTGCAGTACCGAAGTCGGACCCTGTCTTCCCTTCCTCGTCGTCGCAGGAGCTCCCGTCCTCCCCACCTTCGATAGCATCAGATGTTGGTCCCAGGCGTAAACTGAAGAAGCCGCCTCCAGTAACGCCGCGCTCATTCAAGAGGTTCTTCACGCCTCGTTCGATGCTCGGTAGCGGGAATAATGTGGGGAGTGTTAAGACCAATCGACAAGCACTGAAGGTTCTCAGTTCCCCTGCTCTTAACCGCCTAGGACCAGCTTTCACGAGAACACCTAAGCCTCTTGGGCACATGACTATTCCGCATGGGCCTGCAGATATTGTTCGAACGCCCCCTAGGAAAAGAAAGCTCTCGTTTTCCTCAGTGGGCTCTCCAGTGCACTCTTCTCCATCGAGAAGAGTCCGAGTCAGGCTCCCTGCTGATGATGAGGGGCAATCGGAGGTACCAAGTCATGACCACGATGTGAGCCGCGATACTGCGAACGAGGATGATAAACCAGTTGATACTCTGAAGCGCCCTCCAGTTCCCCCAGTTCCTCCAGTTCGTCGTTCCCGGGCACTGGAGACGACTGGGAGTTTATGCATGCGAAGTGTGTATGGACGGATGGATCGACTCATAATTCGATCTAGGTCGGGAACTGGTTAGTTTCCTTCCCTGAATACTTGTAATCTGCCCAGTCTCACCCTGTTATTGTAGGATGGCAAGACTTAACTTCAACATTCTACTCTCGGCCGGAAGATAGCCATTCTTGCTTACACCACAGTGGCGATCGCTTGACTCCACCGTTCTGCACAGCTTCGTGCAATAGTGAGTGCCCAACTTACCTCGGAGCTCTCACAAGCAGGTCAGGTTCTGACGAACAAGCAGCCAATTCGCTAGTCGCAGTAGGGGATGAAGAAGGAGGCATTCGACTTCTAGATTCCGCAAAGGAGGACAAAAGTGGCTTCTCTAAAGCCTATCTTACCTTCCACCCTCATATGAACTCAATAATGGACCTTGAGTTCTCATCTGATGATATGCTCTTAGCTACGGCCTCTGGTGACCAGACATCTCTGGTCATCGACATGGCCACCCAAAAACCGATCCACTGCTTGTCAAACCATGCCTCCTCCGTGAAGCGAGTACAGTTCCAACCAGCGGCTAATAATAAAGTTCTTGCGACCTGCGGTCGTGATGGCGTCGTGAATATTTGGGACCTGAGGTGTAAAGGGTTCGAAAAGCCTTCATTGCACGTTCGATGCTCCCTTGAATCGGATTCCGAGCATGTCCCCACTCCTTCTAAACTGACATATCCACAAGTCCTGAACACCATACACGGTGCGCATTCCTGGGTACCGCCTCAGGGCACAACGCATGACAAAAAGGAACCCCCAATTGGCCGCTCTGATATCACGGTTACTTCTTTGGCTTTTCTTCCGCCTGGCCGTGAGAACCTCTTCGTAACAGCGTCCGAAGCCAATGCATGTGTCAGGCTGTGGGACCTACGTACAGCACATAACAATCGTTGCGGTCGACCCGTTCTCCCTCTTTCCACTACTCGACAACCAGATAGCCATACCAACTATCGGGGTTTCGGCCTCACTTCAATTGGCTTAGGCGGAGATGGTTCAAGACTGTACACACTGTGTCGAGATGGTACAATATATGCGTATTCGACATCGCATCTTGTCCTCGGACATGCTCCCGAACTCTCGTTGAACAATACCCGGCCGCGTCGGTCCGGAGGTGCCGACAAGGAAGGACTTGGCCCCTTATACGGCTTCCGTCATCCGCGACTGAAAGTCTCAACATTCTATGTCAAGCTCGCAGTCCGACAAGCAGCAAAGGATAGGGCGGAGATGCTAGCTGTAGGGAGCAGCGATAGCTGTGCGGTCTTGTTTCCCGCTGACGAAAGATTTCTTTACACCTCTGATCGAAAGCCTTCAATCGACGGAGACACAATCGAAGAGCGCCCACGAACCCGGCTTTTCTCTAATTCTCGTCCTAATATTTCCCGCACAAACTCCAGAACGGGTCAGGCTGGGCGACTTGATGACACCATTCCGATATATCAGTCTGGTACCCCACTTGTCGAGGGCCATAAGAAAGAGGTATCTGCTGTGTCGTGGACGGTTAACGGCGAACTAGTTACGGTAAGCGATGACTTCACCGCTAGGTGCTGGCGTGAAGGACCAGAGGCGAGGGATCTACGTACTGGAGGCGAAACGGAAGGTAGAAGATGGCACTGTGGCTGGGCTGATACACCCGATTCATATGACGATGAAGATGAGTGATCCTTGCAAGGTGTTGATCTATTCTCTTTTGTGCACTGTGCCATGGCCTGCTGCATTCGAGGCGTCTGGGTATGGTCTTGTCTTCATTTAGCGGTGCATTTCTGCTTTTCTTTTGGGCATTCTTCGATTTCTTCTAGCGGCTCATGTTGTATGTCGGTGAAAATAATAGGCGTTTCACTCGAATAGATTCTGTGCTTCTTCACCGGTTTCTCATGATACGCTCTTGAACAGTATGCCTTGATTATGGACGTCTGCGAGCAGGTACGTCAACTGGCAGGACATAAAATGATCCGCCGTCGACTCTATGTTTGCGATACAACATATGGACTGACAAGAGCTTTCACAATATCGTCGGAGAGCAAGGACCAAGAGATAGCTTTAGTTGACAACGCCAAGTATTATTAGTCGTTTAACAGCTGCCACACAACTATGTTGACAGACTCCTCCACAAAGTCATAAAAAAAACTCAATCTCTGAGCAGCACGCAACTCCGACATAACTTTGCTTTTTCTATTATCCTAACCTAGGTCTCCAGATGAAGTGTCATAGTCAAAATTTTAGTGGTCATGTCCATCTTTCTCGCCCTGTGGCTCAGGGTCCAGCTTGATCATAGTGTCAATGCGCATAATGGCAATACACGCCTCGACAGCACTCTTAAGCTGTCTGATCTTGCTCATGCTAGGTTCCAGGACGCCAGCCTTAAGGGCATCATGCACTCGTCCCTTCGACAGGTCGAGTCCGTAGTTCTTGTAGTTCTTCTTCTTCGCAATCGCCTTCTCCTCCTCGTTGGCATCGCCGTCCTGTACGCGCTGAGACAAAGCGTGACGTACGCGAAGCTGGGCAACGAGCTCCGATGAGTCTTTGGCGGCATTGACTGCCAGGGTTTTGGGGATTACGAGGAGAGACTGAGCGAATTCACCAATAGCCAGTTGCTCACGCGAGCCCTGCAAAAGAAAGAACGTTGTTAGGAGCCGAAAATGAAAGCTAGGAAATAATTATTAAAAAGTGTGCACTTACCACTGTGACTGCAAATTCCTCAAGATAGATGTGGAGGGCAGTTTCAACGGCACCAGCGCCAGGGACGATGCTCCCGCTTTCCAACGTCCGCTTAACAGCGCTTAAGGAATCGTGCACCGAGCGTTCCATCTCATCCAAACTGAAATCGTTCGGTCCCCGAAGAATGATAGAAGCAGAGGTATGGGCCTTGGTTCCCTTCACCAGGATACACTCGTCATCTGATATCCGTTCTTGAACGACCTCCTCAGCATATCCCAAGTTCGATGCCTCGAACTTCTCGTCCCCATTGAGATCGGAAAGAGTGCTCACAAGGGTTGCCCCTGTAGCCTTCGCTATGCGCCGCAGGTCTTCTTTTTTGCAACGTCGGACAGCCATGGCACCCCTTTCTACAAATAGTTTCAGGACCATGTCATCTATGCCCTTCGTTGTCAAGATGACATTTGCTCCGGACTTCAGAATCATCTCGACTCGTTCGATGATAATCCCCGATTCTCTATCCCTAATTTTCTCAAGCTGCTCGGGATCGTCAATAGTGATATGAACGCCCAGTTTCATCCGCTCCTTCTGCAGGTTCATATCAAGACAAGCGATTTTGGCATCGGTTATGCGAGTTTTCATGGCCTGGGAAGCGACCGTACAGTTCAAGGCATAGCCTTTAACGAGAAGAGATTCCGTTCCACTTTTACCATGAGCCTTGAGCACGTTCACGGCTTTCACTGGGTATTTGGCCTCGTTTCTCTGATTCACGGACTTCACCAAAAGCATTGCGTCGACAACCAAGTTCGCGAAGAAATCGGCATCGGAACCAATAATTTTGCTAGACATCGAAGTCTTAGCAATGTTTACCAGACTGTCCTTTCCCAGGCTTTCGACTTTTGTGGAGATGTTCTCGTTCAAATACTTCACAGCCTCTCTGAGAGCCAGTCGATAGCCAGTGATGATGGTTGTAGGGTGTATCCGATTCTTCATTAGTTCGTTCGCACGTCGCAGGAGTTCGGCGGCAAATAAAACAACGGATGTCGTGCCATCTCCAACCTTGAAGGAATTAGTACCGAGCTTGAAGGTAGCTCTCTGAGGAGCAGGATCCGTACCTCTTTATCTTGCTGCTGTGCCAAGTCCACGAGAATCTTGCCCGCAGGGTGTTCAATGTCTAGGAGACTCAAGATCGTTGCTCCATCGTTGGTCACAGTAACGTCCTATAAAAAGCTAGTTCAGGGAAGTGTTCTCGGAAACGTGGGGGGGAAGCGGCCATACCCCTATATCATCCACCATCATCTTATCTAGGCCAGAGGGGCCGAAAGAGCTCTTGACAACATTCGCGATAGCCTGTGTGGCAAGCACTGTATGTATATATTAGAGGAAAAGTCAAACAGAGCACGAACGCGAGCAACTCTCGCACATACCATTTTGCTCTCGTACATCAGGACCAGTGATTTTCTGCCCACCCAAGACTGTCGTATTCGTCAGTTCTAACGCACAATATAGGTCAACGGCGAAGGACTACCCACAGAGAGTGTCCGCATTTCGCGGCTGCTCAAAGATACCGGCCATATTGCTAGGTAGACTGAAGAGGAGGTGTGGACTGATATTCGAAGCTCCGACTTGAGCAAGCTTCTTCTGCGGCTTCGGCAAGGCGAAAAAGTTCTGCCGTGGCTAGGCGGTGAGACTCTTGCTATCGGTTCATGCCACTGAGCCAAAATCCCACGATATGAGTCAAATTCCAACATAGGAATCCTGCAACCCCTGGGGTATTCGCGCCTGGTATTTCCTGAAAACCTCCTCAATCGCATCTCGGAAAATCCTTCGCAATGTCTGCTCAGGATCCTGCTGGCGCGACGGTCGTTTCTGACCAAGCAGCCTCTCAAACGCTCCCCTCGCACACGAAAGACCCCGCTGATAACGCCGCTTCTCAAGGAGAAATCTCGAAGAATGCCGCAAAAAAGGCGGCTAAGCTAGCCAAACAGGCCGCCGGTAAAGCTGAGAAAGCAGTTAATAAGGGAATTGGCAAAGCAGAAGCGAAGACATCAAGCAAAGCCTCGAAGAAGAAGTCGGACAATACGGCATTAATTGGCATTGATGTTTCGAAGGAAGACGACTTTCCGGGGTGGTATCAGCAAGTTCTTACAAAGGGAGATATGTTGGATTACTATGATGTCTCCGGTTGTTTTATTCTCAAGGTCGGTTATTGCGTGCCGCCCCGACTTGTACGGACTTTTTTTTCACTGACATGCTTTAGCCCGCATCCTACTTTATCTGGGAAGAAATTCAGCAGTGGTTCAATACCAAGATCAAAAAGATGGGCGTCCGGAATTGCTCGTTTCCTTTGTTTGTTTCTGAGGATGTGCTAAAGAGGGAGAAAGACCATATTGAGGGCTTTGCAGCAGAGGTTGCCTGGGTCACCCATGCGTACGTTCCATTAAGCCTTTTACCTGTCCAATGCGTGCTAACCGTCGCATCCCTTCTCAGAGGGTCAACCCCACTGGAGAAGAAAATCGCTATCCGTCCCACTTCCGAAACTGTCATGTACCCGTATTACGCTAAATGGATCAGAAGCCACCGCGACCTGCCTCTCAAACTCAACCAGTGGAACTCCGTCGTGCGTTGGGAGTTCAAGCATCCCCAGCCTTTCCTTAGGACCAGGGAGTTTCTTTGGCAGGAAGGTCATACAGCACACCTGACTGAAGGCAGTGCTCGAGAAGAAGTTCTGCAAATCCTTGACCTGTATGCCAAGGTGTATGAAGACCTCCTCGCTGTTCCTGTTGTCAAGGGCCAGAAGACGGATAAGGAGAAGTTCGCCGGTGGCCTCTACACTACGACTGTGGAAGGATATATTCCGGCGACTGGTCGCGGTATTCAGGGTGGAACGTCACACGGACTGGGTCAGAATTTCAGTAAAATGTTTAACATCACGGTTGAAGACCCGTCCGCTAAGGTTGACGAGAAAAAGCCCCCAATCCATGTCTGGCAGAATTCGTGGGGTCTCTCGACCAGGACACTGGGCGTCATGGTTATGATTCACGGTGACGACCGTGGCTTGGTTCTCCCGCCCCGCGTCGCAGAAGTTCAAACCATTGTTATCCCTGTCGGTATCACCGCCAAGACCCCTGAAGCGGAGCGCGAGAGGTTGGCTTCTGAGGTTGACAACATTGTTTCTACTCTCCGAGAAAGTGGCATTCGCGCAGAAAGCGACAACCGGGAGGGCTACACTCCAGGCTGGAAATTCAATGACTGGGAACTCCGTGGCGTGCCTCTGCGCATTGAATTTGGCCCTGGCGAGTCCGCTGGGCAGTTTGTCACCGTAGCCCGCCGTGATATTCTAGGCAAGGAGGGCAAGTCGACGGTCCCTCTTGCTGATTTGGCAACTGTCATCCCAAAACTGCTGGATACCATCCAAGGTGACTTATACAAGCGCGCGGACAAGGAATTCCGCTCACACCGCAAACTGATCACTAACTGGGATGACTTTGTTCCTGCGCTTAATGACAAGAACATTTGCGTTATTCCTCATTGTCTCACGGAGGAATGCGAGGACCAGATAAAAGATCTGAGCGCACGCAAAGCGGAAGAAGGCTCGGATGAGCCTCAGGATGCGCGTGCCCCAAGTATGGGAGCTAAGTCCCTTTGCATCCCCTTCGACCAGCCGGAGGGCATCGAACACGGTGTGACCAAGTGCACCAACCCGCAGTGCAATAAGCTTGCCGAGAAGTGGTGCATGTTTGGCCGTAAGTTGACCTTATCATTTCCCTTTTTTTTTTGCTCGATGCGTCCCTGATGAGACAACTGCTAACTCCATCACTCCTGCAGGCTCATATTAAAACTTAGATCCATTATTATTCAAAGGGTCGTTTCTGCATCTAGATCGACGTTTCATTATGATCTCGTGTCTATGCTTTTCAATTTTCCCTTCTTTTTTTTTTGGGCAGTAAAAGAAAATTCCAAGTAACGAGAACTTGATGTGATGATGTGTGAAAGGGTCGAGTTCGAAAGATATCCTTGTCCTTATCCTGGGGGAGTCGGTGAGGGCCTTTGTATGTCGTGCAACTAGCGGTTTGACAATTACAACTTTAAAAGCTAAAACTTATCATTCATTTTGTGTCCCGTCTTTCATATAACGAGGTCATCCCTTGGCTACATAGTATTTTCGCGGAATGGGTGGAGTATCCCTCGTGTCCTCCCAAGGACGCTGCGCAAGAGCTCCTCTTCCTCTACTCGGGTTGTTCTCGGCAGTTACCTTATGGCTATAGCGACCTGTACCAAGTGACTTTGCGCAAACCAAAGGCGAGGAGATCAAGAACTTAGTCTTCCATAAAGGGAGCAGCCTTCTTCTCGAAAAAGAAATTTATCGAATAACGTAGATAGTACTCTATATATAGGTCGGACATATGTATAGTGACAATTCTGATGCAAGGATAGACAGACAAGCTCAACGTGAGATCGAAAAAAGGAAAGAAAAGATGACTCAGACATGCTAATGTATGGACAAAATGGCAAGCATAGAAATAGTCGGAAAGAAAAGAAACGTATCAGCCAACGTCCCAAAAAATGGACCGTTTTAAAGACTGGACAGAACGTTCATAGCAGTGAAAGCAGGAAGCATTCTAAGAACAGGATGCATCAACAAAATGAAAAAAAGCAGATTTCCTACCCCAGTAGCTGAATGTTTAATGAGTCATAACGTATGGTAAAGAATGGTATGTTGAAAAGAAAATCAAATGCATGTAGCGGATACCCGAAAAGGCAGAGCAAAAAAAGGCCGATGAATGGACATCTGACACTAATGCAAAATTAGCAGACTTCTCGTGCAATAGGCTATCAAACTGTTACGTTTGCGAGTTCAAGAGCAAGTCCTGTCTCACTTACCCGGAATTTTACGAGCCTAAGGGCGCCCATCTCGGGTCTATCGACTGACTTCAAGTAGCGATTTGCATTCCATGTCAAGGCTCTTCCACTTATTGCTGATGGACTATTGACATTCGACGTCTTTGGGGCCAATTCATTAGCCTGTAAGCGTTATCCGGCGTCGTGTTGTCGATATAGTATGTCACGTTATTCTCATCGACACCGTGGACATGGAGTCGAGGAGCGTTGACGCTGGGGAGCTGAATGATCTCTTCATCTTCGGGCATTATGTAGCTTGCCCGTTCATCCCTAGACATTTCCAAAGAATGAGCACGCATATAATAGACGGAACCCGCTGTTCTCGGCGGCTCAGAACCACTGCGGTAAGAAAAACCGGCTGTTGAAAGACGAGAATTTCCCGATCTGCCAAAGATATCCGGGGTCGACCTTGGATTTACTGATGCGGCAGACCTCTGATGATGAGGGCGCCGAGGTGACCCCTCTCCGTTGCTTTCTTGCTGTCCGGAACCTCCAGCGCCTGCTTGCTGCGCTGCAACTACGGAGTCGAGCAAGTCACGAGACGGAAAAGGCGCATCTGTGTGCCTGCGTCCACTGGGCCGCCTAATAGTTCTTTCGTGATTTGCTAATTCAACCTCTGCGGATATGCTTCTGCTTGATTCTTGTCCTCGTGCGTGCCTTCTCAGCGAGCCTCGGTTGATGAGCCTGGCCAATTGGCTATCTCTTGCCGTAAGACTCCTGCCTAATCTTGAGCCTGTCGATCTGGCAGGCCCTTGACCTTGGCCAGAAGGTGCGTCTTCGGTGGCGGGTGGGGTGAAAGGAGGCTCATTCTCCGGTGCGGGTACACGTTGGAAAGCTTCATGGGAATTTATTTCTCGAACGATCGTATCTTGGAGACTCTCAAAAGATGGCTCTGAGTCCGTTGTCGTCTCCTCTCTGGAGACGAATGCTTGCTTAAACATATTCATTGTCTCTTCGATTCTAGAAACCGAGTCCGACCCTTGAGGGCTAGAGGGAGAGCTTGGCAGCTGCAAGGGACTGTTCATGACCTCCGCAATACTGGGATTTGGATTCTCAGAATCTGGCGCCGTTGGCGGCTGAATAGCCCGATGGCAGATCTTTGCAGCGTGTTTCTCAGGACCCGCCAGTTCCGTGTCGATGGATAGCTCTCGCACATTCTTCCAGGAAGATGACGGAGCAGAGGTATACGAAGATGTGCCGTTGGCCACTTTTGAGTCTCGAATTGACGGAGGGCCCTGTTGGAAACCGATTGCACCTTCACTGAGATCCTGGATATTGCTTAGCTCTGCCGGTAATGTTGGACTATCGGGCACAGGAGCGTCGCTCAGCACAGTGCCTTGTTTTGGCACGTGCAAACCAGCGGCAGTGTTCGACTCGATGTCATTAGATCTACCTGTCTCGCGAATCAATAGGACCGGGAACGACCTTCGCTCGTGTATAATCTGGCGTGATTGGACTGCGTCTGCTGGTGACGTAAAGCCCTGGCCTCGGGAGTCAAATATTGAACGTAAATTTCCCTGTGACCTTGACACTCGTGTTCCAATGTCCTCTACTTTGTCGTTAGAGAGCCTTAAAGATCTTCTTTTGCTGGCCTCTTCCATCGACAACAATGCCTGACTCGTTGCGGGAGCGGCGACCTGCGACGACCGGTTGCTCGCTCGGTGCCATGAAGACGAGCTGCTACGACCGCTCACATTGCTTCGATCCGCCACATCGACCTTGCGGAAGGATGGGTCCGAAGGGGAATAAGCGTTTGCCTTCGCCATCATCCGATTCAACCCATAAATGTTCCGTTCCGCGATGTCTTCATTGTAGGGAAGCGTAGGCGATAGTGCCTTTGTTTGAATTCGGTAGCGATGTGACGAGAAGAGGGCCTCTAACAGATCAATATGGCGTGGGGGGCCACCTGCCAAAACGCGAGATTCATCGGATTGTGGGGATGATTGCGCGGAAGATGTCGGACGAAACTGGCCATGCCAATTATCGACTTCATTCCAAAACTTTTCGAAGTTGCCGTCATTTGTGTGTCGCGAAAGCCTTGAACTGGACGCGGACTGTGCTGTGGGAAAGTTATAAGAAACCTCAATCGGAGTGGAACGACGATCTGCGACCACAACATCAGTGACTCGTCCAACATGACTGGCTGAAGGACGGGAAGAGTACCCTTCTCTGCGTAAAAGAACCTCTTCAAAGCAACCATGTTAAATCCCACTTTATCGGAATGGAGACTAGAGTAGGTGTAAAGGTTGTCCCGTCATAGCACCTTGGGAGGGTGGAAGTACCGTGCGTCGCGAGGTTCCAACCGGATAGAACAAGAAGAATGGGATCTATAATACACGAGGAATGGAGGAAGGGAGTAGAGAGTGGGAAAAAGAGATAGTAAACGAAGGAAGCTAACTGATTGACTCGAAATTCGATCTCATAGTAGCATCAACGGTTCATAGCAACATCAACTCCAAATACGGTGCACACATTGCGGAAAGGGAGATTGTGTATGCTAAGAAGACGCTGTCGAAAAGGCCGATAACGGATCCGCTGAGCATATTAAATTATTTGCTTAGGCCAGTACAATAGGGTTCGCGCTCGCGGTCCACTAGACAATCACTCTCGTCAGGGGGAGGAGACGCGATGGCCTTGGTGACCGTTAGGACGACTGCACAGATACCCTTGCATTAGACCAATACCAATTTAGAAAGATATAATACCAATACTCCAAGTTCGTGCATGCCATCATGAACCACTCCACTTCACAGTATAGCGCCGTATAGAATGCCAGAGGCTCCAAAAAGGAGAGAATGCAGCCAACTCAGCCAACTTTCCGTCCGGTGGTGTTTGGATAAAGACATAGCGAGCTCCGCCTGGTGTCCTTGGTTTTGGTACCGATTTGAAAAACACGGCAAGTGGCTGGGGGACTCGCGTAGTTCCAGGCACCCCCCTGATGGCGCGTAAGAGTAAATAATGTCTCCTGACATCCTGCACTAACCATGGTAGCAGCACGTCGTGCCAACACCACAGACCACAGCCAGTCCCGCTGCGGGCCAAGTCCTCAGTTGCTATTGGCACACGGCAAGAGTAAGATGCGTAATAGGGTTGGGATCGTCGTGTGAACCGCTCATCGGCACAAACCATTAAAGTTTTGACGGGCGTGAGCTGGAACGGCGATGAAACGGTCAATCCCAATACTGAGCTTCACCTGTCGGTGGCGATCACCTCAAGAAAGACAACGGGCCCGTGACGCCTAAGGCTTGCAAACCGAGTCTGTCCTTGGAACCGGCAACATCGGGGTATCAAGCTGCCAGTCTCTGCCGCAACACGGTGATCGTCTGGCGCTTCATGATCTTAGCCGTTAAAACAGAGACCATGGTTCGAATGACGAGCGATCGTAATCAACAGTGGATTGTGGATTGACTGGAAAGTTACTCCTTTCGCTTTCGAGTGGTCACATGACGCCGCCAAGAGCGCAGTGCCCTGTTTACTGCACTCTACTTAGTAGTAACTACTGCATCCCAGAGGAGAAGCTTGCTGGGGCCTGCCAGTTGTTCCCTGCAGTCTGCTCGGATATCTGAGTGCCACCGCACCCTGCATGTAGCCTGCAGGCGCCTCTTCGTGTTCGGGGAGATCGGAGAGCTCTGCGCCGCCCCTGCGGCTCGCCCCTCATTGACGACCTTTCTTTCACGGAAGACCTTTGAAGTTGGCATAGGCAGAACAGCCCGTCGCTAGATATTCTCACGGACCTCAAATATTCTGCCCGGACGCTCCGTTGTTGGCAACCATTCTGGCGCAGCTGTGGCCAAACCAGAGCCGTCCCCAGCCGTGCCCAGGGCTGAAACAGTTCCACATGAGGTTCATCAAACGGCGGCAGCGGGGGCGCCTTGACCCCTCCTGCAGGTGTTATCCCTTACGCCAGTCGGTGTAGCGGCCATGAAGGAACGAGAAAACGTTCCTGTCTGTGCTCTGCTGGGATAAATTAATTTGAGGCTGCTGCAGATACACCATTGAACTCAAAACCTGCATTTCCCTTGCGTTCATGTCGGCCTCAAGGCGCTGTGAGACCATTTCGCCCTCTGAACCGAGCAGGTTGTATTGGCAGGACGGTGTAGTCGAATTGAGGCTACTCGCGACTTCACCTGTGAGTTTCAAGGCTCGCCAATTTCCGAATTTGGCAGGAGTCTTCTGCAAATGTGGCAGCATTGTCCTGTACTCGTCTTATCTGCTTGTGTTCATCTGATCAATTGCTCTGGATGAGTCCCGTTAATAGGCTGCAGATTACTGGGCTTGACGTCACCCGATGTGGCTGTTCACCTGATGTTTGCTTGTTCTCCTGTGTTTCTCACCTCATTTCTTGCCCAATTGATTCTGTTCTTGTGTCAAGAGCACAACAATGTCCAGTGCAGGTTAAAAATAGGCAGCAAGTATAGATCATTCTATAAGCAGCTCTTTGTTTATTTTCGAGGCACTACTGATCTCAAGATAACTCAGGGAAGCCTATTTGGAAGATGATTTGCGGTTTTCTGACCACATGACGGCATTCTTGCTAATATATCTTTATGCTAAGGTCAGTCAGATGTTATAAGCACATCAAATTTGAGATGCAACTTGCACTCCAATGATATGACCATGTTCCTGTTTGAGCTCATTACTCCACAGCAATGGATGAAATCGCCTCATCCAACTTTGCAGAATCTGGTGGGCTTACCCGACTCCAACAAGTACCTCTGGGAATGACCTCTAGACTGGAAGAGCAGTCTGTGTGAATTTAGGGGCCTTATGATCCGGCTTACACACTATCTTCCTACATTTCTCAATTGTCGCCTGTGTCATTAAGCTTATTGGCCTAGGTGGGCGGGTCTCACAGTCAGCCTGATCATCTAATGTTTCAACCTGGGAAGTTCTCAAATAGACATGCTTTCCCAGATGATGCTGTGTTATAGTTGACACCTGCGAATGGGTGGCTGTATATGCTGGAATAAAGACTGCACTCGGTTTCTATTGTTGCACACTGCTGCATAGGCTTTAACCTAGACCTAAGATGCTACTCTAGAGAGAGGGTAACAGTCTTCAAAAATGGAATGATGGATGGTGCTCCGACTCCTGCTCTATGCTACATGCTACACCCTGTTTTGAAATGCACAAAGTCATCCCTGATGCAGGCCAGTTGATCTTTGCTGTGGATGAGTAAATAGCTTCAAATATGACTGCAGCATCTTTGCATTAATTTCAGATCAATGTTCTCCTCACATCTTGGGGTAACAGGACCAACATTCTAGCTATAGATGCCCCCCTCCTATATCAACCAAGTCAAACAGAGCCGATTAAAGGCATCAAACACAAGGCGAAGCCATTTTATCTTGTAACATAATTATCTCATTCATCCAACACGTCCCGCCATCCAGGGACTGCTTTCGACTTAAGACTTACTTCTTTAAGAAAGTGTAAACGCGGCGTGTGCTATTGTCGCTGATCTAGGACCGAGTTTGAGTCATCTCGGTGATTCCTTCTCGAGAATTAGACCCGAGGAAACTTAGTTATTTCTGCGACTGCTCTTACACCTGGTAAGGCTGTTGTTGAAAACAGAGGTTGGCTCCAGGGCTTTCTGTCGGATTGCCTGATTTGGATTGAGCCCGAATAGGACCAATCACCGACCCCTCGAACCCAGCCACGCGCTAACTTCTTACTCTCTCTCTCTCTCCCCCTTGACTCCTCTCAGCGGCCACGACCATCTATGATGTATTTGAAATGGCAGAGGATGTTTTCCCTGTCTCCCCTTCGTGGAGTCTCAACTAGGCGTGCTTCCCGTTTTCGTAACACTCTTTTCTTTCAACCGCCAAGGCTCTCGAGGGGAATGGCTTCCTCCCGTCGACTATTCCCAGCTTCCGAGTTTGAGACTCTCGAAGAAGAGACCTTGCCTACATACGATCCCAGATTATATTACCCAGTGCACATTGGCAACGTCTACAATGACAAGTTCCAGGTTATCGGCAAATTGGGTTTTGGGAAAACCTCTACAGTCTGGCTTGCCCGAGACCTGCAGTAATTAAGTCTATTACAAACTGGGAGATATGAATATAAGGCGGACTGTTCTGAAGGGTAAATGATAAATACGTTACTCTCAAAGTTTATATTAACAAGACAAGCCGAGATAAAGAAGTCGAGGTTTATAAACATATCCAATCCACTGAGGCTCCAGAGCATCCAGGACGTCACTTCATTCGAAAGCTGCTAGACACTTTTGAACTTTCCGGGCCGAATGGGAGACACCCTGTCTTGGTTCACCAGCCAACAGGCATCAGCTTGCATCAGATGTTTGACATGCTGCCGATATCCATTGACCTGGAGTGGATGAAACCATATTTCCGTCAGATCTTGATCGCCCTGGACTTCCTCCATACCCAGGCTGGAGTTATACACACAGACCTCCAGCCCAAGAACTTACTCCTGAATCTTGCAGAATCCGACCTTGTCACTCTCAAGAAGTTTGAAAATCGAGAAGCCAAGTACCCTCTCCCCAGGAAGATTCTGCCCGATCGGACTATTTACTGCACAAGTCGGATGTCCTTTACTACAGGTCTGCCCTTGATATCTGACTTTGGTGAAGCTGTTCTGTTTGATTATTACGACCAGGAGAATTCCATGTACTCTCATGATATTATGCCACATGTGTACCGGGCTCCGGAAGTCGTGCTGAAGATGCAATGGGGTCATAAGGTTGACACCTGGAGCATTGCCATGCTTGTAAGTGTCCCCGCTGCCCAAACTATATATATAAGTATGTCTGAGTGTATCCTAATAAGCAATAACTAGTTCTGGGATTCCGTTGCCTCTAAGAATCTCTTCGATGTCCCAGTGGTAGAAGGCGTCATGGACGAAGTCTCACACGTCGCTCAAATGACAGCCTTGATGGGCTCTCCTTCCCCGGAATTCCGCCGCCGAAGCGGAGCTTGTCAATTATTTTGGGACGATGACGGGAACTGGAAAGAAGATGATCTCGGACCCCTTCCAGATATCACCCTTGAGAAACTTGCCACGGCCTATGGTGTCCAGGGGGAGGATGTGCCGGGCTTTTTGTCCTTTCTGCGCCGGATTCTATGCTGGTTGCCGGAGGATCGACCAACGACGTGGGATCTTATACATGATCCGTGGTTGATGAAGGGGTTGAAATTGCAGACGAACCAGGGTGAGGATTCGAAAGGGTAGTTGTCCATCTGTTGTATATCTATGTTGAACTGCTGAGAATAAATGGGACATCAATACCGATATTACCAACTTACAGCTGAATCTATGGGGGAAACCCCTAGCTCCCGGTATCAAGTGCTTTTTTTTCAGCTCTCAGTTTTCAACCTCTTCCTAGCAGCAGACTGGTAGAGAATACTGAAGATGTTAGTACAACTAATATGGAAGCAAGTGTAATTAGGGTATTGAGTTTGAGAAACCTGTTTTGAAGCCTCCATGCCTAGGTATATCTCATGAGCCTACAGGTAGTTTTGTGTGAAGCTATTGGTAACAAGATCTTCTTCGCTACCCGCCTTCCACACCAAAATATGTCAGCACTATTTCTTTCGGTTGCGCTCTCTGTTATTTGACAGATGTAGCCAGGTTCCGTCCAATCATTATTTTATACAGACCAGGGCTATATAAAGCAGGTGTCTTTGATGTGATTAACCTGGAGCTGGCAGCTACTACGAATAGAAGATGTTTGATTGGGATCCCAGTTAATCTCTCAATTTCTGCGGTAGTGCTATGTTTCGTTCCCCATTCTTTTCCTCTTCACATCATGGCGAGTTCTGCGGACTTCTAATGCGAACGACCAACGAGGGTGGTGGGGAGTGGAACGGCATCAGATCTGATGGTAAGTCAGGCACCTCGGCAAATTTCATCCCACCTAAACTATTATTCTAAGCTTCTGTCGGTTGGGGCAGATTATCTGGAACTGATCTGAGTTCAAGAAGGTTGTGCCGCGTATGGAAGCCATTGACTAGACATGCCGCGCCTCTTGTCGATATACAGGCCCCAATATCGTGTGGGTCAGGTATGAACCCAACGCTGCTCCAGGAAAAGCTTGGACCTTATTATTCTTGGTATCTCTTCGATAGGGGAGTCCCATGGCGAAGAGATCGACCAGCACATCGCTGTGGCCATGGAAACATCCATGGAGATTGTGGACTACAGAGTCCACTTATATGTGCATTACCCATATAAGAACTCAGCAGTCCCAGACAGACTTGCCTGACCCGACGAAAGCGAAGATCCGCAAGGAGTCCAAATCCAGAGATCCAGGATCCCGGAACTGGGAGTGCCTTTCGACGTGCCTTTCGACCTACATCTAACTGAGAGGTCTCGGGGACCCCAAGTGTTAGGTGCACTGCACTGACATTGCTGGTATGTAGGAGGCGTTGACCCTTTGGCAGTCGTGGCTGCTATTCTATCTTCTTGTCTTTTTGCCGTGTTTGAAGTCGCGTTACTCACTATTCCAATTTGCTGAGTTTTACGTTACTTATAGGGGCTGCGTAGTAATTATTGGTCCTTGTAGATTGTAGTAACTAATTAGTTAGATTTAACAGCAACGGTCAAGCGCCTCAGTTTTGCCGACGACGACCGCCTTTACCGCCACACATTTTTATCGATCGTGGCTGGCCGTCGGTGGCTGAGCAAGAGCTGGACTGTTTTAGACTACGTAGGCAGGTACGCAGACGCTGCAGGCTCAATCTCGTCAGTGCATCAGACTACTCTACAATAGTCGCCTAGCCATCTCTTCGCATCTCTGCAACTAAAAGCAAGACTATTCCCATCGCCCTTCTTTTCTCCACATCCACCGCAGAATGCCCGCGACCGACGCACTTCGTACGGGCTATCCTGGGACCAGAATAATAGTATCAGTAGCGCAAATGCTAACGTGCAGTAGAGCCACCCCTCACTCCCTCTGAACGGGCTATTGTCAAATCCTACGGCGGATGGACCCAGTTCATGGCTAGTTTCGGCCTGAAGCCCTGGAACGACGATGACGTTGATGAGGCGAAAAGGATTCTGCAGGCATTTGTCCAGGACAGTGATAATTGAACGACCCGAGTTGTTTTGCGTGGATGGGATACTTGAAGGAGGGAGTACGAGGTGATTTCTCAAGTCTGAAGAGGAGATAGCATGGTGCAGATCTCAATTCTAAGTTCTGAGCTATTTTTGGCTTGCGTGGTATGAGGGATACGGTGAGGACGACACCTCAAGATAGTTAATCAAAGAGTCACCAGATGAATGTTGATTGATACCTTGTGGTCTTCAATGACAATTATTATGACGTATTGATGTCTCCAGGTCCAGCGGTCTCAAAACCTTGTCCCGACTCCAGTGGGTCATAACAGGCCACATGCAGCTTACAAATTTTTGCCGTGCCGCGCGATACGAAGCTTGAATATGAGATGACCTGATTCTGGCACCACAAGCTGGTGTGACTTTCCACATCGAACACACAACTGGAGACTTAACCCTTGTAACGTGGTTCTATGTGTCGGCCGGAATGGGCTGCCAACGATTAGATCTGCATTTAATTATCCGCATCTACCCGACGTCTGTTTTTAAAATGGGAGCATACATCCTGTCGAAGCAAAGAAATAGATATTCATTTTTTTATCACTTGATCAGAACTCGTCGTCCAGTTCAATTTGATCCCAGTATTCTGAACATCAGCTCCAAGCGCTACCATAATGACTACCAAGCCCCTGGCATCGACAGAACTATTTCGGCCCCTCCCCTTAGGGAAAATCACTTTGAAGCATCGAGTTGTTCTCGCACCCCTCACTCGATGCCGTGCTAGCGAGGAATCTCCAGGGGTTTACGTCCCGAATGATCTGTGTGTGCAGTATTACACCCAACGCGCGAGCAACGGCGGTCTTCTTATTTCAGAAGCTTCTCCAATCCACAGATATGTAAGTTAACCCTACTATAAATTTGCCGACGCGCATGGAAGAACCGTGTTGATCAACTGTACTCCGAGTGTTTCACGCTGGCTAACTTTGATGGTTGATTAACAGGCAGTGGGATATCCTAGGGCTCCTGGCGTTTTCTCGCAGTCACAGATCGAGGCGTGGAAACCTGTGACGGACGCCGTGCACTCGAAAGGTGGTTTTATTTTCTGTCAGCTTTGGCATGTTGGGCGTGCTTCGCTACCTAAGTGGCTTGATGGGAGAGCGCCGCTCAGTTCGACAGACGTACCCCTTAAAGGAAAGGCATGGGATGGGACGATTTACGGGACCAATCCTCCCAAGAAGATGACCATAGAGGATATTAAAGAGGCTGTCCAGCAATATGTGGATGCAGCAAAGAACGCTATCGAGGCTGGCTTTGACGGGGTTGAAGTTCATTGTATGCTATCCTTTTTATTCCTGTTTTTTTTCTTTACTGTTCTGTCTTGGAGTTCTGCTGTGTACTAATGTGACAAAGGTGCAAACGGCTACCTTCCTGACCAGTTCATCAACGACAACATCAATCAGCGCACTGATGAATATGGAGGCAGCATTGAGAACCGCTCCCGTTTCCCTCTAGAAGTAATCACAAGCATTGCTTCAGCCATTGGGGCTGAGAAAGTTGGTGTCCGTTTCTCTCCATTCGGCTCCTATCAGGATACTCGCGATTCGAATCCCGTTGAGCACTGGGGATACATTTGCAAGCGGCTTGGAGCCCTCCCCGTGGAGAGTCGACCTGTCTATGTGCACTTGATCGAAGCAGATGCTGGGTTTGAACCAGATATTGGAGTCAGAGAGAAGTTGGAAACCATGCTGGTCAGGCTGACTGGGATTTCTGCTGAAAAGGCCAAGTCTTTGTCCACCGCGGACCTTGTCTCTCCTTTCAATCTTGACCCATTCCGAAAGGCCCTCGAAGGCTCAGGTATCAAGCTTATTACCTGCGGTGGGCTTACCGGAGAGGACGCCCTCCAGAAGATCAAGGACGACAAGGCCGATCTCGTGGCATTCGGCAGGCCGTTCATCTCAAATCCAGACTTGCCAGAGCGTCTGAATGAGGGAGCGCCGCTTGCCGAGTGGGATCAGACGACATATTACGAGGCCGAGCCTATGAGTCACGGTTATTTAGACTACCCTTTCTACGAGGGCAGCGTCAAAGCATAGATGGGACAAATATGATCTCTGCTCTTTAGAGAGATTTTGTTGTACAGCTTAGAGGCGGGACTACAGCCACTTTAATAAGAATATGATTAATTTCCTTTACTGAGACGCTTGCTTCTTGATAATTTTTTTGCATTGCATACATCTGTCACAGTTCGGCTTCATACAGCATAGAGACTAAGCACTACTAGTTTTAAACATACTCATTTACCGTCTGCTCCTTATGTGCTCTTCAGTGTATGCTAGCTTGATCCGTTTGACTCAATGCTCCCCTTCATCTACAACATCCGTTTCTCTGGAGAATTGTATTAGAGCATTAAACTAGTTGCTAACTAGGTATCTTAGGCCTCTGTCAGTTATTATTACCAGTTCTACTTTTAACCTCATTGAAAATATATACAATGAATCGGTTAACCAGGTCCTCCGAGGACACGATTTTCGGCTGATGCTACTTAGAACACTGTTGGCCTTTGATAGGCTTGATCTGCGGTCGATCTTTCTGCTAGATGATGGCATGTTGAATACTGCACAAGTTTCGCTCTGTCGTCTTGCAAATGCTCAGCTCACCTAGACATCACCAAGGTGAGCTGACGGTGGGTTGCCCTGAGCCCTAAGTATCACAAATAATATAAAAAGAAAAAAGAGTCCCTATACGGCCCCTATAGATCCCTAGCTCCACAAATTCCCTAAACTCCTTGATCATTGTGGCGGTTGATGAACAACGGAATTCTCTAGGTGGGTTGACCTCTTGTAGGAGGTGAGCCGAGCTGATAGCCGGAAAGGTCTCATTGGCCAATTTGACAGATTTGACAGGGATAGTTCAGCTCCACGTTAATCTTGCCAGAGTACAGCGGGGTTGACTGAATTCTCGCCGCTATTATTGAAAAACCGCTGGTTCATCAATATTATTATAACTATCCTCGTTGGTTAATTATTCGTATGTACACACCTGGGATAAGCGAACAGCAGCCCTCTGGCCTTCATATTTTGGTGTTTTGCGGCTCTTCTGGTGCATAGGTGCACCTTGGGTGTACTGCTGAGGTAGGGGAGAAAATTGACCTGCAACGCAATCAGCTAACCTGTAGTAATAGGCACAAGGAATATTCTGCGCCATCAATTTGCATTAGGTTATTTGTTATGTCTCCGCTCAAGGCCTTGGAGTCTTGCGATCTATATACCGTTGGGTGGATTGCCGCTCTTCCGCTGGAGCGTGCACCGGCAATAGCAATACTCGATGAGAAACACGAAAAACCACTCGATTTTGTCCAACGACGTGACGACACAAATTCATATACTTGGGGTTGTATTGGTGAACATAATGTGGTCATAGCATCGCTTCCAGCAGGAAAGTATGGCACGACTTCTGCAGCTGTTACTGCGCTACCTATGCTGGCCTCCTTCCCGCAGATCAGAATTGGTCTTCTTGTGGGAATTGGAGCGGGCATTGCCAGGCCTGATAAAGGTCGTGATATACGCCTTGGTGATGTTGCAGTCAGCCAGCCTCATGGGAATCGCGGTGGTGTCATCCAGTACGATCTATTCAAGGCGAAGTCCGGAAATCAGCGGGAGAATGTAGCTTTTCTTAACAGCCCTCCGGAGGTCCTTCTTCACGCATTAGGGAACCTACAGGCGCAGCATGAACTCGAACCACCCAAAGTGCTCAAGTATCTCAAGGAAGCGATCGACCGCTACCCCAGATTAGCCAAGCAGGGCTATGTGCACCAGGGCTTTGAAAATGATCAGCTTTTTGAGAGCTCAGACCCCAAGGAAGAGATAAGACGAGAGCCTCGTGACTCGAAGGACCCTGAAATCCACTATGGCATCATCGCTTCTGGTAACACCCTTTTCAAGGATGCTGCCTACAGAGACAAAATCCTGGAGGATGTTGGGGATGAATGCATTTGCTTGGAAATGGAAGCTGCAGGCCTGATGAACAGTTTCCCGTGTATTGTGATCAGAGGAATATGTGATTATGCGGACTCACACAAGAATGACCGATGGCAACGATATGCTGCTGCAACGGCGGCTGCATATGCAAAGGAGCTTCTTGCTGCTGTTCCCAGTCAAGATTTGCAGACGACACGAAAGGCTACTGATATTCTGAAGGATAGTTAGTCTCTCTCCTAACCCCAGTTTAATGAACATGTTAAATAACTGTCTTCGAAGTCTTGGAAAATGTGGCCGATATTCGTTCCAATACAGCAGCCCTCGTGCCTGTTGTTGAAAGTTTAAGCCGAGACAATCAATCTGACAAGATCAAAAGGTGGCTCTGCCCTCCCGATCCCTCAACCAACCTGAACGAAGCGCAAAAGAAGCGCCATGAAGGAACAGGCTCCTGGTTCCTCGAGAGCAGACTATTTGAACAATGGAAGACTGGGAAATGTCAACACCTCTGGCTACACGGGATTCCGGGTTGTGGGAAGACTGTTCTTAGCGCAGCAATTATCGAAAATCTCAACCAGCAACACCATTCCTTTCATATTGTCCTTGATTTCTTCTTTGATTTCACTGATGCTGATAAACAGTCGCTTGACAAACTTGTCCGCTCACTTGTTGCACAACTGTATTCAAAATGTGAGAATTCTAGAAAAGAGCTTGACAAACTTTTTTCATCCTGCGAAGATGGACATCAACAGCCAACATTTGAATCCCTCACGACAACATTCATGCAAATGACGAAGTACGTCGAAAAGATCCAAATTGTCATGGACGCTCTGGATGAATGCAAGACAAGGAGAGATTTACTCTCGTGGATGGAAAATCTCACACACTCCGGACATGCAGGGCTCCACCTCATCGCCACTAGTCGGAAAGAAGAAGACATCGAATCAGAACTGAAACGGTGGCTGCATCAGAGGAACATTGTTTCCATTCAGCGAGGACTTATAGACCATGATATCCGCCTTTATGTCCACAGGCGACTTCAGAATGATCGTGGTTTTGAGAGGTGGCATTCAAAACCATATGTGCAAGATGAAATTGAGACTAGATTGATGGAGAAAGCCAATGGAATGTAAGATACATTACTATGTTCACCGTCTCCATGGTTCTTTAATCAACCAGCACTGATAACATATACAGGTTCAGGTGGGCTGCATGCCAGCTTGATATTTTGCAAGATTGTCTAAATCTTGAAATGCTTGAGGAATCGCTTAGTTCTCTACCCAGGACATTAGAGGAAACGTATGCTCGGATTCTGGGAAGCATTAACAGAAACTATCGGCACTACGCAATCAGGATCTTGCAGTTTCTCACTTATTCAGAACGACCCTTGACAATCCAAGAAGCTGTCGATGTTATAGTAGTCAAGCCCAACAGAAGCCCCGCCTTTGACCCCAGACAACGGATGCCAGAACCTCGAGAAATCCTGAGGCTTTGTTCCAGTCTAGTCTCGCTCGTAACGCGACAGGTTGCTGGTCAAACGGGAGGGACATTGATGGAGCTTCATTTAGCACATTTTTTGGTTCAACAATATCTGAAGTCGGATCGACTTAAGGAAGCTTTCCCAGAGACGATGACCGAAGCTGGTGTGATATTTCAAGAAGGCCTCAACGAATGCAGTGCGGCGATATCTATTACTAGGATTTGCCTGGCATACTTATCACATCTAGATGAGCAGAGTCCGGGGCGTCCAATCGGGGAAATCAGAGAAGAATTTCCACTCGCGCGGTATTCAGCACGGTATTGGATGGGCCATGCAAGGCTTGCCGAGGCTGACAAGGACGTCCAAGAAAGCATTTTGCATTTCTTTCTTCAACGGAGACGAGCATACACCGTCTGGTTTACGTTATTCGACCCAGATCAGCCTAGCCATGAAGAGCGACGCCAGCACGACCTAATAGCAACTCCAATATACTATGCATCTTTAGCAGGTCTCCAATATACGGTAGAACAGCTGTTAGAAAAGGGTGCTGATGTCAATGCAAAGGGTGGGAAGTATGGGAATGCTCTGCAGGCTGCTTCTGCTAGAAGCCATAAGGAGATTGTGCAACTGCTGTTAGTGGGGGGTGCTAATGTCAATGCACAGGATGGGCTCTTTAGAAGTGCTCTGCAGACTGCTTCTATTGGAGGCTATAAGGAGATTGTGCAACTGCTATTAGAGAAAGGTGCTGATGCCAATGCACAGGGTGGACCCTATGACAATGCTCTACAGGCTGCTTCTGAAAGAAGCCATAAGGAGATTGTACAACTGCTGTTAGAGAAAGGTGCTGATGCCAATGCACAGGGTGGAAATGCTCTAGAGACTGCTTCTCTTCAGGGCGATAAGGAGATTGTGCAACTGCTGTTAGAGAAAGGTGCTGATGCCAATGCACAGGGTGGAAGAGCTCTACAGGCTGCTTCTGTTCAGGGCTATAAGGAGATTGTGCAACTGCTGTTAGAGAAAGGTGCTGATGCCAATGCACAGGGTGGAAGTGCTCTACAGGCTGCTTCTGCTAGAAGCCATAAGGAGATTGTACAACTGCTGTTAGAGAAAGGTGCTGATGCCAATGCACAGGGTGGAAGTGCTCTACAGGCTGCTTCTGCTCAGGGCTATAAGGAGATTGTGCAGCTGCTGTTAGAGAAAGGTGCTGATGTTAATGCACAGAGTGGGCATGGGAATGCTCTACAGGCTGCTTCTATTGGAGGCCATAAGGAAATTGTGCAGCTGTTGTTAGAGAAAGGTGCTAATGTTAATGCACAGGATGGGCCTTATAGGGATGCTCTACAATTGCTTCTGCTCAAGGTTGTGCAACTTCCCAACTACTATTAGAGAAAGGGGCTGATGTTAATATGCAGGATGTGCTCTTGCGGAATGATCTACAGATTGCTTCTGCTAGAGGTGACAGGGAGATTATGCTGCAGCTATTAGAGAAAGGTGTTGATTTTAATGCACAGAATGGGCATGGGAATGCTCTACAGGCTGCTTCTATTGGAGGCCATAAGGAAATTGTGCAGCTGTTGTTAGAGAAAGGTGCTAATGTTAATGCACAGGGTGGGCCCTATAGGAATGCTCTACAGGCTGCTTTTGTTAGAGGTCATAAGGAGATTGTGCAGCTACTGTTAGATAATGGTGCTGATGGTAGGGCATTACGCATAGGGTGAGAAAGTTTTATTACTTTGCTTTATAAGCCTAGCTCCCTGACACAGTTTCTGTGGCATATTTGTAGAGATAAGACTGCCTGTGTATAACCTATATTTCTAATCTCTTTCCAAAAGAAGGATCTGAGAGGGGTTATTCACAAATGCTCTGCTCATTGCTCTGGTAGCTCTATGCTGGAGTCATGTTGATGAGAATGGTTCATTCCACATGCCATCTTCTTGCCCTTTATGATGGTTTTTGACTGTCAGCTTGGAGATCAGCTTCTGATGCCCTGACTGGAATGGCCATGGTATTTTCTCTGATACTCAATGTGAGCGGTATCATTACATGCCAGAGAGGTTGGAGGACTGATGATCTATTTACTTCAGCACCTCCAACTCTCAATGTGTTCTAAGGAGTCTCTCCAATCCCATTTAAGCGGGAGATGTAGCATGATTCTGGCCGCTGTGGCCATTATTAGCAAGATGCTTGTCACATACTTCTAACTTTCTCGGTCACATATCCTCTGGGACACCTGGATCCATTTCTTTTTCCACTGGGCTATCTCTCTTGTTCTTCGGGACCTTTGGCTGTCTCAACAGGTAGTACTATGTCACAGACTGCAAGCGTACCTAATGTGAATGATGAACCTCTTGTCTAATTTTTGGCGCCATGGCCACCATGCTTTCTCTCACCATTTTCGGGATGGTCCTGGACTGGTGGGTTTTATTGCTTGAGATATTGCAGCCCAGTTATCGGCTTAAGCTACGTCCATTTGCTCACGACAGTGATATTCAGATACAAATGATAGTTGTAGTTCTTCGGTCCATTCATCTGGCAGTGTATGGGGTGTCATCCTAGCAGGAAAAACATCGCGGTGCTGTGGAGGTTTGAGGTGTGTAAAAGTACCCTTGTTTTTGACTGGAGTCAAGGGTGGCCGGCTCCGGGGTGAGTTATCCCGTGCCACTTGGCTGCAGTGTGTTGGCCCATGTACTGCTTTTCTAAAACCTATTTTGTCACTTACGCATATAACAACTAATTAGCAGTTATATATAGTTCACGGTAGTAATAATGGTCTGGGCTCCCGTCTGAGTATCTCCTCCCTGCTCACCGAAACTCCCGCACCCTCAGACATACACTCTCATTGGCTTTCCCCTTGTTTACCGGGATATCCTCCAAGAGATAGAACGACGAAGAGTTACTGTTGACGGCTATGGTTTTCCTTCCATCTGAGGGCGGCAAGCCAAGTGCCTGGGGGCCTGCCACAGCGGCGACTAAGTAAGGCGTGTTGTGGAAAAGAATTAGGTTTAACGAGTGACTATTCGCTAATGACAACTATAGCTTTTGTGAGGAAGATTACCATATCACATCGTACATCGCCGAATTCGTTAATACCTTGTCCAACATAGGTTATGGTAAGTGACCTGAACTTTGCTAGTCGCAGTGCGGAGGGTATTAGGCTAATGAGTACCATATTCTAGTATACTATGGAGTCCGCGGACTTCGCAATAATTGGCATCGTCGACCATATTTGGATTTCAATCTACAGTACCTTGCCTTGTGTTTGGTTGGAATTGGGTCAGCAGCATTTCATATGACGCTGAAACATGCTGGCCAAGCTGGTAAGGCAGCAGCCCACGCACGGGCACGGGCAGCAGCCAGAAATATTTGATGCCTGTGGAACTAATTGTCTTGTTGTGGCAGCCGACCAATTCTCCATGTTCCTCGGAGTAGCAGCAGTGCTACATAGGGTTGTCACGTTCAATACCCCTTCACGTCGCTGGCCCGTGGCTATTATATTGACAATCGTACTTACGGGCGTCTTCTGGGCTCAGCTAACGCTTTCTAAACCCGTCATTCACTGGATGGCTTTCGCTGGAATGCTGGCAATGGTGTGGCGTCGAGTTGCGTATCTAATTAGGACTACGCCTCTTAGTCCGCAACAAGTAGCAGAAGCACGGAAAGCCGCTACGGGTGGATTTGGTAGGGGAGCCTCTATCGTCTTTGACTAGAATTGCCATCTGAGGTTAACTGGATGAGTTAGTTGCTTTTGCCCTAGGATACGGGTTATGGGTGATAGATATACACCGCTGCACGGAGCTGAGAGATATTCGACACGACGTTGGGTTGCCGTTAGCATGGATACTTGAACTACATGGATGGTGAGCATAGACATCTGATGCTAGGACAGATCCACTGACTCGATTCCCCGTAATCTATCTAGGTGGCATATATTCACAGCGATAGGAGCAAACCTTTACATGGTCCTTGCAGATTTTATACATATTTCCAGCACTGGAGGCAAGGCGCAGTTTCATGGCGCTACAGTTCCAACTAGTGTTGCGATGGATAAAATCGGGCATGGGTCCGCTGGAAGATCAAGTTAGCCTTGATTCACTGTATTTATGCAGGCGATATAGAACCTGCAGAACAGAACTGTGCCGCAGTTTAGAAAGAAGATCAGCAGATAGCATTACTCTCATGCAAACCATGAGGCCCTCTTGATTAAAGCCGATCATGTTGACTCAAACTTGCCCTATCTGACCTGCCATTCTGGCATCTTCCCTATGGGATCGGTGCCCCCCAAATCCCCCCCTCCCTACCATAATGGGCTCTGAAAATGAGGATTCTATTCAGGCTACCCTTTCTAATTACCATTCTGGGAAGTTCGCCTCCCTCCAAGCCACAGCTAAGTGGTATAAAGTCCCTTTAACCGCCCTATTTGATTGAAATGCTGGCTGAGTCACCCGCTAAATTTCTCATCCGAAGGACCAGAGACCAACTCCTAGAGAAGAGGATTTTCTTGCTCAATCAAGGATTTCCACCTACCGATATCTGTACAAGAGAAATGGCTGAGAGGATCTTACTAGTACGCATTCCAGTGGGTAATCACCTAAGCTATTTGATATCAACACAGCATAGGTACTTTGCTCGATTTTCCGGAAAGGAGAAGTTCTTGAGTCCTTGGGAGATGAAGAATCCGTGGGCTGGCCGGCATTGGGGTTATGATTATCATCGGTCGTGGCGCCGGTGTTCGACTGGTTCGCATTCTGGTTCGCCATGCTTTGGAGAATTTGAGTGACGGTGTGCTGCAAGCTTCTGTAGTCATGGTCGTCTGCACTAGTATCATAATCCATCTCTCTCCAAGTATCTCTCCCGACGACGTGCATTCCCACTCTTGACCATGGTCCGCCCGTAGGTTCCTCACAGAACGCGCCTTTTGTATCCGATGCGGCGGTAGATGTTACCTGAGGGCAGAGAGGGACGGGCACCTGGCTCTGCTTTAGGTGAGCAAGGGCCCCGAAGAATGGCGTTCAAGGCCCCATATTCTGTGTCTCCGAGCAGGGAGGAAGATCCTCCAGACAAGATGACTTACCAACTGATCCGACTATAGTTGTTATTCGACGGATCTACTCAAAAGAAGAGGTTGAGAAGGAGCTTGCAATGAGGAAGAAGCTGAGGAAACTGGAGGGCTCTGGCGAATTTGAAGCGTGAGGTTCAAATAAATACTAATAATGCAAACTGATTGGTGATTTGGGACTGCAGCGAATGACAATTAATGATCAAATTCCCTGTATAGTCTCCACATAGCTATCTAGCAAAGTGGAACAACCAGAGAACTTCTCCACGTCTCCATTCGTTTTCTCCGTTGCACATGAACTCCATTCGAACGACCAGGTCCACCCTAAACCCCCAACGCACTCTCCCAACCTTGACCATTGCAGACCAACAACGTCCAATTCAGAGACAGACTTTGCTCTACCGCTTCTTCTGCTTCTTCGCTCGGTGTTCAGCGTCGAGAGAATCGGAGTCGTTTACATTGTTCGGTTCATCTTCCGACATGGGCTCAACACTGCACGAACGAGGAGCACGCTCAGAAGGGAAATACTCTTCATCCTTTACCGCATTGACTTTCCCCTTGGCTTTTCCCCGAGCTCGCTTCTTTCCCTTCTTCTGTTCACCGGCTGGAGCGTTGGCGCCTTGATTGTCGGACTGGCCCTCGATTAGCTTTTTCAGGCGCGTGAACCGCATGCGAGCGGCTGGGGCATTGATATTTGCTGCGTTTGCTACGGCGTTGAAGTTGATCTAGATCCAGGATCAGCCAGTGAGGACAAGAGATATGCATAATGCAATGCGTGGAGAGCTTCGTGGACAAAATGGGGAAAAGTAGAAGTGGGCGCACAGTAGGGTTCTCTGCGTGCTGAAGGCAAAGATACAGGAATGCGAGATTCTGGTCCACTGAAGTCTTAGGAGACATGTTGACGGTTACTTGAGCCCCTAGGAGCAACAGTCGGCGTTTCTTTTACTTCCTCAGTGGGAAAACGTATAGACGTAGGTGGTTAGAGTAGATGCGCGAGACAGTAGCGCAAGCAGAGAGTCAGTCAGGAGTAGGAAAGGATGCTGGAAGTCAGTCCTGCTGTAGAGTGAATAATGCGTAAGGTGGCAGTGATCGATGGGAGCTATTTAAATTCTCAGATCCTTAAGCTTCAGATTGAGCTTTTACGGAGGGCCCTTAGTGAAAGCCTTTTGAAATATATCTTCTTCACCTTGTGGGCTCCGTGAAAGAACATGGAGCCTATAATGACTTCTAGGTTAGCTTTGAAAGGTTTTCGGATTTTTCATCAACTGCTGTCTTTCACTTGATGACACAACAAACCAGTGAATGCTTTGGACTTAGACATTGTTTTCGCCAGCTTCCTTTTGGCTTCATAGAGTGGTCTGCGGAATTTGGAGCTTCACAGTAAAACCCACTGCGCGCTTCTTTCAAAATCATGCCAGGGCCTAAAACCAAAAATGGCACTGAGACTCCCACTATCCAAAATCTAATTTATCAGTAATATAATAAAAAAGCGATGAACTGCCTGTGTCTCGAATTGCGAGCGCCGCTGAATGTAGCCCTAGATCAGCTTATACTATCCGTTCGAACCTGAAGCTGTTTGGCAGTGGCCCCAATTTGCAATGGTCAATAACATATCCTCCGACTCACAACCTCCAATGCTGGGAGCATGCAATCAGCCACTGCTCTCGGCCTGTCATCGGACTGTAGTATCTTCGGTCCTCCCTGGGGAGAGGGAACCCCACCACCTAGTCGTTGAACTGCATCCATATCCAGTCGCCTTTCACGCTGACTGATCCTCACTTTGGTAGCCCACAGCGCCGTCATACCTCCCCGTAGGCTGACGGAGATACCATTTATTTCAATCACTCGAGGCAAAGAGACCAGGGTGGCATGGAAGAGCTGGAAATTCCTTATTGATTATGATATAAGATCGTCGACAGTATCGTTCAACTTGCCGAATAGAATGCAAAGGATGAGTTGGAGTAGTTATGGCGGTATCTGGAAATATAGCCCGAATAACACGAGGACGGTTCATATTATCCAAATCTTTTCCAAAAAGCATACCGACAGTCAGACTATATCAGACCATAGAACACTAGAGTCTGGTGATATACAGGGCATGTTCAGTGCTGACCCTTCTGTGATGCCAGTGTCAGGGAATCCCGTGCCACTTGTAAACCGCCTGTTACAACCTCAAGGTTGCGAAATCAGCTTGCCTACCTAGAAACTATTTCAGAAAAATTTTCTGTATTATTGTATTGGTCAGAAACATTTAGGCTAATCCGGAAGTAAAGCAGCGTGTCAAAAGTGTGAAAGTGATTCTGCAAACTACTGTAGCAGGCATCATCATGTAGACAAATGATAAGGAAACAGATTTTCTTTTTTTTAAAAACCATACGCCACCCTATACCAAACCGAGGTGAAAGGAATCAAACTGAGCGCTTGTGTAAAAGGTAATGTTTCGGCTCTTCTTCAGACACCTCGGCCACTATTATGTAGCATCTCCGCTTATTTTCTGGCCCGCAAACCGCTCCGCAGACTCTCTGACTGCCTCTGCCAAAACGGTGTACGCACCCCGCGCCGCGTCCACCGCACCGTCTATCAGGGCTTCAGACGCCGTCCGCGTGTCGTCAGCGCTGAGCAATGCCTTGGAGCTATCGCCCTTAAGCCATAATTCCGTGATCTCGTCCCGACTAGGCAAATAAGCTACAACACACGCTGCAACGATAGACTGGTGTTCCGCAGGATCTGTGTCTAGCGCTAGCTTCGGGATCACAGTCTCGTCTCCCCCCTCGCTTTCTTGAGGAGATTTGTCAGAGACGAGAGCTGCTATACCACCAGTGGCAAGATCAAGACAGTCGATTCTGGCGTCAGCAATTGCGGCGGAAGCAGCCGTGATACATCCCGCCAAGACGTTCATCATCCCCCATGAAGCATCATGTGAGTCCAGAGAATCGCCCCACCAGTGGTCATCCTCAGCTTCTAGAACCGTAATTGTGATGTCGAGAGCGCTTTTGGGCCAGCGCTCCGCGATAATGACGCCACGTAGAGCGGTCTCTAAGTGCACACCGAGATCACGTTCGCTGGCGTCGCGGATATGTCCTTTCCTCTTGCGCGCTGCAAAAGGTGCATACTTCACATGCGTTGTGATAACCAAGTTCGGGGAAAATGCCGCAGATCGAGGTAGTGGCCTGGGCCCATGAACAGCGCATGCTAGCTTCAAGGACGAAGACGGCGGGATCAAAGACTTCGGACTTTTGCGTGCGGCGGAGAGCGAGGCCGAAGGTTCCAATTCAAGATACGCGGAGCCTGACGCAGAGGGGATAAGGCCGGTCTTTAAGACTAGACCGAGGTTCATATATCAGTAAATACTCGAACATAAGAGAGCGGAATAGGAGATCGGTAGCAATGAGATCCTTACATATCTTCCTCAACTCGGTAGGCAGTCGTTGGCGGGTAGGTCTGTCTGTAGGCGGAACAGGTCTTTTCAGCGCCGAGGCAAAGACCGCTGGTCTTGTGCCGCTAGGCGGTCCATTGATCCTTCTTCTATCAGTCATTACACATGACTCTTTGATATGTGAAGGCCGTTATCCTCGAGCGACTCTTCTTCATGGATGGGGACCTGTCGAGAGCGAACAAATCTAGATGTGGCTTGTTTGCATTGTTTGTCTAGGTTGTAGTGGACCCGAGTTTTCTTTTTTCCTTTCGCTTCGCTTTTCTCTTTTCCTTCGCGACTCACACAATGTAATCAAGTGTCTTGAAGACAGCTGCTCTTCTTATGATGAAGAGAACAAACTTCGAACCTACTATTCTCAATCATCCTCGTTACTAACACTACTATGTTGTAAGTGTATAACCCGCCTCCATGATCTCCCACGCAAACTTTTCACATGAGGAAACCGAACCAAACTTTCTGTTCTGGCGACAAATAAATGGGCCACTGAACAACATGCACTACCATCTGATATTTAAATTATCCCCAACCTGTCACATCGTCCTTTCTATCCTTGCCTCCATACTGATGAAATGTTATCAGATAGATATATATATCCAGGCCATGTTGGCACAAGCGCGATGTAAACAGGTACGGTACAGCTCCTTCCAACCAGTCTTCGTGCCTATCATATCAGTATGATGAAACACTATTATTCAGTTCTGCTTCTGCAAACTCATTGAAGAAAACCAAATACCTTACCAAAACTTCCTGACTCAATATCGCCTTTCCAACTGGATTCTCCCTTTGCAGTCTTGGAATTGGCGAGTAACTAACATCCAAAAAGTAAAAGGAAAGGAAACAAAGAAGAACGGGAAGTAGTACAGGCTGTGCCGCAGCTCTGAGTGCTACAATCGAAATATAATAGGTAAGAAAATCTCCGATCCCACGACCCGGAACTCCAACTACACACGTCTTTTATATGATGACAACAAGTCAATCCATTCAACGATCCCCTCCATGGGAGACCTCCCCTCGAGCTAGCATTTGTCCCATGACTGTACACCGAAAGGCGTCGCTCTATTAATCCCGCCTCCCTTATACCGGACTTTCTACTCCGTCTGCCTCCTGGGGCATACGCGACGTGGAAGGGATGATTGGTTGTGGAGTGTTCGGATAATAGGTTTACGGCGGCGTCTGTTCGTACTGTCCTAGGAATCTCATGCTATGCTTGACTTGTGCCAATTTCTCGCTGGGAACAGAGGGCTCGTTTTGGGCAATTTGTGACTGACGAGAAGTCGGCAGGGGATGGGAAGAGTAAACCGGCTTGGCTGAGCGTTTTCCCAGTGCATAGCTGCTGTGTTATGCATTGGATGAAGCTTTGGAGTTCCAGGTTGTGGGTTACGTTGACATTCCATTGTGCTAATTGTTGTCCTGACTCTTTAGGCTCTCGTGACCTCTAGTAGATAGAACGCTATTCATCACTGTGTTCTTTGAGACTTCGGCATTTGATAAATAATATGATCAGATTGGCAAGGGATTCTAGCTTCATTATTTCTTTGTAGAGATAACCGGTGTGAACAAGTAAAGAGTCTTTGTAGGGTAGCTATGACCTGTTCTGTACACTCTCTGTCAACCTAACTATCTTTGCTAAGGCTACAGGTTTCTATATTGATGGAGGTAATAGCTAATGCTAGTAGTAAAAACTAAGGATAATAACTTTTGACTCCTCATTGCTGCTCTTTTATCCTTTACCCCATCACAATGAATGCGGCATTCATGCCAATAGTACTAGCAGGTGCCAAATCAACCTTTCATCCACGAAGCTAAGTGGAAGAACCCACACAGCTATCTCACTCTAGGGGTGTATTTCTGCCGTCTGACTTCGACATGCTATATGGAGCCTATTGGAAAACGCAAGAGGTCAGTCTCTGTATATCGGGTTGAAAATGATGCATCCTGGAGGACATAATGCAATATCTGGAATAAAGGCTGCATGTATCTGTCGCCTTCCATATAACTTAATAGAATAACGAGTACGACGCATCTACATACCAGGACTCTCTTGGCATTGCAGATTCTCCAAGCGAGGTTACGGATGTTCTGATCCGCTTGGACAACTTCTGGAGTGAACTCAATACCGAACCTATGACGGAAATGGGTCAGTCTCTGCATTGATCGCCCTTGCCCGGTCGTCTAGAAGATGAAAACAAGGGGCAGAGGCAGAATGGGTTACTACTACTCACATCTGATGAATAGCAAAGACAACTCTCTTGGCATATTTACTGTCGCGGTCGACGAGACCCCCAAAGTGCTCCTCGGGTGCTTCAGGTGCAATCTCCGGATCTCGATCGAAACAGTTCCGGACAACGGGGAGGAGGGCCTTCTCGATGGATCCCTGCGTGGAGCCGAAATCATCGGAAGCGATGAGCTTGCTCTCGTCGAACCGGCTGATGCGGATCTCAAACGGTCGGGAAATCGCCATGACGTTGTGCTTGCCGCCGTGGTGGTAGCGGAACTCGAATACGCCTTGAGTCCAGAAGAGCTTGTCGCCAGAGAAGACTACCTCGCCTACGGTATAGTCTCTGTTTTCGCCGTCCTTGCGCTGTGAGGCTGGGATGACGATGTCGCTTGTCACTATCCCCTTTTCGCAGGTCATGTTGTCGTAGGAGCCTTCGTTGACGGCGACCCAGCGGCCCTGGGAGGAGACCCGGGTGACCTCGCGAGATGTGTTGTCGGTGACCTTGTAGATGCCGATCCAGTCTTTCTTATTATGGTTCAGGGGTGCGGTCCATTTGACCTTGATGGGAGAGCCGTATTCGAAGACCAGATTCTTCAAGTCACCTCTCCTGTCAAGAGGCATACGGGCATTGGCACCCTCTCTACCACTCGATGTGTCCCCATTGTCTTCTGATGATGGCAGAGTTGCAGTTTCAATCTCCAGGGAATAGTCTGCAAGATCATAGCCGGCCAAGTCCGCATCGATTCTAGAAATCGTAACGCGAGCGGGGTATTTCTGGAATAGTTCAGTGGTATCTCTAACAAACGTGTTGACACCGGCCGCGAGCTTAGGTCGTGCCGTCTCGAGAAGTTCCTCGACGAACTCAAACGATTCATCAAACATCTTGTCAACACTTCCATGCAGCTGCTTAAGCGGTAGAGGCAAAGATCTCTTCAGGCTCTTAACCAGGCCAGCGTCACGTCGCAGACTACGACCATACAACTTCTGCATGTGGGGACGCTCAACGAACTGGATAAAAGCCAGGCTTAGGATGTGGCTCAAGAGTGCAAGGAAGGTTATAGCGCCAGTATTCGTGATTAATACGGCGCCCCAGACGCCAGCCAGGCCCAGAACACGTTCGGGGTTGTTCAAGTAGCGGTAGATGCCGTCGTAAGTCAACTTGGAGGACTCCTCGAAGAAGAAATCACCAAAGAACCAGCCGAATTCCCCGAGAGAATCGTAGATGCTTATGGAAGTCCAAATCTGCAGGCAAACAAGGCTAGCTCCTAGGACATGTCTTAGCAGAACCAGACCATAGCCCCAATCCGCAGGTAAAGTGTACACCTTCCACACAGCGGCAATGAAGCTTGCATAGAACATGAGCATACTAAGATGGTAGGTGCCCTTCCACTGCCTCCATGCCTCCTGCGGATCATCGCCAAATTTGACGAAGTGCCTAGTCCAATTCTTGGATTGAGACTGGCGTACTAAGATGTACCCGATGCCAACCGAGTACCAGATTCTCCATATGGCGGCATTAAGTACGAACACGAATTGATACACAGGAGTCGACGGGGTTAACATTGTAAGAGCAAATACGAGAATCAGGGCGAGAATGACTGACGAGTCCGTCGATCTATACAGGTCCAGATTGCGGAGGCCGAGAAGGTTGTGCACGGATGGTGGAAGCGTGCTTGAATACATTGGCGCATTGGGCACGATCTCGTCGACGGGTTTTGTGGCATTTGGCATGTCTTCCGATTCCGGGGCCGCTGCAGATACGGTTCCCTGGCCCACCGAGCGCTTTCGGGGTGGTGGGGGGTTGTAGGTCTTCTCGATGTGCGGATTCTCGACAAACGCGAGGAAAGCGAATTGAGCTGCATGGGCGAGGATTGAGATGAAGAGCACCTTGTAGCTAGCTGTCATTAACGAGATACCGTAATATCCAGCATAGCCGACAGAATACATTGGATGGGGCGCCATCTCAAAGACGCCGTCGAAGGTCAACTCCTGGTCAATGAGGAAAAAGAAGTCGCCCCAGTACCACGCATAGTCCTTGACGACTCTGTGAGCATCCAATTTGACCCAGACATTAAACAGAAACAGCGAAACCCCTGCGGACCATCGTACGACGCTCATGAAGGCGGTCTCCGTAGCAGGGTGATGACTACACGCTATCGCAAAGAGACAGTAAGAGACGAAGTCGCACATCAGGATCAGATCCACGAGTCGTCTAAAGACAAGCCAAGTATTGTATTCAATTGGTGCCGTCTCGAATGCATAGCCAGTCGGGATCTTGGTCTCCAACTCTTTTTTAATCAGCTGGTACAGGCGCGGGTGAGGGTTCTTTCCCGTCGCCGGGTTTACAAAGATTTTAGTCTTCCTCGCCCATCTCACCAGCGTATTGTGATGAGACTGGTTGTGCAGGAGCCAGCCAATGCCGGCATTGTAGCACACACGCCAGAAGAGGTAAATGACAGCGAAAGCCGGAACCCTCGCACTGGCAGAAAGTCGCCAAAGTAGCAGGATATGAAGACCCAGGACGGTAAGAACGACAATATCAGACAGGTTCTTTGGTTCTGAAGGCGACAGAAGTTGTGTAACCATGTCATGCGTCTGAGGTACTGGGAAGACTAGAAGCGGGTAGACTCAGTTAGAAAGCACGGTGCAACCGGCGCCACGACAACCAAAGACTATGAAAAATAACCCCAGAGATGTGTCCCCAAGTCAATTTCAAGGAGGGAAAACAAGGAAACGAAGCAATTGCAAACGCTGCTTACCTGTGCCATCAGGAGTCCTGCCAAAAGCCCTTCTGTCACCTGGCTCGTCTTCGGCCGCCTCTACCTCGCCGGTGGCAGCGAGAGCACCAGAGGCCAATGCAGAATCAGTCTTGGAGGGCTGGATTCTCTCACGGAGCCCATCACTGTCATGATGGGCGCCTGTTGCGATGCCAGAGTCCATGGTTGCGAGGGATCAAGCATGCGAGCCACGGTGGGGACGACAATTTGACAGGAATTGTTGGGGAAGGGAATTGCATGTGACGGGAGGGTGTCATCCATATATAAGGGACCAACCATTTCGGGCGGGGAATCTCGCCGAAGTGACCTACTAGGTACTATCTAGTAGTTTCTCCACGCAGTTCTCTACACCGCAGAGATCGCCGGATCGGAACGACGGAGCGGACACTTTGTCGCTGGTCGAGCGGCAGTCGTGTTCTCTATGGATTGTCTTCTGCAGAAGGGTGCCTTACGCGTATCGGCGTTGCTGCACCGTTGGACTGTCATGGCGACATACCCTGTTGGTGCAAGACAACTGCGTCTGTCTTGTGGAGAAGTCGATGGCGGAGTGCCTAGTGCATCGCTCTGTAGGCTTTGCGCTCGTTAGCACGCTAGATCCCGTTCTGCGTCAATTGCAATTGCAATGTTGTATACATCCTCCATTATTATTGATCCCGTCCTTGCATAGGCACGTCATACCAGAGCAAAGTTTTTCAGCTTGAAGAAAGTAGCCTCTAGGCCAGCCTCGGGAGACAACACGTAATGATAGTGATAGTCGTATACATAGTAACGTTTAGAGAATATTCTCCATGAATCTGCACTCTTATTCTGTCTCCTGCTGAGATTTCAAGTTCTCCTCCTGGTCGCTCACCACACGGACCACGTGACCTCGAGGCTAGGGGGGAATAGACACACCAAGAACTACCAGAAGAAGAACGCAGGGAATAGCTTCTACACAGAGCAACTCTGGGTTAGAGAGCGTGTTACACTCAATTCTTGCTTCCCTGTAACATCTCTCTCATTGTGGCACCTCCAGTCGATGAGGGGCACTCCGACACCGCACTGCTCAAGCCAATAACAAGTCGCCACTAGGTGCATTTGTCAGATTTCCTCGATTAGTTATCAAGCGTCATCCTTTCTTCCCAGAGCAAATTCGATGCCCCCCTTGATATTTCATTCTTCCTGACTCTACAGAGTACGAGTCCGAGGTGTATTGTTATTTCTGGTCACAGCAGTCGAATCCGAGGACTCAGTTTCCAACATGTCGCCCTCCATACTGGATCCGCCAGTGCAACTTTCGGCGCCATCCAAGGCGCCACCCAATCTCGTTGCTCCGGAACCAGGTGTGTATAATTCTAGCTCCCCTACTGGCGGCGTGCTGTACTACAAGACAACTGACATGACGATATCCAGAACACTGCCCCGGACCCGAGTCAGAGCAGGCTGGACAAGGCGATGCCTGTGCCGGCTGCCCCAACCAGTCGATCTGCGCGTCCGCTCCCAAAGGACCCGACCCGGACATTCCCCTCATCACTGAGCGTCTCTCCCAAGTACGGCACAAGATATTAGTCCTTTCCGGAAAAGGTGGTGTTGGAAAATCGACGTTCTCGACTCTCCTGGCGCACGGGTTTGCGGCCAATCCCGACTCGACAGTAGGCATCATGGACACCGATATCTGCGGCCCGTCGATTCCCAAGATGATGGGCGTGGAGGCCGAAACGATTCATGTGAGCAACTCGGGCTGGAGTCCCGTCTGGGTTACGGATAACTTGGGTGCGATGAGCGTGCAGTTCATGCTACCGAATCGCGATGACGCGGTCATCTGGAGAGGTCCGAAGAAGAACGGGTTGATCAAGCAGTTCCTCAAGGACGTCGACTGGGGCGAGCTGGACTTTCTGATCGTGGATACACCTCCAGGTACATCGGACGAACATCTATCGGTTAACTCGCTGCTGAAGGAATCCGGCGTGGACGGTGCCGTGTTGGTGACAACGCCGCAGGAGGTTTCGCTACTTGACGTCCGGAAGGAGATAGACTTCTGTCGCAAGGCAGGAATCCGAATCTTAGGTCTGGTCGAAAACATGTCAGGATTTGTCTGCCCCAGCTGCACCAATGAGTCGCAAATCTTTCGAGCTACGACGGGAGGAGGCAGACGGCTTTGCAAGAAGATGGGAATTCCATTCCTGGGAGCTGTGCCGCTTGATCCTCGAGTCGGCATGGCCTGTGACTACGGCGAGAGTTTCGTCGAGAACTTCCCTGACAGTCCGGCATCCAAGGCCATCAAGGAGGTGGTCCGGTCGGTCAGCCGGTTCATCGGGGAAGACCCAGACGACGTTCTCCCGGAGAGCATGGATGAGTGATACTGGTTCCGTTCCTTTCAGCGATACCTTGCCATTTTACAACGCATCTGGAAGCGAGTTGATGAATTTCATTTCTTATTGGCGTTCTGGCGAAAAATAGCATTATGGGCCGTGATTTGATACCAAGGATCTGGAGGACGATTTCTACGATGATTGCCACAGTTTGCCACTGGAGGTGTTTATTTTGTACGTGCATTGATCTATCTTTTATTGTAGTTGATCAGTTGTACTCGTAAGATTGGATCGACAAGATAGATATGACAATGGACCATGTTATGAATAGCACAGTACAACTAATAGCATTCTACCGTCTACACCATGTAGGTGCCTACAGCGTGTAAGACCTGCTTCCAGAACCTCGTTCGGGGACGACGATGTTCCAGGGCTCCGGCTCCACACCACCAACCACCCGTTTCACTTGGCGGTCTCCGCGGCGGTGGGAAACTCTTGATTCGCGAGCGACAGTCGCTGACCAGAACAGATCGACCATCCATTTAGACTTCCAGCACTTGGATCCATGGGTCCTGGCGCTTGGACATGTGTGGAAAGCCACACGCGCGGTCTAGTCGCAGGGCGAAACCTAAACACCTGCAGTTTCAGGTCGAACAGCGGGGACTGCTGTGGGAGTGGTTCGACCGTTCCTGACCGCCTCAGAGGCTCCTGGCCACTTGCATCCAGAGCATCAGCGTAATCCACCGGACACCAACTCTTGGGTCGGGGTTCGTGGTTGGCGATGGGGACTCGCTCGCGGTGGGTATCGGCTCTCGAGCCATGGGTGAGATGGTTCGTGAGGCTCTAGACCTACCTTCTCCCCTCTCCTGTCCTCAGTTTCTGTTTCTCTCGCCTTTTCTTCCTGGCCGTCTCTCACATATTTGGCCTGTTCTGTTTCTTGTTTATTGCTATTCTTGCAGCCTGGAGCCGTCAGTGTCGTGCTCCGGGGTTTCCATTCATTTGCCTTCGACAGGTTGATCAGGTCGGGACCTGACACTGTTCTTGTATAAAAAGATTTTTTTCTCTTCTATTCTATTCTACGTACATTCTTTCTGGGAGAGACTGAGAGAGAGGATTTTCCTTTCAGGGGTATATATCGCGTTCGTTTTCGTCATTCATTGACTTCTATCTCTGCCCCGTCGAGAACAACTTGGACATTCGAACCCAGAGAAACGAGCAGGCACAATGCAACTTTTACAATCTCTCACACTCTTGTTATTCCTCGGCTATGATGTGTTTGCTGCGCCAGCTTCATCGCAGTCTCACGGACAGCGGCGATCGTTTAAAGTTGGAAGAGCACGACGGGATGGCTACGTTCCCCATGGCCCGACTGCTCTACGCAGGGCATACCAGAAACATGGCATAGCGCCAGTAGATTCGGTGTTGGATTCGAAGGATTGCGAAGACATTCGACCAGCGATGCAGGCCAGGTCTGAAGCTGGGTCTGTGACTGCGATTTCGACCGGTTCTGAATTTGTTTCACCGGTCAAAATTGGAGACCAGACCCTTATGTTGGATTTTGATACTGGGTCGTCGGACTTGTAGGTCATCCCTTGCTCTCTGTCTCTCCTGGGACGAAATACTAAGAACCTATTAGATGGGTTGTGAATTCACAACTTTCCCCCGATATGACATTGGGACACACTGCATTCGATCCCTCGAGGTCCCCCTCCTTCAAAAAGATGGAAGGGGCATCCTTTAACATCAGCTATGGGGACTCGTCTTTTGCGTATGGCCCCGTTGGCACTGACACCGTCGACATTGGTGGCAGGAAGGCCGAAAACCAGGCCATCGGGCTCCCGACAGCGATATCCGATATTTTCATCCAGGACACCGCGTCGAACGGAGTGGTGGGGCTAGGGTTTTCTAGCGTCAGCACGGTTCAGCCCGAGAAGCAGAAGACATTCTTCGAAAACGTCGCTGACAGCCTGGACGAGCCCGTCATGACTGCCCTTTTAAGTGACAAGGGGGGCGAATACGAATTCGGTACCGTCGACCACACGAAGTATCAAGGCAGCATGGTAAATGTTAGTGTTGACTCTTTCAGCGGATTCTGGCAGTTCGAAAGTGCCAAATTCTCTGTAGGAGATGGCAGCGTGGATTTACAGGATATCAAGACAACGCCCACCGCTATCGTTGACACGGGAACGTCGCTCATGCTGGTCAGCCCTGACGTAGCGGAGGCGTACTATGCGCAGGTCGATGGTGCCGTGCTGTCGAACGGTGCTGGCGGGTTCGTCTTCCCTTGTGGATCGGAACTTCCCAGTCTCCTCGTCGCCCTTGGTAGAGAGGGTGTGGCGAGGATCCCAGGCGAGGATTTGTCCTTCTCTCAGGTCGGGAATAACATGACCACGGGCGAAATATGTAAGTCACCGTTGACTTTAGATCTTCATTAGCTCCTATTTACTGACTATATTGGCAGTGTGTTTCGGTGGTGTCCAGTCGAACCAGGGCAGTTCTGTGCAGATATACGGGGATACTTTTTTGAGATCGCTGTTCGTCGTGTTTGACATGAGAGGGCCGTCTCTGGGGATGGCGTTTGCTGCATAAAAAGTTTGCATTTATGGAGTATGATACTAGTATGATTCAAGGTTACAATTTGGCAGATCTGCAAGCAATTCTGCATATGACTGCATCCCAGATGAGCTCCTATGAGGCATGTAGAAGAAATGTAGAAGAAAACAGCAGTCCAGCGCAGTACAAAACCTACCTGCTGAGTCAGAAACCCTAATTGCCCCAAACAGACATAGCCCTACCTGCCTGATTGAGGATGTCAGAGCGCCTTGCATGACTCAAAGAAGTATTTTCAGACGCTTCAATTGACTGAGTTTTGCCTTTTTCCCTGACCAGTCTCATTCTACGGGGCTCTTTACTACTAGTCAATCTGCCGCCCCTCAAACCTGCCGTGAGCCTCATCCGGGCTGCGGTTACAGTAACCCCGCGACCCTGGAAATCCTCTAAAGTTTGCCAGATCCATCTGACCCCTCCGTTGTTCTTGCTCAACCGTGCTACTGCTAGCCTTCCAATCTCCCCACGACACACCTTCGCAAAAATGGCCACGGCGTCAGCACCAGAAACCTCTCTTCTTTCCCTCCTCTACCGATCGTACCCGAGCATCATCTCCCGCGACGCAACCGAGCCGGACGTGTTACACGCGACCCCGAAAATTTTCGGCAAAACCGCCTTCACGGCAGCCGACGAGGCGGAGCTCAAGAAATGGCAGGATAAGATCGCTCAGCTCAAGATTGCCCTGAAAAAGGATGACAAGGAGGCCGTGTCGACGATCCTGTCGGAGCTGAACACCGTTCTAGCTACGCGGACGACGCTGCTAGGCGCGAAGCCCTCTGTCGCTGATATCGCGTTGTATGCGCTTTTGGCGCCCGTGGTGGAGAAGTGGACACCTGACGAGCGGACTGGAGAGAAGGGGTACCATCATATTGTGCGCCATGTTGATCTGGTGCAGAATGGGGAGCTGTTTGCATTAAAGATACCCGAGGAGGAAAAAGTAAAGATCGACGTCGATGATGTCCGCTTCTTCCCGTTAAGGGCCGATCCGAAGGAGGAGAAGGAGCGCAAGAAGAAGGAGAAAGCTGCTGCTGAGAATCCGGATGCCGGGAAGCCGGAGGGAAAGCAGAAGAAGAGCACTACCGTTGCAATCGGACAGGGCAAGCCGGAAGGACAGCAAGGTAAGACCGAAGAGGGCGGCGAGGGACAAAAGCCCAAGAAAGAGAAGAAAGAGAAAAGGGAGAAGAAAGAAAGGCAGCCCAAGGCTGCTCCTGCACCTGCGGCACCACCGTCTCCATCCCTCATTGATCTCCGTGTCGGCCATATTCTTCGCGCCGTGAACCATCCCAATGCCGATTCCTTGTATGTTTCCACCATTGATTGTGGCGACGCACCGGATTCCGATAACACATCCCTCGACGAAGCGACGGGCAAGACGGTGCGAACTGTTTGCTCTGGATTGAACGGACTCATCCCTCTGGAGGAGATGCAAGGCCGCAAAGTCGTGGTGGTCTGCAACCTGAAGCCCGTTACAATGCGCGGGATCAAGTCCGCGGCAATGGTGCTCGCGGCATCACCCCGAGTCGCTGAGGGAGAGGACTCGCACGCCGGACCAGTCGAGCTTGTAAACCCGCCAACGGGTGCGACGCCGGGCGAGAGAGTTTTCTTCGATGGCTGGAAAGACGGTGAACCGGAGAAGGTGCTCAACCCGAAGAAGAAAGTGTGGGAGACGTTCCAGCCCGGTTTTACAACGACGGATAACCTTGAGGTTGCGTTTGAGAGCAGTGCGGTCCCGACTGTGCAGGGCCAGGAAGGCAAACCGGCTATTGGCAAGCTGGTAACGGCGTCGGGGGGAGTGTGCACCGTGAAGAGCTTGAAGGGGGCTACTGTCCGCTAGATGTATTGTCGAAAGAAGGAATACGAGTAAGACTAGAAAAGATACAGCTAAATGAGATATGAATTCGTTGACCCCAGAAGACCTTCAGATTCCCCAGTCCATAGATCCATATCCACAGTAGAAGTCTAACACATAGAGCACCAGAAACCACAAGTAAATAGAACAGGTCAAACCTCCTCCGTCCACTCAAGATGGGGAATCCACTCCCTCCGCCGATTAGCATACAACTCTAACTGCGGCTCCCACTCATCCTTCGAGGGTCCCAAATCCAATGTCCCAGAAGTAACAATGAACATCTCCCTGAACACAGGGCTCGTTTCACTAGTGAGGAATAAACTGGACCCGCACGTCTCGCAGAATATCCGCGCGAGACTATTTCCAGAATCCGTCCGGTTGTCGACGTATGTTTTCAGGGCGTCCTCGCCTTTGAGAATTGTCACTTGCTATTGACAATGGCTTAGTTGTTTATGCCACAGTCGACGGGGAAAAAAAAAACTACCTTAAGGCAAAGCCTGAGGGAGCGGGCACCTACATGTTTGAGATAGCGGCTATTCGCCATGAAGCTGCTCCCGGTGTATTTCCGACAATGGTCGCAGTGGCATAGTACCGTCGCGGAGGGCGTGCCAGTGACTCTGTACTGGACTTTCTGGCACAGGCAGCTGCCTGTGAGTGTCTTGTCGGTGTTGGACATGGTGTTGGGCATGTATGCTGTACGTCGAATCAGACATTAGGTCCATGGGGAATATTTGACTCCTTTTATAGTGCAATGATGCAGGACTCGCTGGAGATGACGTTAGAACTAGTCTTGGTAGATCACGACAATCATCAACCCCTCACCAGCACATTGGCTTTGGCTCGTATAGATAAAGCCGCGGAGTGGGGTGTAGATACGGTAGTTCCTGCCACTGGACTCATTGTATTGAGTTTACTCGTTCTGTTGTAGGACTTCTTCCGTTTGCTTTTGAGACTGTCTATCTAATCGTAGAGTGAGAGGGGTTGTTTCAAAACGAGGATTGCGACGAGACAACCATGCTGTAGGTATCTGAGAAGGTTTATGACAAAATATGCTTATATATAGTTGCTTCAGGGCTTCGCCGCGGGTCATGACTAGTAAGTAGATATATCGAGTAGTCTAGCAGCAATAAGACATTAAAAATAAACATTGCAAGGGTGAGGAAGGAAAGAGATTCTATCATCTGTACACTGATCCAGCTTTGTCTATTACAACCGACTATATAAGTGAGCGGCACTGGAAAATAGAAAAGAGGGAAAAAAAGTTCAGTCGTCCCACTGCACGTAGACCAGCCACGTGTAGTATGCAGACCCACTGCTCTCAGTCCAGGTAAGGTAGATGGCATGTTCATCCAAGCTGCGCAGCAACCCCGGATGCGCCTGGAGCGAGTACGCAGTGCCACCAGCGGCATTGTACCCGGAGTAGAACTGTGTGGGCTCCGTCCAGGGGCCCTCCGGGTACGCAGACGTGGTGATGTAGAAATTGGCGCCGACATCGAGGTCTGCCTGCCCGATCCACACGAATCGGTCCCAGATGCTCGAGTAGTAATACGTGCCTTGGCCGCCGGCGCTGACATTGGGGATGTTCACGCCCGTATCGTTCACGTTCGGCGCGCTGTTGGTCCAGTCGCCGTTGACGTAGAATTGGTACGCTGTTTGATCCGTGACTTTGTCGACGGGGACTTTTGCAAGACCCACGGAGCGCGCGCGGTTCTGGCCGTATAGATATGCTGTGCCATTGACTACGACGCCTCCGTAGGATCCGTAGGGCAGCTGGTCGCCTGTCCAGAAGTTGTCTTTTGCGACCGTCACGTTGGGCAGACCGGTGCCCTCCCCGCTGACCTCCGGGTTGTAGTAGACGCTGTACAGGGTTGTGGGCGGGTTGACCACGAGCGAAGTGAAAGAGAGGTCAATCTTGCTCTGCGTGACCCACGTGTAGGCCTGGATGACGCCAGATCCAGCGTCCGCACTCGTCACAAGCGGCGGACTATCGGGCCAGACGGCCGAGCGGCTCTTCTTGTCTGGACAAAGCCCAAGGGCGTTCTCGTTGCACTGTCCCTGCACCGGAGGGAAGAAGGGCTCCTCATAGTTCTCGCCGTAGCAGAACAGGCCAATCTCGGACCCATTGATGACCTGGATGGTCGGTCTACCATCCAAGTTGAAGTTCGTCCACGAGGCGGAGCTCTGGTACAAGGGTATGCTAGGGTGCCCTTCAGCATCGTACCCCTGCGAGTCTCGACAGGTCCAAAGCTCGCGGCTGCCGAAACGCGACGATCCGCACGAATCCCGGTTGATGGTCGGATCTGCTACTAGGCCTAGTACCTGCGGAGTGCCTAACACCTTGGGAGTGAAATCGAAGTTGTTGGCCGCCTGGGCTGTTGCGGCGTCCAGCGCCAATGCAGAAAGGAATGGCACCACCAGCGAATACATCGCAGCCTGAAGGAGTGTTGGCGGCAGCGATGCTCGTGGTCGCGGAAATGGCTTGGCCAGAAGGAAGGACGATTAAACAAAAAAAAAATTAAATAAAAAAGGCAAAAGAGAAGAAACAAAGACGACAGGGATGCTGGGCTTATTAGTTCTTTTCATAGTCACCCAGCATCCCCTACGTGGGTATAGACGTATGCAGCGCATTGCGTTTGAGAAGGTCTCCGCAGAACTCACCCGGCGTCAAGATGAAACGACCCATTCTCTCAAGCGGGTACTGCAAGGTCCAGCATGATGTGTCTGTCTCCTGCAGAGGATCGACAGGTGGATAAGTATCAAGCAGGTAGAAGAGCTCCAGATCATTGGATGAATCATTATCGCACCATGAATTGAAGAATCGACCGCTGAGTTGGCATTTCTCGAATGCTACCCTACTGCAGAATCTAAACGCGCATGATCACAATCACGATCTCAATTGATAGGTTTTCTCCCTTGTGATTCTTGCGGACGGGACGATATTAAGTATGGAAACGCGCTGTCACTGGGCCTGAGTAGGCGGGAAGCCGAGGCGCTCCGATGGGTTCAACAGTCGAGACGCAGCGATCAGGTCGCAGCACATTTTGGAAGGCCAATAGATTCCAGGGCTAGTCATCAAGATATGCAGTTGACGCAGCCACGGGCCCAGCAGGCCACTGACCTGTGTAACGGAACGCGCCACAACGCAGGTGAGAGTGGATGTGATTAGTAGCCGACGACGCGGGAAACCACCGAAGTGTCGCAGGTTGATGCCGCTGCGGCCCAGACGCGCGCACAGCGAGGAACCAACAGCAGCCTTTTAACAGCAGACCCACCAATGAAAACCACTTTGGCAACTTTAAATGTGTACCTGACGATCTGCTGGTATGGATATTGCTGCCAATGACATTGCTGTGTATTCCCGCCATGTGTTTCTCAGCAGGCTCTGGATTCCGCCAGGAATACATCATGGTATCGTGTCGATCATCGCTAGTAAGGTCCGGATTAGACACTGGGACTGGGTATTTTATAGATATCTGCTTAGGTGTCTTTTGATCTATATAATACTTTGATTGACAGCAGCTAATTAGCGCCGCAGAACAGAAGACAGCGTAGACAGGCAGTTCCATCATCCTCCCGTCTCGACCGCCTTGCCGAGATCTAATTACCTGATACGACATGAGGATGAATTTCTCGGAGACCAAAGAATTGCAAGGTTTGCTGGTATTTCTCAAGATACTTGTACATTGCCTTTTCTCTGGCCAGTGTTTCCTCACATGGTTCTAGAATACTGGCGAGTATTTCACCACCTTCCCAAACCTAGGTCCTTCATACATATAGCTTTTGAGTACTGGCGGCTTATCGGTGCACGGCACAAAACATGCCCATAGATCCCAATACTTGACCACCACATTCGGACAAAAAGGATAGAATGACTATTGGCACCATTATGTTGCAGGGCTCTAGAGACTGAGGCGAGAAGACGTGCAGAGCGAGGAAAAAGAGAGTAATCTATGAACCGCACTGGGCAAGCAGTATTAGGTCACGTGTTAGGGATAATACCTTGTTCCACCCCGACATTACATATACCTAGGCTACCTAGGTTAGGCTACCTACCTACCTAAGGTAACGACCGTCGAGGATCGAATAGCTTCATATTAGGTGGCTTTAGTCGCACCTTAGTTAGATCACACTCTATTTGACATCTTCCCTTGAATCATTATCGCCCAGCTAATCTCAGCTGTAATCATCCACTTCCGAACTACAATGGGCACTCGAGGTCTTGAGATTGTGCGCTACAACAAGCGCTACTACATTCGCTACCACCAGTATGATAGCTATTTCGAAGGTCTTGGTGCTGAGATAGTCGCAAGCATCCCCGCCAGCGCGGAGGACTATCAGAGTAAGTGTCACCGCCACGCCATCGAGATACAGTACACAGGCTCTAATACGCCAGAATTATATGCTAAAATGATTTTCTAGAATGGCTTGGGTCGATGCGGGCGCAATACGCGGCTCTGGAAAACACTTTTGAACAACGAATCTACGAAATCCGCTCTGAAATCATGCCGGATCGCGATCAGCTTGGGAATCTAGAGGAACTTCCGTCTGAGTTGCCGCGACTGAATGGCTTTGATTTTGAATACGCCTACATCATTAACTTGGACCAGGAAATTCTCACAATGAATTTCGGCATACACTGGAAGCTGAACAGTATCCCACGTGAAGACGACCTCTGGATTCGCGCTATTGAGGATAGCATCTTCCCATACAAGCCCACCATCTGCCCTGATACCTGTTCCGAGGAGCATATGGCGTCCCCAGCCTTGGAGCTACCACCGAAGCACCGGGAAATTCCCTACGACTACCGTGTTGTGACCCCGAAAATGCACATTACGCAGGCGCGACAAGCGTTTCTTGTACACTTTCTCGCTGAAGTCATGCTTGGATACAAGGAGCAGATTGTCCGATTTGGCAGGGAGTGGGCTCCCGATTCATTTCCTTTTCGCGAGTTGACTTTTGCCCTCGTCTCGATTGCCTCTGATCAGGCCAAGTTTCATTCACTATCTACAGAGTGGTGCAATCCTCTGCGGTGCCAGTCGTATTTCTGTAAACGAGAGCATCTACCGAGTCCGTGGTTCGGGTTACTTACTCATGAATGGGTTAACGGTGGCGCTCCGTTACTCGCATTTGGGTCCATGTCTCATAGACCTGGCCAATCTCCAGGAGCGGCGCCCACTACGACTATGTACTGGCTGGAAGACGTGCTTATCAGCATTGTCCTGGTTGTTGACGGCAAAGCCATCGGAAAGGCCGTCGATTGGGGCTTGAAATGGAAAGATAATTTTCAGATAGTTGTCATGTCGCTTTTCAAAGTAGCCTTTGCTGAAGTGACTTTTGACTCTAGTGGGGAGAGTCCAGTCGTTGACGTCAGTGTACCCATTGATCTCTCGCCATTGCGCATAGACTATTGCATGAGCACACACCCGCGTGAGAGACCAGTGGCAAAGCCTGGAATGACCATCACCAAACAATATGGGGAGCTCATAATGCGGTCAAACTGTACGGGTACCGCTCAGAGGCTACGAAGTCAATTTCCTGGACTGGCAGCGCTCGTCAACTTCTTCGACGCGGCTGCAGGGCGCCGTGCAGCTTCCAAGCCAGCAATGGGTACTTCTCTTCCGATAGAACTGCTCAGTCGGATTCTCGATTTTGTCGATTACGATACTTGGAAGACATGTTCGGTTGCCGCGACTCAGCTTCGCTCATGTTGCCTTCGCAAATACAGGGTTGACGATTGCATGAGCATCACCGCAGGCCCCTTCGTGAGGCTGCAAAAACACCATAAAGAACCTCTGCTGTCGTATAATTTTCAAGATGTTCGAACTGGTAGGACCATTCCAATGATGCATCATGCACACCGCTTCGGGATGGAGAGGAACTGGATGCCAGTTATTGGCAGTGGTGAGCGAAAAGTGCTCATGTTGGATATAGATGTTCAGTTTGAACTAGCTGAAGATGTGCCTATAGAGGCTGACGGTAATGATGAATAGTATTGAGATATGACCTGTTCAATTGCAGTGAATTAAATTTCATACTAGATACATAATTTGTGCTTCTTTTCTTTGGTTATCTCATCTAGCTGTGTGTATCAGGATCATTACAATCAGTATGAATGGAGCACTGATTCTCACTGACTGCCACTTCCACTACTGCCTCAACCCCATCAAATGCATGAAAGACAGCATAGAGTCTAGTCCAATGGACAAAACCTGATCACCTACTCTAAGCATCCCATTGCAGAATGGAGTATGCTTGTAGGAGGTGGAACGTCAATGAGAACTTGAGAGACTGAAAGGTAATGGAAAGGATGATAATCCAATGACCAATGATGAGTGTTTCATTTGTTGTCCAACTGTCCGTTGCTTCAGGTTTGAAAAGATGTTACTAGTACTTTGAAGTGGAGCTTCTGTAAACATGGATTGCCTAGCATTTCCCTTCGCTAGTCAGGACTTTGTTCACTGAGGATGGCTTCGCTGAGGGTAGTGCAACGCCTTACTACCAGGGGATCAATAAGTTGGCCAGCACTAAGTAGTTGAAAGGAAATGTGAATGTAGCAGTCTCGTCATGGCATTCCAAGTTGCCTTGGCATCACGTGCCATGAGTCTTGTGGCCAGCGGTGGACTCGTACAGGCGCCAGGGGCTTCTTCCTCGTTCCAGCACACCTCACTTTCCTAAGGTTGACAAAAGGCAGAAGGGAGGAGGGAACAATTCTTGATGGCTTATCTGGATTATTTTTTTCAAGCAAGTCACGGATTACCGAGTGTGTCTCTGCTATAGGACGTTGAAGCGGACGCGTGCATAACAGCCATGGATCAGATCACTAAACACCGGCTCGACGAAGCGGCTCAGGAGCTAATATCATCGATCAACTTGGAGAAAGTCTGTGAGCTGGCCTCGTCCTTCCATCCGGACAGAAAGCCTTGCCGAATTTTTGCAGACTTAAAGAGGGGAAGCTACAATGTCTGCTTTCCTGTTATTTTCAACACGGAGGGGATCGACACAGAGGGGAGCATGGAAGGAGAAAAATGGATGGTGAGGATTCCACTGCTTCCTCGACTGGCATTTCCTGAAGAGAAACTCCGAAGTGAGATTGCAACAATGAAGTAAGAGCTCTTTGGCCCTCCCTTCCCCCTGGCAATCAATATCTTATGAAGTACAGATATCTTTCGGAGAAGACTACCATCCCGATACCTCGTTTACATGGCTACTCAATTCAAGCCAATAATATCCTTGGCCTTCCATTTATGCTGCTTGAGTATATAGAAGGCGACACCCTGTTTGGTGTCAAAATCAGTGAGCTGGAGCTCTCAAAGAAAGAACATCTCTATACTCAGCTAGCTGATATCTATATCCAACTTCATCGCCAACAATTCAACTGGGTAGGCGCATTCACATTGGATGAGAATGACGAACACTGGGTCTTTGCCCACAACCGACCTTTGACTGTTGATATCAATGAGCAAGAAGTCAGTGGCTATGATATCTGTCGTTACCTACCTCCCGAGAGAACATTTGAATCCACCATTGACTATGTGTATATGCTTACAAAAGTGATATCAAATGACTTCTATCGCTGCCCGGATTCTATACTTGACAAGGGGGATGCCCAATTCTATCTATACAGCAACTTCTCTTCTCTGGCTGTGTTAATGGAGTGGGTTGATCCTAATCTCAATCATGGCCCTTTTGTCTTGATGCATGGTGACCTGCGCCCACCTAATATTGTGATTGACGAGGATTTCAACATTGTGTCTATCTTGGATTGGGAATTTAGTCACACTGTTCCTATTCAGATGTTTGTTCCCCCATACTGGCTTACCAATGAAGATGTCCTTGAAATCTCCAGGTCAGCAATATCAAGTCTCCTATACAAGATGGAGGCCTTTCACTTCAGGCGGAAAGTCTTTCGCCAAGAATATAAGTGCTACAATCCTCAGAAAAAGTCTATTGATGATCTTCCCTTGTACGGGAAATGGAAAGAACTGCGGGACACAACATCCTTTCTACTCCCACATGGGTTATTGAAGCCTCATTACTTTTCAAATATTTATTGGAATGTTTTGGACCATGTGTACTATGGCGGAGACAGGAAGCAACGAGTGAACACTTTTTACAGTCTTGAGCTTCGAAAACCTGAGTTAGCTGCTGTGGATATAAAGATGAGAGAGTTTGAGGAGTTTGAAAAACGGCGTAAAGAGTTGGGTATAGAGCAAGGGCATGTCTTGCAACCCATCACTAAAGAGGAAGTTGCTGAAATTTCCAGAAAAATTCAGGAGTACCGCCAGAGTCAGGAGCAAACAAAAGTGGACATGACCGGAGATAATCCCCAAACCCAGTCAATATGGCGCTATCTTAGTCGATGGGTATGCCAGTTTCAGCTCTCAATACCTGAAATCAAGGGACAAAGGCTAGAGTTACAATGGGTGGTTGGCATTGCTGCAATAGCCACTGCATATCTTGCTCGCTGGAAATGGAGGAAATGAGTGACAACTCTTTGTTCTGATAAGCGCTGATATCCCTTACATTTCAGAGATCACTCTTCAAGTAGTGAGATCATTGTTTCAAGAGCCTCTATGTCATCTGCTATTTTCTGTGCCTTCGTTTGTTCCTTCGCTATCTGTTCATCAACGGTCATTCCACTATCTTCTTTGTCGCGCACTTCCTTTGCCTTTCGGGCGCTGGTGGTGAGTTGTTCGAGGGCCACTTTTTGAGCTTCGAGGTCGCGGATAAAGTTAAGCGTCTGGATATGTTCCTGGTAAAGGTCTCGGAGATATTCTCTCTTTGCTGCTAACTCGGCTTTGATGTCGCCCATCAGGGAACTCATTTTCTTTCTAGTGAAACACAAATTGAAGTCAGACAGAGGTGCTCAATATGCCACAGGAGGGTTAAGAAAGGCTCCTCTTTTTATTATGTGCCAAGTCAGACGGGGGAAGTCAAGAAGAGTATGAAACGCTGGACATACTGCTATATTAATTTGGCTTTAGGAGTGTTGCTTGTGGATGGAACGTTGAGGCAAGTGATCCTTGAAAGTAATGAAGAATCTTTGGGCAAACTGTGGAAGAAGAAGGGTTGCTGTTCCTTAAGTGCGAGGCTCCAGACTTTGCAGAATTCAAACTGGGGGTTGTAGGCCTCAAAGGATACAGGTGTGGTTGGCTAGAGAGGCATGTGTACCCCTCATCCAACAAATAATGGCAAGAATACGTATCATAAACTGCTACAATCCCGCACTACTGCAATGCACCTGCAGACGACTATGGTGTTGACGGTGATGGCCCAATAGTAGTCACTAGGCTGCGGCTTCTGCGCAGTGGTTAGGCAGGAACTGGTTTGATTGCTATCTATTACACTATACCACAAGGCCACATAGGCAAATAACATAGTATGGGACACTGGTACTAGTTACCAGCGTACTATTGACTATCTTCGGCACTCTCTCTATCAGAATAGTCGCTATCATTACATGACTAATGGTCTACAATTCAAGAATAATAAGGTATCAGATAGAGATGTCATAGAGTAAGTAATGAAATGTCACTAAGTATATTTTTAAAATTTTCTTTTAATCGGTCAATATCTTAAAGACAGGATGCGGTTCAGGTAGAGGGTCTGGATAAGTAGTTCGAAGTATTAGAGAGAGGAGTATTCGGCCGCCTGTGTTGACTTTCTATCATGCTACACCCTACTAAGCTGTCGTGGCACGCCTTTTAGCTTGACAGCCTGGGCCACAGTTTGCTTTGCAAACCTCAAGAGGGAGCCATTTTTAATTCCCTCGTGAACCCGCGCTCTGCCGGGCAAGATGCGAAAATTGTGGTCAGGCTCGCTGAGGCAAAATGTGGAATACTGAGTTAGGGCTTGGCAAGGATTGCATGTAAATTCGTGTGTACACTTCCATCACCTCCCGGAGTTTATAACCATGCAACCCAACAAACGGACAGCCAAAAACAAGTTAACTGCAGTATTTTCAGGCAGGCAGTTCTCTATCTTTTTGAAAGGAGTATGTAATCAGACGCAGGAGATCTTCATCAATAGGACATGTGCAAGAGCCACGCTGCCGGTAACACCGCAATGTATTGAAGTTCTCGAGCAGGCAACAGAAGAGGGCGCCTCTTCCCATTCAAGAATCTGTTAGAAGATTACTACTGCCACTAAGTAGAGGGAAGAAACCATAGGGGTACCGCAGATCTATTTCAGTTGCATATGCGTGAGGACCTTTAGGGCGCGGCCCTCAAATTTTTCACAGGTGGCCTGGAGTTCGGACTTCTAGCTCATTCTCTGGGACTCGTCAGGAGCTAACAAGTCTCTCGGACTGTAACGATGTCGACTCAGTGCCGCAGCGCATTCGATATTAATGTTGACGCGTGCGAACCAGGGTTTGGCGGACATGACGGGCCCCGAAAATCCGTTGTCATGGAAGAGTCGGAGGAACCATTTGGAGAAGAGACCTTCGCTGAAGTCAAGTACCGCACGATGGAATGGTGGTAAGCCATACCATTGCATAAAAGATATCTCAATTCATGACTGACCCGACTCGTGCCGGAAGGGAATGCTCAATAAGTACTCGCCAAAAGCAAAATCTCTTCGGCGGTCTCCCGGTCTTTCGCTAAGTCTTTTCTCCACAGCCATGATCGCGGAATCAGTATCCTTAGGTGTACTGTCCTTGCCCTCCGCTATTGCGACTTTAGGGCTCGTTCCGTGCGTTGTGCATTGTGCATCTCAACGGAGACAAAGCAAGAGCTAATTTAAAGTACAGTGCGATTATTATCCTCCTCGGTCTCTCCATCATATCGACATATACGGCATATGTAATTGGGCAGTTCAAAGAGCGCTATACCCATGTTCACAACATGGCTGATGCGGGAGAGGTGCTAATGGGCCGATTTGGGCGCGAGTTACTAGGCGCAGGGCAGCTCCTGATATCGCTTTTCTTTATGGGTAGTCATATCGTTCCGTTCTCCGTCATGATGAATACGTTGTCGGATCATGGCACATGCTCGATTGTCTTTGGGGTCGTGGGTATGATAGTGTCGTTTATTGGGACGCTTCCTCGGACGCTCAAGAAGGTCTCTTGGATGAGTGTCGTGTGTAAGTGTTATGACACCGATGCAGGCTAGATGGTAGAGCTCACTATTGTAGCCCTGGTCAGTATTGTTGCAGCCGTTATGACGACTATGATTGCGATAGCTACGGAGAAACAGAAAAGAGGAAAAGTAGATGCCACGACTGGCGTTAGCTTCTCTAAAGCATTCCTGTCTGTGACCAACATTGTCTTCGCCTATAGTATGCACTACGCAACCCCCGTCTCGATGCTGTTGCGGTTTCATTCTCACTAACGGTCTATCAAGCTGGACATGTTGCTTTTTTCGGGTTCATATCGGAAATGAAGAACCCGAAAGACTACCCCAAGGCCATCTGCATGCTTCAGATAACCGACACGGTCGTGTACCTGGTCACCTCAGTCGTCATTTACTACTATGCCGGGAGACATGTTGCGTCTCCCGCTCTAGGATCGGCTGGGCAGACAATGAGTAAAGTCGCCTACGGCATTGCTATCCCTACTGTAAGTAAGGGCCGAATTTCATGAGACTCTCATAATTCTTCGCTATCCTGGCCTAACAGAGATTATAGATCGTTATCTCCGGAGTCATTAACGGGCATGTGGCATCCAAATACGTCTACGTTAGACTCTTCCGCGGGACAGACCATATGCATAAGCGCAGCGCGCTTGCAATAGGCACTTGGGTGGGAATTGCCTTCACGCTGTGGACGCTGGCCTGGGTCATCGCCGAGGCTATTCCCGTGTTCAACACTCTCCTGAGTCTGATAGTATGTTCCTCCAGCCTAACCATACAAGATAATGTACTGTCCGGTACTGACTTCTCAGATTGCCCTCTTTGCGAGTTGGTTCATGTGTGAGTTCAATACATTCTGCGTGAAAGCTGTAGATAGCGCCTCCGGTAACAAAATTCTAGACGGATTGAGTGGCATATTTTGGCTCTTCCTGAACAAGGGGCGGTGGTTCTTGTCTCCCAAGAAGGGGGTTTTGACTGTCTTCAACTTTCTAGTCTTTGGTCTGGGCGCTACTCTAGTAAGTTGTTCCCTTGCAATGTCAGTCCGCACTGCGCTAATATAAGTATAGTGTTTTGTCGGGCTCTACGTCTCGGGCAAAGCTATACACGATCAACCGAACAACTCGAGTTTTACATGTGCTGGTAATCAGAAATGATTGCCAAGCTCTCCAGGAAAACTGCACCATGAAATATGAGGCAACTGGGGCTATTTAATCGATTCTATGACTCCTCCCTAGCTGCTGAGTATGTAGCATAAAGCTATCATGCATTCAGCAGAGGAGTCGGAACTCCAGGCAGTATGAGATTGTGAAAACAGGTATTTAGATAATGCGATAATTCATACTTTCAACCTAGGAACGAGGATGACGGCTATGTGATGCATGCAGAAGTTGTACATAGGCATAGAGTGTAAATTAGGATCATTACGCATACGAGATGCTGACCTTACGAGGGTCTCGAGGAGCGAGTCCAACCAAAAAGAAGACCAAGTAACAAGAACCTAATTATCTATGCCACGTCTTGTTCAGTATTCTGCTTCTGCATTGCCACCGCAGCTATGTGATTGCAGCATGCCTACCAGTCCGAGGTTATCTGATGATGTGCCCTGACTTGCCCATATCACTCCGTTTCAACCTCATCTTCTAAATCTGGAATTTTCTGCACGACAAACCAACTGGGAATAATTTGCGCCATCCACAAACCGAATCTGGGAGCCAGAGCTGCATTAGTTTCCATATCTATTCAGAGCATAAGAAAGATATCTCCAAGGGGTTGAACGTACAGAAGTGCCTCGGATCCCATCATGCTCCACTTCACCTGGACCCCGTACCCAAGCGCTGCTCCGCCCGTATTGACGGCTTTCAGCAACGCCGTGTACCTACTTAGTTCGTCGATATCCTCGGTAAGTGATCCGACCACTGCGTACATGTATACTTGAAAGGCATGATCGACGAAGCTTAGCCAGGCATTAGCTCAGCTGTCATATTTTGTCTCTGAAAACGGATAGAGGACACTCACGTCCACAGTAACAGGAAGACAAAACTGATGTAGTACTCCCCTTCCTTCCAGTCCAAGCCGACTGGATGAGTCTTGGAGTAATGCCACTGTACGACTGTCTCACCAATCCAGAATGCCGTATAGATTGCATAGATAACGTAGAAGAGAATTCGAAACTTTCTACCTCGGCCAATAGAGGTGATATCGAGGAACCATCCCGTCAGGAAAGTTCCAGCGATGCCAAATATGGAACTGACAAAGCCAATAAGTGCTCTCCCTCGGACAGAGTGGTACACTGCCGTGAAAGTGCCCTGGTAAGATAAGAACCACTGCGAGTAGATGAATAGCGGTAGCAGGAACACCATCTAGCAGGTGGTTAGCACATTTTTAGATGCAGTGAGAAAATCTTGGTCTCTAAGAACTCGCCTCTTTTCTATTTAGGGCAGACAGTATCCTACGCGCTTCCTGGAAGGCATTGGGCGCTTTGCTAGTTTTGACCGGAACTCCATCGCGTCGGATGAGACTTGATGCGGGAGCGAGAGTAACAGTGCAAAGAACGGTCCCAGGGCGGCGATAGACATCAGCGGAATATATGAGACTAAGGCACAAGACATATTAGCCTGGACAGAGAACAAGGAAGTAGGTCTGGTGGTATATGAATCTACTTCGGCTTACCTGTACTGATAGAACCGGCATGGCTGTTGGTCGTGTTGAAAGCTAGCGAAATGATGCCGCCAACTAGGTTGCCAGCAGCGATTGATGCGTACCAAATTGCGACTATTTAGTCTGTTGATTAACTATTTTTCAATCAGCGGATCGACAGAGATCACGTACTGAAACGACCTTTGAAATCCGGCTCTGGATACGCGAGCATGATAGCAGCCTGCACCACCCTATTCCGAGGTCAGCCTGGGGCGTATCCCAAGTGGCCACAAATATGAGCAAAAAGTATACCATAATAAGGCTGTGCAGAACCCCTGCAGAGCGGCACAGAAATATAGAAACCATGTTGTACCATACTCTGAGTTGCAGTACAAGGCGCCAGCATAGACACTGAAGCCAACAACGCCAATGCTGAGAACCACTCGCTCCCCGAGGATGTTTACGAAGACCCCCGTAAGCAGAGCAAAGACAAAATTCATGCCATAAGACATGCCGCTGGTGGTGTTCACTAGAGTTGGATCTTGCAACCCGCCTGCTCCCAAAGCATTGAGGGCACTGTACATTCCAGGACCGCAAAAGAACACCGCTGCAATCACTGCGGCCTGGAATCTGGTAGATCGGAAGAATGGGATTGAAGATGCTAGTCTGGGTACATATTGGTCGGGTACTGATGAACTTTCATCGGCTTCCTTGTTTGCTGGCTGCACAGTGTCCGTTGCGAAAGCCTTGATTTCAGCAGCCATGGTGATTGCGATCTTCAATGGAAAAGAGGCTGTTGATTAACGGGGACTGCAAATACTGGTCGGTATTGCAATTAATTGTCCTTCTAGGCGAGCTGAATCTTTTGTATTTGGCCATGTATCCATATTGTCAACGGCACTCTCTATCGTCTCTCATTGCCGCGAGTCTAACACCATCCGAGCTGTCCATTTCACCATTCAGGACTGTGGAGTTGCCAGGACACGAGATGTACTAGCTCTCGGAGACATCACCGACAGATCAAATCAATAGATGCTATCGCTGATAAGACATAGTCCTGAATCTCCTCCAGCTGCGGTTATTATATGACGGTTACGGGAGCCAAGTTGACGTGATAGGACTGGTATCCGTCAACACGACCACAGGGCGAATCAAACGTCTTCTGTGATGTTCCAATTCGTTTACAGCAATATCAGAGCGCATAATCGGACATATAAATCCAGTCGCTACAGCGGCCCGACAAAGGTATTTCACCTCCCAACACACTAGTGCTAGTGCTAATTAGGGATACATGAAACTCTTTTCTAATCTATTCTAGTATTCATATTCTACTAAACAGATAGATGCGAAGATGCTCACCATGAGGTTTTTCAACCTCTCATTCAAAATGCATCATGCAAGATATGTAAGGAAACAGCTCCTCAGTGCTCTACATATGTAGTATCCGCTGACGCGGATAATGCTGGCCTCTTCGACCTTGTAGGGAAACACACATGGCACAGCTCTCCCCTTACAAAATGCCCTAATCAAAATGCCTCGCTCAGAGGAATTAACCCTACCCTACAGGCTGAAATCCATTCAAGGTATCCTGATATTCCTATTTCAGCTATTCAGTATACCATCAAGAAGCAATCTCAACGACACAACCGAATAACTCTTCCAATATATGGTGGACGGAAAGTTATTTCTCCTATGAAGCAGCAACACCTTCTAGATCTTGTTAACCAAGATGAGTACATCAAATTGAGGGAACTTTCTCGGGCAGTTCAAAGCTGCCCATTGTGAGGTGCCTGAGGTCCCACAGTGGCAGCACCATATAGGGTATCTGAGTGCATACTTAAGCAAAGTCTGGGTTCTACCCACTGAGGGTAGATAGTGTTAGTGTTTTTGGCCTTGTGGGGGCGCATAGGTGACCCAGCTCCGTCGGTTAGAACCGACCGGATGGAAACCGGAACCACGAGTTCGAACCAGAACTGACCCCAGTGTAAAAGATAAAATTATCTGTAACAGCGGATACGACCTGGGCCAAGCATATATAGCGTACTGAGGACCAGCTGTTCCCTTACACCCAGAACTGTAACTGTTGTTTCTGGTTTGGTTTGGACCCGAACCAGGCACCACACTACAGACGAGACCCTTCAGAGGCTCATTGAGGCAGCTGAGAAAGCGGCGTGCTGTGATACTCTACCCCACCATGGGCAGGCAATCCTTGAGGTGGATCAATGGTATACTAGGTATTAGAGTTCTGATCAGCTTTATTTTTCCCTAATTGGGCGGAGTTGCAAATACTTTTGTCAGGCCATGTGTAGGATCGTGGAGGCTTTTTAGGGCTCTCCGGAGTCTTCGCCGATGTCGACATGGGACGGTATCTTTGGCCAATGCAACCGATGCGGTCTTAATACTTAAGCCAATCCTATCACGTTTCTCAAATATTGAGAGACCAGATTCATCTTCCCCCTCTCCCTTTCTGTTTGTCCAGTATCATGGCCAAGGCTACTCTCACCGTGAACGGAGAGCCCGTCGAGACTTTCAGTGATATCAAGCCGACAAACGTTACCTATCCTGAAACACCAGACATTCCCGCAGTATGGGTCCCAATGGAGGGTGTCAGGTCAATTCTCTGCACGTCTTTATTTGAAAACAAGTTGGGGAGATCCAGGTCTGCAGAAAGACCGCGGTCCTCAGGTACAGCGACTGGCTCTCGGATTCCCTTCGCAGGCACATGGTCACCGAGCGGGCGTAAAGGCAACGCTCGCTGATTGATCAAAGGGCTGCAACTTGCTTCCCTGACTGATGCTCAGAAGGATGAACTCGCTCTGCTGGTTGCCCATCGTGGGGTTGTTTTTCTCCGCGATCAGGACCTAAGTGTAGAGCAGCAGCGGGGGCTTTTCGACTACTATGGTAGGTTGGAATTAGGTCTTTACGATGTGCGAAATCTCCGCTAGCGATTTGGGAGATTACTGACCTGAGCTATAATACAGGAATCCCGGAAGAATCACCGGAGCCGGATGAGAGGAATGGTTCCAAGGTTGTTACGACCACCATCAGCGAACAGGAAGAGTAACGAATATGGCCCCTGAGCAGTGTGGATATGTACCAATAACGATAAATAGAGACTATCGTGCTACTTACGTCCATTTCAAATGGCCGTTTGCCGATTTCCACGCGGATAGTAGCTTTCAAGCCAACCCACCATCCTTTTCCTTGCTGAAAATAGAGGAGCTCCCGCCAACCGGTGGCGATACCAACTGGTCCGTCCATATATATATGCTCGAGAGATAACGTTCCAGATGCATTCTTTCTCATAGCACGTTCCACAGGATCTCCGGCTATGGAACGTACGAGACTCTCTCGGCCCCACTGCGGCAATTTGTCGATGGTCTGAAAGCATGGCATAGATCGGAGGTGAGACTCCAAAATATAATAAGTCGTCACGATCACAAACTCCCAGTTAACGTACCATAGCTTGTCTACCACTCGGTCCTGAATTTCTGGAACGCAACACCCCAAGAAAGACCTGTTGAAACACTCCACCCGGTGGTGACGACACACCCAGTCACCAGATACAAAGTCCTGAATCTGAACTCGGGCTTCGTCACCCGAATTGACGGACTGAAACGATACGAATCGGACAAATTGCTGGAGGTGCTGCTCACGCACATCCATACAGCGCAGGACAATATCGTGAGGTTCCGCTGGGAGAAGAACTCCGTTGCGTTTTGGGATAACCGGTAGGAGATCAAGTAAGCAGAGGAACCTAACAACTAAACTGACTTCGTCTGTAGTGCGACGACGCATCGGGCCACCCATGACTATGCACCACTTTATCGAAAGGGTATTCGGGTGACCATCAAGGGACAGATACCGCGGCATATTCCTGGTAGTCTTAGTCGGCGTGAAACAGTCCTCAAAGCTCTGAAGGAGGGGAAAGTGTTTGCTGTACACAATGCCAATACAAAGGCCGGAGATTATGCTGGAAGGGGCTATCTGAAAGTCCAATGAACTTGTAAAGCAGCTATGGAACCAAAAAGGTGGCAAGGCACCTACATAGTACTAGTAGTCCATAAAATGCTACACAAGCTAACCCATACTTTTAATCAAGATCTCAATGCATCCGTACACTTTCCATTTGCAGATGTTTCAGCTTCCCAATAGCATTGCTCTGGCACACCTCAAGACGCCATCTTGGAGTTTTAGGTGTGCAGAAGAGGATTGATTGGTATACAGCAGATACTATAATACAGTGGCGACTGTTACCACTCTCTGTGAAATGAATCAGGCGAAGAATCGGTAATATTATTGGCTAGCTGGTACAGATTGTAAGCCCATATTCGCGTCCATATATCCTCTTTTCTCTAGGTGTCTCTGCCTATGATTCTATTCAGGGCCTTTGTGTTATCAGATAACTGTACATTTATCTATCTGGTACTAAATCCTTTGTAAAATGATATGCCAATCATTGCTTAAACTTAACTAGTTAGATTGAGGGAAGGTGGCTAAGTGCCAAGGCGGCTGGATTCAGGCAACCACCTTACTGAAGACCACTTCTCAAAAGAATGTGTTGAATGCAGTCAGTACACAACTGAAAAAAGGGCTTCGCTTTGTCTCAAAAGGGAAAGTATTCTACATAGCAATGCAAGCTCTTCAGTGATGTGAAAGCTTGGCCAGTGAAACCTCCTTATCCTATAATAATCAACATCTGTTGCATATGCTCTTTCCTCTTGCAGCACTCCCAAAACTCTGCTAGATGTGACATTGAGCAACTCTCGCTAAGATGATGAGTTCATTGAAAGCGTCCTTATCCCAATTGCAACCTCGAGTCTCAAAGTTCTTTGGGAAACCCCCTCAACTAACATCGCTAAAGCGTGTTAATTCTTACCCTGTCACTGAAGAGCCGGACTATTATCAGACTGGTGGTTTCCATCCAATTCGCTTGGGTGATAGTTTCTATCATGGCCAATACACCATTCTGAGGAAACTGGGATATGGGCAGTATTCCACAGTTTGGCTAGCTAGAGATTCTAAGTGTGTTCTCTGTCGTCGTCGCAAACTATGCTAACAACCGGATAGGCATCAGAGATATGTAGCGCTCAAGATGCTGAGGGCAGATTGTTATGGCGGCTCCCATGACATCTTCGAGAGAGAAATTCTCTCGAGAATCTCGGAAGTGTCAAGGCAAAGTTCTCATCAAGGACGCAACTACGTGTCCCATCTTCTTGAGCAATTCACGCATACTGGACCCAATGGAAATCATGTTTGCTTAGCCTTCGACGTACTAGGACATCACCTGGACTTCCAAACGGCCAAGTACGAAGATGGAAAATTACCTGTCAAGGCTGTGAAGGTGATCACACGGCAGCTTCTTCTTGGGCTTGACTTCCTCCACAGAGAGTGTGGTATCATTCATACTGGTATGGCAAATCCTAATATCGCCTGTTTGTTGTACTGATACCTCCTATTTTATTAATAGATTTGAAGCCAACAAATATACTTCTTGAGCTGGAAAATCCGAACAGTACTATTTCCCACTATCTGTCGGAAGTTCCCGCGCGGACCGACGCTCGACGTGGTGTTGCTTCGCCTCTTCGAGAGGTTATTCCTACACCACTTGTCTCGGAAACAAAAAATCTCCATATCAGGCTAATCGATTTCGGCGTCGGTAGGTATGCCATTTCAATTTCCTTCACACATAACTTACTATGATAATAGCATCTTGGAGGGAACATCATTTGTCAGACTTAATCCAGTCGCCAGCTCTGAGGGCCCCTGAAGTGACAATAGGTGCTCCCTGGGATATTGGTGTGGACATATGGAGTCTCGGATGCCTTGTAAGAACATCTTCCTCGATGAATCTTCGTATTATGGTGCGGTTTATTCTGATTTGTACACTGCAACAGATTATGGAGCTTGTTCAAGGAATAGTTCTTTTCTCCGGGGAAGCATCGTCGGATGGGACTTGGACGGCCGAAGACGACCATCTAGCAAGGATTATTGAGGTCCTCGGCCAATTTCCACTTCACTTTATAGAAAAAGGGAATCGCGCAGCGCATTTTTTTGACAAACAAGGTAGGCTTATTGACATTTGCCAATAGTTTGTCATTGTTTTAACCAGGGTTTGCCCCAGGGAATCTTCTCCGAATCCCTAACCTGAAGCCTACCTGTCTTGAGCGCCTGGTTGATGGCGAAACAAAACCTTTCCTAAAACCTATCGATATGCCCAAGGCCGAAGTCCCGCTTTTTGTTGATTTCATTAAGGGCATGCTCGAAATCGACCCGGGGTCTCGAAAGTCTGCGGCTGAGCTACTACAACACGAATGGATCTGTCTCCAGAATCCAGCGAGATAAATTGAATCTAGTACATTCCTCTTATGCCTCTTTCCCTGGAGGATATCGTGGGCGTAGTTATAGGATATCTGCTGTTCACGAGGGCCGCTACCTTCTGAGTTCAAGTGACTCAGGTGAAGTCGATGCAAGTTTTGCTGGAATAATCAAGCCTTAGACTATAACTGCTACTTTGTTCTTCTCTGTATCCGTCCACCTTGTATTCCAGTGTACTTGATTAGAACCAAGAAGCAAACCGGAGAGAAAGGGGGTTCCCAAATCTTGACCTCAGGAGGATTGGTCAGATTGGTCAAATTCGAATCGCGCTCGTTCTCTTCGGGCATCACCACTCTCAGTGTCATTGTAGATAACCGCCTGATTAATAGTCCACATTCTAGTGTAAATTCCCACCAGGGCAATGACTTCTTGTTGACATTGCTGGCTTCATGTCCTTCTCTTGTGCGATAATTTGTCATCAGATCTTCGGAATAAGATGCAATGGCAACTTTCATTCGGATCATCATAGTTTTAGAAATGAGATCTGGAGTGTCGCCTGCTCTTTCGAATGTCAAGCCAGTGGTCAACTTCTAACATTCCTTCCTTCAAAGTTTGAAGACAACTTTCATCATTGACATCTTTGATGTAGTGATCCTTCACTGTTCTGCAGAAGGTGCTCAATAGTAATAACCTATACTTCTCATTCAAACAGTGGAGTAATCACCATCAGCACTCACACAGTTCCATTCAGCCAGCTGTGCCACTGTCGAGCCGGCATGCACCTCTCCAATCAGGCTGTTATCAACATCAGATCTTTTTGAGCTGTAAACCTCAATACTTTTATCTAATCTAATTCCCACACAAATACCATGTGATCTGACCAACATGACTGGGTTAGAAGATACCATGGCCAGTTGATTTCCGGCATGTTCCATCCACTGCCCAGGTGAGTGAATTCATGCTGGACTGTCATCTTGACAGGTCCTTGAATGAACTGAATCAGTCCACCATTATCACCAGCCTTTCCATGTATTCTCTGAATTGCTGGGTTGATGTGGCGTTAACTGATCTCTCGATCTGCTGCACACTCAGGACAATGATCCTTTCCATGCCCGTCGCATATGTGATCCACTGGTAGGATGATCGCACCCAAATTCTGTCTGGTGTATAGTTCGTGAGCTGTAGCATTAGATTTAGGGGCGGGGGGGGGGGGGGGGGGGGGTAGGGCAAACGTATACTGTATGGCAGAGACAGAATGTGTAGTACCACAGTCCTAAGGATCAAGGCCGTTGAGATGAGGTGTACAATGGGCTTCATTTTGACATTGAAATGAGTGCTGCTGTTTCAGACTGGACTAGGCAAGGTTAACCACCGATAATTGAAATTAGCTATAGCAGCTCCCCTATGTGCTTGATCAGATCCCACCGGCTTTCATATGCGCTATCGTGGGAGGATCGGGAGCGGTGGATGCCAGATCGACTTTCAGGGGTATCGTGATAGATAGAATGTGATACTATACCTAAAGCCAACTACTCGCATGTTGGACGGAATAATGCTGGTTGGCATATTGCAAGAGAGCCGGCGAGGAGCCAGAGGAGCGTCTAGCTTGACAGGATAGTAGGATGAAAATAGTGCTACGACGAGCACTTACTCTATGGAGACTCAGTCGCTAGGAGGCGCAACATTCGGGGCGTCTCTCAACATTCCAAGTCGGCTATCTATAATGCTGATGCATGCCAGCCCAACTGGCTGGCAAGAGTAGCAACCTTGGGGCCAACTAGCAAGAAATATCTCCAAATGCAGGTCAAACAGTACGAAGAAAGCCCAGGCTGCTAAGCACATCGGCCCCAGAGCATACATCAAAATCATTAGAATGAGACTGCCTTTATTCCTTCGCAACTATTGTTCTCCGCACCAGCTTGTGCTTCTCTGCCAAAGCGCATCAACGCAGGAAATGTACAAAATATGCTCGCTTGGATTTGTGTCGCCTAAGAACCCTTCTATCATCATCCCTGATATCTCTAGTTGGATTCCTGGTGCTTCAGGGACGTCATGGAAGTTACTGACCAGTGATCATAGCACCAACTCTGGAAATTCGGAACCCTCAGAGCTGGGAGGCGTTTCGCCTTTGCAGGCAGGACAAAGTCCAGGTAAATTGTCGTCCTGTACATCGATCACCCGAGGAAGGTCACGCATCCTGCCACTGGCTGGTACACAGGGCTCTTTGTTTGGACGCTGAAGTGCATCATTGCAACGCTGGTAACCACATGACACGGTATGGCCACAGCCCCCCCAGCCAGTATATCGTTGGCAGAATAGGTCGCACATTTTGTTTTTGTCAGAAAAGGGGTAGTTCATGGTAATAATTATTTCGCTGGACGATTTTGCATGGCGGGACTCGGATTATTTGTATATTCGTATCCCGATCTTGGCGGTAATGAAACGGAAGCTGATCCTTTGTCAGAATTCACGCCTGTCTCATATCGCACTCCAAAATGGAGGATTCAGCAAAACGGGTCATCTTACGTATTCGAGAGGCGGACATTAAGCCTGGTGATCTTTCTGAGCCAGTTCGACTCTATTTGCAAAAAACAGGTCACTCTCCAGATGAAATAAAGGATCTCAAAAATCACCATTTTTTCCACTTGCAACCGCCATCCGATATACCGCAAAACGATCCCAAGCTCCATATTATCATAGATTTGAATAAGGAGAAATATTCGGAAGCTTTCGTTCACAAGGAATTTCCCCATGAGTACTACAGGATCCGATATGTCAATGGAGAGATGTGAGTAGTCTAGTATTTTCAAGTCTACAGCTGTCTAATGTCTAGAATAGTAAGTTTTTTTACATTCGAAACAAAAATATGATCAGAACCATCCGCGAATTTACTGATAAGATATATCCCTGGGGTAAAGACACAGTCCCAACTCGAGTGGTCAGGCTGGACTGAGGGCTGAAACATTTTCATCTCATGAGGGAAAATCGGGATTCACTGGCACTGCTCTGTAATTAGCAGACCTGCGTTTTGCAATGAACTTTTTCTATTCAAGACTTCAAAAACCTGGGCTTCCCTCGTGAGATTGCCCATTACACCTAAGGCTTCAATATAAACAATATGCTACTGCAAATTCCATTCCTTCCCTGCCTCATTGTCTTTAGACCAGCTATAGGATCCCCTTCTGTCATGTACCGTGCTCGCGGAATTCGCTTAGGAATACCAAGTCTTCCAGGTATGGGCTTTTCAAGTAGACAACAGCCATGACATTACAACGGCAGACCAATGTAGGAGGGATCCGGCGCTTCGACAGAGAGTTGTCCGCTGGATCGACCCTGGGAGGCTCGGGGAGCCATGCCTGCAGTTAGAGGCATATACAACTAGATAACCGATCTATGGTCGAAAACCGGAACAGCGCCTAGGTGGCACGTTGCCTAGGCGTTCATTTTGGCTTGTTACGGCCGCGTCAGACGTGATTATGCTGAGAAATGACTATCTGGCATTCCGGCAGGTTCAACCTGGAGGCCTGGATCAATAAATTGTGCGCGTATGGAGGTGAAGGGTCATGAGCTACCTAAGGCGTAGCACACCATTGGAGAGTGTATGACTTCGACCTGGACCAACGGATTACATGTTTTTACTCGTTTACATTTTTGCGTTGCAAGGTTCAATTTTCCTGGGATGCTACCTCATGATCGGCACAGAACTAAGGCTGGGGACCTCGAGATTGTATGACGAGGCACTTGTTGTCTTGTGTGAACACCGGGGGCCATTCAACAACCTTCGAGGAGCATGGTTACTATCACTCAAGGCAACATGACAACAGAACCAAGGACGATTGCCATTGTTGGAGGTTGGGGGTGAAAGAAGGCTCATACTTCCGATGAATCTTCTGACAGGACCTACAGCTGGTATCCTCAGGCTGTCGCTGTCCATTGCCGAGATAGCAATAGATGTTTGATGACCAGACCATTAGTATCTTGCTGAAAGTATACGCAGACTATAAGGTTATCGTAATGAGCACGACAAAAGTGGGTACGAGCCGCAGGATGCCAGTGGCACACAAGCGGCAGCCGTTGACCACGCGCATCGCATGGAACAAAAGCCCACTATCAGCGTCTGGCCGTGGAGAGCCGCCACTCCTGGCTTTCTGAGAACGGAAGGCGAGGCCTTTCAGAGACAGGCAGGCACGGACGAAAAGCTGTTTGTTGGCTCTGCTATGCTCCCCGTACAGCCGTCAGGCCAGCTTGATTCTCTAGAGGAGACGCCGGCCAACATAGAGCGCTATGGCCGAGGAGATACGCAGTATGTCAAGGAAAACATTGAGGGATCGGAAGCGCGCTCGGAGTACGGAATGGGAACCAAAGCTGCTGGAGTTTCGTATCCCGGGCGATCCTCCAGGTCATACCTACGGGCTGTCCTGGACTCACTGGCAGGTTTTGTCAGATGTAGTGCGGCTTGCACCCACCACCAGAAGATTGCTGCTGGTAAGAGAGTAGAGTTCTGCTTTGGACCCCTCAAGGGCGCCTTTAACTCTCCTGTAAAAGTGGAGAGCACCATCGAACCAGGAAAGATGAAAGTGATAGGTCTGAAAACGAAGGACGGGGTCATCCATAACGCAGACGTGGTTGTCATCGCAGGTGATTGACTACACACATACTCCCAGGACTCTCACGTTGTCACTGACTCTTCTGTTCCTGCAACCTGGTCTTTTTCAACACAGATCCTGCCTGACCTAAGTCATCGTCTTGAATCATCAGCTGGTAGCGTCGCAACATTAAAATCAACAAGAGCCATGCTCAGCTATGGAATAAGTACTCTCCAAAGCAATTCCCAGTCATAACATGAAAGAGTGCTCCTCGAGACAGCACCGGCAAAGATACTGGAAGTATCTACGTACTGCCCAGGACTCCAAGCGGCCTCATCAAAATTGGCATAAAGGCCAGGTCTACTCCAGGTTGCCCCTTCCGTTGACATGTGGGCTGATACTTCTTAGTTTACAAACTTCCAACCCCGCACCAGAGGACATACCATATAGCCAGAATTGTCAGTGGTCAGTTCTTTTTCCACCACCCCAGTCCTCGTCGCTACCAGAGCTTGCCTCCAATGCAATTAGGCAGTTTGTTTCGATCTTCCTGCCTGATTTTGTCCATGTTCCCTTTCATTCGACAAAGCTTTGGTGGTACACCCATTCTCTAGAGAACTCTTTTGCTATGAGGCTGACCCTCTAATTTACTGAATTGCGTCTAAGTACTAAAAAAAGCAACGCAGATTGATTACATGGAGACCTCCACGGAGAAGTCCGTCTTCGTCTGCACCGGCGGCATCGGCCATGGAGCCAAGTTCCTACCATTCCTTGGAAGGGTGAGCTTACCTGGCATTATTATTATCTGAGTTTCGGTTGCGTAAAGTGGTTAAGTTTACATGCAGCACGCTGCAGACATCTTTGAAAATGGTGCTGAAAGCTCATCGTGCATGCGTCCTTTTTGGCGCTGGCGTCCGGATGTTCCCCGGAGGAATGGACTGGACGAAGGCCCAGGAGGGCCACGGGACCTGAGACATATGTCGTCTTGGAGACATGGGTTTAGCTAGAATAAGTTGTCGCAGACATAGAGCGACGGACCGGGCGATATGCCCGAGTGGTGCGTCTCGGTTCGTACTATCTAAGCGCATTACGTACATACTTTTTCGCGATCGAAAGGAAGAGATTCTGCAGATAGATAATTCCCAATATAGACAGAGTGGGATCGACACTAGTTGCTACACAGTGCAAAGTTCCAAGTATTATTCTCCACCCCCCCACCGGCCGGTGATGCTGAAATGATAAGGTTTGCGGAGCCTTTGAGCTCCGCATGCAGGGATCTTGAGCTTACAGTTAGTTGCCAGTAGATAAGGGAACATTTAAATACTCCCATATTTCCGTCGTTTGCAGACCTCCGTGAGTGATAATACCAATAACAATCTGTCTATTGTCTTAATTGGAATTCCTCGAGCTAGACATAGTTCTGATGGCGCAGAAAACCGTCCGTGTAGCAGTGACTCAAGCCGAGCCTGCGTGGCTCGATCTTGCAGCCGCAGTGAAGAAGACATGTTCGTTGATTCAGGAAGCAGCGCAGAATGGAGCCGAGTTGATTGCTTTCCCTGAGTGCTGGATTCCAGGGTACCCTTGCTGGATCTGGTATGTACCTCACGCAAGTCCCGCTACGATGACATGTTTTTTTTTTTTAACATGGAAGTCAACTAACCAGGCATACAAGGACTCGTCTCGTCGATTTCGACATGAATGTGAAGTACATCAAAAACTCACTGCGCATTGACTCACCTGAAATGAAAGCAATCTGTTCCTGTGCGCGCGACAACCAGATCTCTGTCGCACTCGGGTTTTCGGAAAATGACCACAATTCCGTCTACATTGCACAGGTCATCATTGGTCCCGACGGGGAGATCCAATGTCACCGCCGCAAGATGAAGCCCACGCATATGGAGAGGACCGTTTTCGGAGATGCATCCGGGCATGTGTTTCGCAGTGTCGCGGGCCTACCGTTCGGGCGCGTCGGTGCGCTATCGTGCTGGGAGCATATCCAGCCGCTGCTCAAGTTTCAGACTTACTCCCAACGAGAAGACATTCATGTTTCGGCATGGCCGCCAGTGACTCCGCACACGGGAGGTCCTGATCTGTGGTCGATGGCTGAAGAAGGTAAGAAGAGGGTTTTGGCAAGAGACAAAGAAAGCCTTTACGGGGAAAGGCGCTAACTTCTACAAGGTTGCCAAAATCTGTCACGCACTTATGCTTGCGAGTCTCAGACATTCGTCCTTCATTCCACCCAAGTCCTCACAGAGAAGGGCATAGAAGCCATGAAAACTGCAGGTGGAGTGCTCATGTCCTCGCCTGGGGGTGGCAGCTCAGCCGTCTTCGGACCAGACGGCCGTGCTCTGAGTGAGCCCGTTGACTCGACTACGGAGGCCATCATATACGCCAATTTGGACCTCGAAGAGATCATACGGATCAAGATGTTTGCGGACGGCTTGGGCCATTACAGCCGCCCGGATCTGATGTGGCTAGGTACCTGCAATGATGTGAAGAAGATGGTCCAGGTCCTGCCTGATGATAGCTCGCGGGTTCAAAGGCGTGAAGGAACCGAGACAGCGGCCGATTAAGTCGGCCTTTGTGGAATAAAATTTGTAAATATTGGAAAGATCAGGTACGAAATTAATTTCCTAGAAGGAAAACGATTTTATTCGACTGTTCAATTTCCAAATAGCCACGCGAAATCTTGCGAGCTGTTTAGCTCTTCAAAGACCTTGAAGAGATCTATCTGCTCAACATTATCCGACGAGTTAGCAAACTCTAATTCACCAAAACACTGCAAATCCGGGAAATCATGTTCTAGAAAGGTCCCCTCCATGTTTCCGTAGACGTTAACGTCTTCATAGCGAGAGAGGTCGTGCATTGCGTCGCCACCTTCGTGCTGGTTACTATTACTGATAGTGCCAGAATTCGCGGTCCTTGGCATGTCCGGGCTCTCAGAACGGTCGTCGCGTGGAGACTGGGATGGCGTTTCTCGGGGTAGAGAGGAAGAACAGCCCCATCGCTGAGCGAGGACTCTGATCATCCCGATGCTTTTTCGCGATCGAACGGGCCATTTTCGAGCGAGGTCTGAAAACAGCGTCAAAGACTGTCTCAAGAGTAGAGTGCTCCTGCGCTTGAGTGCAACGTTCGTGGCCGTTGAATTCATCAGATGCACGATACTGCAACTAAGGAGATGGTGGATGATAACAGGATTTGCATGTCGGAAGGTGTGCGACTCGTGATATATTTTCAGAAGTCGAGTCATAGAGGAGGCAGCGTAGAACAGAGACCGCAGTATAAGCTGCATGGCAGGCGTAGGGCCGAGTTCGCGGGAAGTAGACGACGTAAAGAATTTTAAAAAGGGTGGCATGGTTATCAGTATAGCCATCTGGTACGCCATGTGGAACAGAATAATCGCCTTTGGAGTGAAGCCCTTCGGAATGTCTAGCTTGCGATCTCTCGATTGAAAAAAGCTATTCAATGCTTCATGCGTTGAAAGGAGGAGAAGAACTTGGTCTGCACGGTTGAGCTTTTCAAACGTGGGTGAAAATCTGAGGGCCATGTCAACCTCATTGACTTCCTCATTCTGAATCGTCATGAATGGCTGGCTCTTGACTCACATTTGCTCTATGCTGCGGTCGTGCATGTACCACAGCTTGCACTGCCACGCAAAGGACAGCTGATCCAGAGTAGGCTCTTTGCCAGAATAAGTAGTAGTAAAATCAGAGACGTTGACACGTCGCCATGGTAACACGCAGTTTCTACCAAGGATTGATATCGCGGACCAGTCGGTCATGAAGAACGTCCAGAACGTCCGAATATCTCCCATAGTCGGTTTAAATGACCGACCCGCACATTCGTCTAGAGCAAGAACATGCAGTCTCAAATGCACGGCCATTCCCGCCGCCATGGAGATGTACATCCAGCCGAAGTGATCTTCTCCTAGGGCCAGGCATCGCCAGGAAAGCATGCACATGCCCTGAACAACAAACAAAGACGGTCTGTAGCGGCAACAGTAAAAGGCAAGGCTTTCAGCATACTCTTCGAACGTTTCGCCTATACGTTGGGCTTCTTCGTCGTAGCTAAATGTTGCACCAACAGCAATAATTGCAGCATGGAGAAAGGTGCATTCTACTGGCTGGTGAGGAAACCCGCTGAGAAATTCAGTAGAGGTGTATTCTGTAAACTGGTGGTCCTGGTTAATATGATCCAGGAACAGCCTAGCGAAAGACTCCAACAGCCCTGGGACTTGACAGTACTTCAGAACTGCCGGTGGAGGTTGGGCATGGTTGGAGGGAGTTTCGACTTTTGAAGGGTCTTGAATTGTCCATTCTGCAGAAGCATCCTCATCATTGACAATAGTGACGCCGTCTCCTAAGTTAGTCCTCCACATCATCACGCTCAGTTCTTCCATGGCCATTTGAGACCCTGTTTCCGACAAGAGGTGCTTCTGTGGAACCTGGGACCGAGCATTGCCACTGGGTGGCATCTCCAACAAAGGTCGGTCGATAGAGAGCTCAGTAGCCAACACATCTGTAGCATTCAGCGGATCCAGTGCGTTCGTCGGCAAGGGATCCAGCTGCACATGCTGCTTCTGCAGAAGGAGCGATCTCAGTGCTTGCACCTGGTTCTCTAAGGAATGAACATAGCTCTCATCCCAATACTTCCGTCTTATCAAGTGCGTCAGCTGAGAGAATCTCATTGGACAGGAATAAAGGTATTTCTTTTTTTACTTTCGAGGTCTGTTCTCTGTACGGTAAACGCAGTCCTTCCCGAGCTTCTGGCATAAGGAACACTGGGGCTTAGCGCCGTCACACTGTTACGTTGAGTTAGTCTCCAACCTGGAAGGATGATGTCGACGCAGAGAACATGCACATAGTACATACTCGACGCTTCCCTACGCGGCATTGGTCGCACGCGAACGCAATTAGTTTCGCTGCCTGCTGGGATTCGACTTTTCTCGACATGGTAGTAGTTAACTTGGCATATTACGCAAAGCCCCGGGAACAATGCCAGAGCTTGGTTGGGGGTATATTAGTATGCAGCGTTGGTGTTTCGCTCAAATGGAAGAATTTGATGTCTGGTGCACATGACCGGGATTTGACGGTGGGTATCTGGTGATATTAAGAGCTTGCGAATGGTTCCGAGGCTAAAATAAGGTTCTCTTTCTCTCGGAGAGGTTTATCAAAGCTTACCCATCAATAATGGCCAATATGTAAGCTAGGGAACTGAGATCGACAGCTTATCTTATCAGGGCAACATGTGCGGAGGTAACACCTCCGCACGTCCAGTAGGAATACAACACTTCTTACCCGATAATCCCAACTACAACACAGCTGACAACTAAATCAGCATGGATCTGATGATCAGGTTGAGGGTATGGGCTGATGAGCCAGCATGACGGTGCTTCTGAGATAAGAGACAAGAACTGGGCATGGTTGATCAGGTTTCAATATCATGACAACAACTTGAACACAATCAAGGCTTCAATTGCTCAATTCATCTAGTGGCTGGGTGATACTGCTATCTTGTGTAGAACATGCTCTTTCTTTTACTACCCTAACAGCACAGTCACCAGTGACACCGAAGGTAAATAGAAACCCTGTGGACAATCTGGGACTGGCCTATTCGCCTTCCCACGACTCCACCGAGAACCACCAAATTTTCTACCAGTGACCATAAACTTGTCATTATGGCATTAAAATAGATTGGGGGAAACATTGAATATTATTGACAGGAAGAAGTGGCGCAAGACAAACATACTGTGCATTGTACGGGGCCGTGAAACGCGAAAAAACGCGGCTGGTGTTCGGATACTTGTGGAACCCCACGATGGCCCCCATACAAATAAGGCGGCCCGCATACAAAATCGACCGGCCCGCAGGATAAATACGGAGACATAAGCCCCGCACAATGACCGTGGACTGTTATAAAAGTCGCTGAACTCATCTCATGTTAAGGGCTCAGGACATGTTTCCAGTTTTAACTTAGTATCAGCAATTGACCAGCTCAACCTATCACCGGTATATATTAGACATCATGTGGGCTGCCGACATACCGTCAGAAGGGTTCTTCGCCTACTCTTTATTCGGGTTCCAGCAGCTCGGGGACACCCCATCACCGACAACCCAATCTCTCATCGAGTCGTTCGACAATCTTATTAAGGGGACCAACTGCCACGTCGACAGACTAACTCAGGACGGAATTCTGTCTCCAGGTAAAGGCAAGACGCAAGTATGGATCGCGACTTGGAAATCTGTCTCTGAATTCGAAGAGTGGTGGAATTCCGATGCCGTGTCCAAGTTCTGTACCCTCTGGTGCAGGCATGTGGCGCGAAATTTTGAGGCTCCCCTTCAGCCGAACACAGTACAAAGCGTCGCAGGACCGAAACAACGGTCTTGGAACTCTCTTTTCGCACAAGCCGACTGACAAGGCCGGGTATTGGGGCTGGATTCGCGATGCCATCCAGGACCTGACGAAGGATAGTCGTATGGATTCACTTTTGTCGGCACCGCCAACGCCGAATGGCGAATTTGAAGCAACTCCTGCTGCGATAGTTAATGGACGGGTGCATATGACCACGTTTCCGGATAAATTTGCTTCAATCTTGAAAGACAGGATATGTCGGAAGTTACTGGCTTCGAGAAGGAGACGTGGTTTGACAAGTTCGACGGTGCTGTTCTCCAGTGGATGAAAGACCTCATTTCAGCGGGCCCGCAAGGGGGCATACTGTCGTCACGCATGTGCTATGATCCAAAATCAGGCACCTACAGATCCGGAAGTCCCGAATTCCACAATTACAACAGGAAAGTCGAGCCGTTTTACTTTGTGGATCTCAAAGCAATGGAGAAAGTGAGACGGTTCAACAAAGGACATGTTGCACTGAGAAGGAATATTCTGGAGATTTATGGTCCTGGGGGGAGCCTGTTTGGTGTTGGCCGTATGACTTTGTGGGTAGAAACGAGTATTCTCAAGGGCGATGAAATAGAGGCAGAATACATTGGGTGTGTTGAAGGGACGGGTTTGATGCCTTTCAGGAACCACGAAGCCTTCAAACTCTGAGGGCACGAGAGTTATATTAAGAGGAAACCAGTGCAACAACATGAAAGGCACGTCAATCCAATTAAACTACAGTCGTATGTCTAACCGGTACATACTGCTTACACTGTTCTTTGAGGAATTTCAAGATTTCAATGAAGTCTTTGGCGCACCTTAGAACCACCACCCAAAAGGCAAGTCCCCGAGGTTGACCGCACCACCGCGGAGAAAAGTACTTAACAATAAATACAACAAAAGACAGACTAAAAAAAAGAAAAGAAAAGAGAGAAAAACATACGGCAGCCGGGATTCTCATGTGGTCACCCACCATAATACTAACCGGCCGGCGTGTGGCTTGAGTATGGCTGAGCGGACGGGAAGCCCTATTTTCCACACCCTGTGGCCGTATGTACTGGACTCTTAGCAAAAACACCTTATATCGGCGAGACTGATGGCGCTGGTGGCATGACTGCTATAGGCTGCTGTTCTAAAGCACTCACGGGAGGACTGCAATAACCAACAACTATGACTCTTCAAAATGCACACGCCAATTGAAATGCTTTAAAAAATAGAAAACTGAGATAAGAGAGAAACAGATAACCTGCCTGAGCAGCTCGAGAGGAGATATTAACCCATCCACTTTACTTCCTTTACTGGCATAGCAAAAGGCGTCATGATCGGGCTAGTAGCTCGTCTGTAAGAATCTGGAGAACGGGTCGTCGGGGCAGGGTTTCCTGAGGTTTAATAAACAGGGCATGCTGGTTTCGGCTACTCCCTTTGTTCGGTATGTCTTCTGGGAAATGTCCAAGAATTCGAGGATACAGAAGACTTCATTGCCATTGACTGTGTCTCTGAAATATATACTTTCCAACCTAGGATGTCTTGTATAGAATTCAAATCGGGAGCTGGCGCCTCCCTGACTCGGGACAAGTGACGTTGTTGGAAGGCACAGCGTGGCCGTGGCGTGCAAACTAGATTAGGTAGTAGTAATATGATCGAACGGCCAGTGTCCGGCCGGATTGAACAGGTCAACGCAAGGCTTCGGGGGATGCCTGCTGCTTGCTTAACTTGAATAGTTAAGTTAGTAGTATATTATTAATACTGTGGTCTGGAAGGATAGCATGCATCGGAGTTAAAGGGCTAGCCCGCAGACCACCGATATCCTTCAGCAGAGTGAAGTCATCTCCTTCACAACTGTTTTAATGTTTTACCCCTGCTATCACCACATCAGAGATACAAATCATGACTCTACAACAGGAACTTGCATCCTTCAAAACACCTACCGCCCTTCATGTTTCCGATGCCCCGGCTCCGGGTTCTCCGGCTCCTACCCATCCGAGCCTGACGCTACCGACTGCCGACGGTAAACCGACCGTAATCGTATTCCTTCGACACTGCGGCTGCCCCTGTGCGTCCAATCCATCCCTCTCAACACGCCTCTTATCTTTTGCTTCTGTATGCGCAATAACTAACATAATCCGGATGATCCTATGCAGTTGCGGAAAAGGCGTACCTGACCTTATATAATCTCCCCTCGATCCGCAACGGGACCACCAACGGTATCATGATATCCCACTCTTCACCCGAGTCGACTGAGAAATGGCTGCAGGCAATTCGCGACGGCCATCAGTTACAAGAAAACGATAGTAAGTCAGTGACACTCGTGAATGATGAGGCACGGGAGATCTATGCGCAGTGGGGTCTGGGCATCACATCAACTGCGCACGTGTTGCAGTCCATGTATGCGATCGTTACCCTGGGTCTGGGAGAGGGAATCTGGAATAGACCAACGGAGAGCGGGAGTCGGTGGCAGATGGGAGGCGCATTCGCTGTTGATGCTTCTGGAATCGTGAGGTGGTCGCATATTCCTACCAACGCGGGCGACTTGGGCGATTTGCATGAGGCAGAGGTAGCCCTTGGGCTTTAAGTTGGGATATGGCGTCTGGATGCCATCCCCCTCTTAGTACTTCTATTAGGAAACGAATTGTTGGATTCTATCTGCAGATCCGTAGTTGGACTATTACTTATGTCCGGGACAGGTCTTCTGAGTGCCTACAGCCGTAGTAGTGGCGCTTTCAGCCAGCGATGACGCTGCAAGTCTACTGTGCTCGATGTCCGGTCGTAGCATCTGTTGCGTTAGAAGTTAGGAAGGCTTTATCAACTCTATAGTACCGTCTGCCACAATCGCAAGTACCGGTCAGAAAACTGATTCTGCCTGCATGCAGACGACTCCGATCTTCTAGCCTCCTACCGTTGACTTGAGTGCGTGCTAGAGATCACTAAGTGGCCATGGTCCCCTTTTTAGACCATTGCCTTGGCGTCAATACCTCGATCAGGTCGCTAACAGTTGTCGTGTAAAGTCTTGCTCCTTCAACATGACAATAGTCAGGTGTTTTCCACATATGCCGATTAACTACCTCCGGTCTACTGACGGCATGCTGATATGTGTGATCGGTAGGATCAAAACTTGGTACCACCTCAGAAGACTATCTCTCCCTGGTAGAGGAAGACCGCTGTTGGAGACGCCGTTGTTACAGCAAAACGCTGCCAGAAACGAAATATTGCCGCTGAAAAGAGTGCTTTGAATGCTGAGAGCTTCTCTCAAAGAAAACACCAATGAAATAAAATAAAAAATAAGCAAGATAATCTGCAGGTTCATCCACCTAGTACAAGCCCTAAGCAACATGACGCAATCTATATGGCAGAGACAGGCCTAAGTTCGAAGGAGAACAAGCCAATGGCGAAATGGCCTCGTCAAGGGCAACCAAAAAAAAAAAATACCAGACAGATGCTAGCTCAAACAAAGGCAAACTTCGCAACAGAAATGCAACCTCGACAGCGGCGAGCGAGAGAGATATAGAGTACGCACGTCGATGATGCCAAGTGGAAACCATGCGCCATTCTTTGAGTAGGAATGCTGCGCTCGACGTAGTGAATTCGCAGTCGCTACTGTATACTGACTTAGATAAAGTATCTAATGTGTTACTAAAGACTATATATTAAATAAATTACCGGTTTCAAATAATTTTTGCCAGTTGAAGTTTCGGTATTTTCTAGTTATTAGTTAGGAGTATCTAGCCACAATGAATATACTAGCTAGAATAGGAAATTTTTTAGTCGCAGTACATATGCATAAGCCCACATTTAATTGTGCTACATGGCCCACTTGAGGACACTTGATTGCATGATGCCATTAAGTGTCTGTGCCAGAAGGGAGAGTCAGTGCTTAGTCAACACAGATAAGACCTTGGCAACAAGAAGCAACCCGGCAACTTCACCATGTTCTATGCATGCATGTGTTAGTCTGGCTGCATATAAGAACCATGGCTTCTGCTGATGAAGATGATGGCTCTCCCCCAAAAATTTCACGTTCCAGTGTTACTTTTCAGGTGGAACCCCAGATACACTATATCGAAAAGCAGAGAAACCGGAAGATGGCGCAGCTCTTTGAAGTATTCGACGGCAAAGATGTGACCGACAGGATGTTGACAGAAGCTTCACAACTTTTCAGTGAGAATTATGGATTTTGGGGTCGCGATGCCAAGAAATCAGTCCCCTCTGCAAAACCAGGTGAGTCGGATGAAATCAGCTCTTTCTTAACCCGCTAAAGCTTGAGAAGGTAGTAGGGTGAGACTCAGCAAGGATCGGCTGCGAGCTCAGTATCTCCCTGATGGGGCGGACTGCTCATACACGAGAGTCACTGTCGATGGCTATCTAGCAGGGAACGCATTTGCATGCCGTTGGACTTGCAACGGCAAGACTGTGTGTTGGGTCACTCAGTTGGTCGTTCACCGTGACTATCGTGAGCGTGGCCTTGCAATCGGGTTGTTAAATCAGCTCAAACATCATAAGGATGATTTTTACGGTATTATGAGCTCTCATCCTGCTGCATGCTTAGCAGCTGCAAAAATATTTGGCAGTGAGACACGCCTTGAGTTAGAGTGCTGTTGGCCAGTCACTGAATCAGATTATAGGTGGTATCAGTGCTGTCCATCTTGACACTATTCGCAAACATGCGGAGCCTATTATGAATGCATCCCCGATAAGTTACATCAGAGATGCTCCGCTTGCTGGAAGCCTCTTTTACCCTGAAGACACTGGCGAGCTTGTTTCGGCTGTTAATACAAACTTTTTATCGACCACGGGGAACCACTTGCAGCACTCGCATGGGTGCGGAAGGAACTACATTGGCCCCTTGGTGATCTACATGAAGGCCATGAATTCCTCCTGATCCTTCAAAGCAAGAGTCGTCCGTCAAGAGCTCGGTCTCTAGAGCCTCCCACATGTTAAGTGTGCAGCAAGAGAGTAGTTCCATGGATGAACCCGGAATTCCTTTAGAATTAAAGGACAGGGGCAGTTGTTAGCTCAGTAAATCTTATTCATCTTACTTATAAGACTGCGACTTCCCAGCTGCCTTGAGCCTGTGAAATGTAATATTGGTGGCGAAGACTCCATGAATAGCAGTAACTAGAGCTTAAGCATAAACTACCTGCCCTCAGCTCAGCTCCATCCTGCTTGACACTCCAGGCACCCCGGAGGGGCCATAAAGTTAAATCCCTTGGCCCTTGTCCCAAAAGTTGTCCGCAGGACAGCTGATATAAATCAACTCTGTGAGCTGTATAGAATCCCCTAACTCAGATAGGCAACAACTGAGAACCACCCAGTTGTAGACTGCACCTCATCGCACACATTGTGACAGAGATATGTACCAATTCCAGATATTAAGAATCGCAGTTGTTGCTTCCTTAACACTCAAACCACTTTGCAGAAGTATTTGAAGCTCACATCAACCTTTCCCAGCCTATACCATGTAATGCAAAGAAAAAGATAAATCACAACGCATGTAAAAACCTCCTCCTCCATAGGATTATAAGTCCTTTTCCACTTTGTTGCCCCATCCTCTAATGCTGGGGAGATGCGCACAGAAGCAATCAATGCTCTGACATGGCCAAGCCTATCGACAATGTCTGGCTCTATCAAATGGCTAAATATGCCCAAAAGCTCTCCAAGTAAGAGGTTGGCTTCATAGTAACAGCCTAGTAGGCTGATTTTAATTTCTGTAAGGGAAAGAAGTAGTCGCCGATATCCCTTAAGATGCTGGCCGGATGATTGCCTTAGCAGCTCGATCTCTAGTTCTAGAATATCCTGTGCCAGGGAGGGATACTTCGTCCCGGTCTCTCTCTGCAGATAGGCCAGCTGGCAATACAGGTCAGCAGTGGCTGACTTGGCACAGAAATGTTTAGATCTGCGTAGGTCAAAGGATCCAAGACAAGTTTCAAAGCATATCTTCGCTTCTTCAAAGCGGCTCTTTCCTCGCATGATGCGGCCAATGCAAAAACCCTGGTCCCAAAGGAGATCTTGCTGTCTTCCACTCAGGGTTTCATTGGAAGGACTCCACTTCCTCACTTCATCGTGTGCCTCTGAAAACCTAAAGTTGTAGGCATGGCTGCAAGATCCTCAGAAGCGAACTCGTCTACTCCGGTATGCAAACTTAATAAGAACATCTCGATGATGAGCTCGGAACTCTTGGCATCACCTCTGAGGCGCAAAGCACTGCTTCTTCTGTAGGCAGTCTTGGCCTGAGGCCGTAAACAACTCTGGTCTCTGTCTAGTCTCGCAGACCTGCTCGCCCAAGTCGACATCGGAGGGAATACTCGGGTGGTTGACCCCGGCGATCAGCAAATCCAAACTGGAGCGATTACGAGCGGCTAGGTCCCTATCTACGTCGAGACCGAGATCAAAGATGGGAGAATCCGCTTCAGAAATCCCGAGACCGATCGCAAGCTCGGAAGTCAGATAGACCAGTGGCTTATTTCCTACTAACTCTCAAGTCTGGCTAGCAATTCTGGACCTCGCAGCTCGGGCCAGCTTCGCATAGCGGGGCCTCCGGGAGCAGAGACGGTGGGACGGCAAAGGGGGGAAAGGGCAAAGAAAAGCAGCGTAAGAAGTGATCGTCTTATAGAGTCTTCTCAATGGCTTACCTCGAGCTTCAATTCACGTTCCTGTCGCAGACAGAAATCGAACGTGGACTTGGAAAATTAATCAAGACCCCTCCAATACCGCAGCCACGGGTGGCCTCTTGCCCCCTGGAAGGCCGAAATGGACAAGTCTCTGTCTCCACTTACATCCTCTACGCAGTAACTTAGCATCCGAAGCGTAGACTCTTTCGAGGGTGTTAGCTTGACATCCTCATGGCAAACAGCAGGCGAATCCACGCGGATTATCTCCAGGTGGTCGGGTATATCAGGAATGAACCTCCCCTTATCCTCCCGGAACCCGAGCTGCACGTCACGAACAACCTCTTTATCCTTTTGGATCCACCAAGCCCAGTGCTCGTATTTTCTGGCGTGTCCACGCTCCAGCCAGGGCCAAAGTTGCGGTTCGACAGCATCTTTAGTGACGCTACCAAAGGGCCGCCATGACAGAGCGGCAGTTGTCGTGTCTTGGAGTCGAAAATTGTATCGATGCCGTAGAAGGTCTGCCCACGCCACTGGAGCAGCCCGATTGCGATATGCGTACGGTGCTTCTTCATCTAAGAACGACTGGGCCGATCCGGTCCAGGCTGCCACGGCCGTATCCGGCGCCGCCATGGAGCCGAAACCCCAGCGCTCTTCGAGAGTCTCGAGGTACCGAGCGATCCAGTCGAGGATAGTAGGATCGCCAAGAAAGAAGATGCCTAGCCACCACAACGCAACTCGCGGGCGGCGGAAGGCAAACACTTTGGCTAGTGTTTCTAGGGCCCGGGATTCGAGGATCGGCCTGATGACGTAGAGGATCGAACTTAGCCATGGGCTGACAAGATTGCATTCGATATTAGGCTGCCAGAAGATGCTCCAGAGAACAGATCCCAAAGATCTCGGGTGCATGCTTTAGTGTCATGTAGTACGGAAGGTCGGCAGCATATCGACGGATGGGCTCGAGCGTGCTGGTGCTGGCCATGCAGACTCTTCTGCCGAAGTTAGGGACCGGGAATCGCGGCTGGAGCTTGACATGTCGATAGAACGGTAGGGCTAGCGCCGCCAGGAATGCGGCTGTCGGGGGGGCTATCTCGCATTCTTCATTGCCCTTCTCGGGCTCTGGTCCGTACAGGCTGCAGAACTCAATGAGAAGCTCCGTGGCCTGGGCCGAGCTCGGCGGGTCGCCCGGAAGTAGAGTCAAAGGCACGTCGGTTAAAATGACGAAACTAGCATCACTAGAACAGACGGCTGCCCATGGCGGGAACCGGCCATCCTCGGCATGCCAGCCCGGCTTCGGCGCGAGGATGGCGCAGAGCCACCGGAGCAACCCGTGGGACACTGGTGCTCTGAGGTCGAGCACGAAATCGCCCTGCTCGAAGCCCCTAGTTACCCTGGGCGGTAGAAAATGCCGAGAGTACACGGCCTTCCTGCCCTGCAGTTCCAGAAGACGCACCGAGAGGATGTACGACCAGCACAACGTCAAGAGCGAGAGACCTCTCGGAGCGGTTAGGGTGTGGCCATCGGAATGCGGAGCAGATCCAAAGCTGCCGGGTCGCGAGGACTGGCGACACTTAATTGGCTCCAAGAAGGAAAGACAAAAGTGTTTCTGGGCACCGTAGCCGTATCGAGAGTCCCAATCTTGACTCTCTGCATCATCCTTGTGCTCGGGGTCGGGTATGTACCACAACGGCTGCCCGACCAAGTTCCCCGACTTAGGTAGATTTTCCGGAAGCGCAGGCATATCTTTCAACACGATGGAGGGATCCCCCAGCCCTACCGGGAAGGCGTTAGGCGGGAGAGACTCAGCGGACATGACGAGTCGCGTCCAGGTCTCCCGGCCCGCGTGGAAAATACAATCAACATCAGCAGCGGTGGGATGAGGACATCGTCGTCGGTGCCGACAAGGTTGTCGGGAATCGAAGAGGCGGCTGATACCGACGAGGATGAGGATGAGGAGGCTGTAGTCTCAGTGGCTACTGTCGTTTCTGTGCCTCGAGCACTGGAAGGCGTCTTGTAGTTGGTGGATGTTGTGCTTGCCTGTGCATATCCAGTCGTAAATTTGATCCCTTTGGAGATCCATCTTCCTGCATGCATAGGCGCGTCGGGTTGGGCTAGGTTCACGGAGAGGCGGTTCGGTCTTGTTGAATGTCGTTCAGCAATCGCGCAAAATAGACAAGTGGGCAAAAGCGGCTTGCAGAAGATACAGTAAAAGCTCCTGAACGTCTCGTAAAATGAGGGAAGGAAAGGATTCGAAGCACTTGTCCAAGTCGTGACGGACCGCGGCTTCCTATCTCGGCTATCTCGGCTATCTCGGTTGGCGCCTGCTAAGCGAGGGCGGTCGACAGTGGCAGAAATGCAATGTTTTATTGGCCAGTGGCTAGTTTCCTACTAGTGGTCTGTGGCGTAGATGATTGGTTCGGAAGGAACAACAATGAAGCCGCTAAGCTCAGGCCACCGGCGCTTGGACCGTATACTTACCTACCTAGGTTGGTAGCTAAGGTAAGGTATCTTGGTATCTGCTCACTTTCCCCCTTGGAGGGGTACATTTGCTTCCTGCTGTATAGGCCCCCGTGACGCGCAGCTTCGGCTACATAAATCCATCCCCTTTTCCTTTCGACCCTTTTCTCGCCACCATGGCTGCCCAGAAGCGGCTCAATTTATCAGAGGATCAAGGTGTGTTTTATGAAGTGCCGAGAGGCCACAGCTGACAACAAAGAGGAAAGCAACAGGGCGTCCCCATGCGCAGAAGCTCACGTCGGAAAACATATCATAAATCGTCACAGGCTCCGCTTGTGTCTGTCCAAGGCAAAGGTCGAAGGCGGGCCATCGAAGATACACGCGATCCTGGCCCCGATCCCTCTCCGAAGCGACCGCGAATATCGAAACAGTCTGCTGCTGAGAACAAATCCGGCAAGGCAGCGGCAGACAACAGTCATCACAACAAGCCAATTGACCCGATCGATTTCTGGAGGAGAGAAGGGTACTGGCCGCGCGAATACTTTGATCCCGGCGTGGAGCATGCGCTGGCACGAAAACGGTCCTTGTCCTCGCTTCGACGTAAGCGATCGGACTCCGCAACGTCCACGACGCCGAGCGATCAGAGGCCGCGAGAGGAGAAGAGTGCACAATACCGAGATCCGCGCTACGAAACCTTACTGGTTACGAAGGGCAGTTTTATGGTCGAGTCTCCCCAAGATGTGACTGACAAGAGCAAGACGACTCTCCGATCCATGCTGAAGAAGCCACAACCTGTCCCGCGAAATTCGCTCTTCCGTGATCATGTTTTTAAAGCGACTTGTCAGAAAATCCATAATAGGAACGAAGCCCGAGTCATTCAAGATATTTCTCGACTCATTATCCCTTCCGCCGAGAGTCTTGCTACATTCGGCGCCGAGCATCTCGAAATTCTGACGGAGAGCGTCAACGAAGGCTGGAGCAACTCGATCCCCCTGACTGGGACCCGTCCGCAGCCGGACTACTCCGTCGGGTTCCGACGAGAGGCATTCACCAACGACCGGCTCGCCAAGCTGTCGCCGTTCGTTGGCGACTTCATCGCCGGCGACTTGTCTTTCTTTATGGCCACGTATTACATGTACTTTCCGTTCCTGGTCTGCGAGGTGAAGTGCGGGGCTGCAGCGCTGGACGTCGCTGACCGCCAAAATGCCCATAGCATGACCCTTGCGGCACGGGGCATAGTCGAGCTCTTCCGTCTCGTGAACCGCGAGGACGAGGTTCACCGACAGATCCTCGCCTTCTCAGTCTCGCACGACCATCAGTCGGTGCGGATCTACGGCTGCTACCCGGTGATCGATGGGAAGGAAGCCAAGTATTACCGTCATCCAATTCGCAACTTTTCTTTCACGGAACTAGACGGCAAAGAGAAGTGGGCAGCATATCGGTTCACCAAGAATGTTTATGACATATGGATGCCAACTCACTTTGAGAGAATCTGCTCGGTCATCGACCAACTACCGTCGAAACTGGACTTCGACGTCTCAGCGCTTTCTGAGTCGACCGGCCTCTCCCAGGGTCTGGAGAGCCATCACCTGGCGTCGTCGGAGGCCGAATCCGAGTCGCTACTCGTAGATGGGGACGATCAGTCGAGAAAGGCCGGCCAAATGGCAACGCCGGATACATCATTTTTGAGGCCGGGGCCTGCTAAAAGGAGGAAGAGTCCGGTTAAGAGATCATAGGAGCTGGGCTACGTTGCCAATTTAGTGCGCAGAACTAGTCGAACCTACAACGCGTAATGTGACCTTGTTTCTGATCCTCTCCATCGTGATACCAGAGTTTGTTTCCCCCCCCCCGCAAATTCATCCATCTTAGCAGCTCATTCAAGAATATTATACGACGATGACCAGAGATTCCATTGCGCGCGATCTAAGCTCGTAGATTCTATTCCTATTCTATACCCCATGGGTGTTATCTGACCGCAGTGCTGTCGAATTAGGGGCCCCATATGAATAAAGTTTGAGATGGCGTGCAGTCGAATAAAAAGTAAGGGTAGGGTCATATCTCCCCTCATAACTGACTCAGCTTCAAATCAGAATGGGGATAGCTAAGGCAATTAAATTGAATATCCTAGAATATTGAAATGATCTAGGTTGAATTGGGGTGGTGGTGGTGTTCCGAGAAGGGTGGGTTTTTGAAGCGGTGGTCATTTCATATATATTCTGCAGTGCCAACATATAGGAATTGAGGTAGGTCTCAGGGAATATGCAGCATGCAAAAAAATGCAGATAGCATGGAGGTAGATACATGATACTATTCTCTAGAGCTCTAGGGATCTGCAGATATTGCTGAGAAAGCATTTAAAGGGGTGGTGGTGGAGGAATATGAGGGTGAACCTACAACGGGTGGGGTGAAGAATAAAAAAAACCAGCCCGCCCCGAGTGATACTCTAGGAAGAATCAATATATTGTCAGCTACCAGTACAGACTAATTGAGTTGTACATGCATGTGTGTTCTATCTCGGGATTCCTGCCTATGAAGCTATTCGGAGGAATTCAGGCGCTTTGATAGATCCACTCTGGCATAGGGTCCGAGGACCGAATACGGAAATCTAATTCAACGCGTTGAGCATACCAAGGCCCTTAACAAACTGTTAGCGAACTATTTGAGCCTTTGGCCTTTTTGGTCGAGTAAGTTAAACAACATTGCTAAATCTATTAGTAATAGTTACAATCTCTCACTACCAACAAAGGCACCTATGTATTGTCATTGTTGTAAACCTTGAAGTAGTGCCGCCGTTCGAACTGCCGGGATGTTGCTTTTTATATACGGCCGCGGACTGGCCAAGTTCCACGTCCAAGATCTGATGGATCTGCTAACTTGCCGATTCGCTGTCCACTTGGGCAGCTCGAAATGGCGGCATCGCGAGTGTATATTATTACAGCTGGCACCTTTTAGACTTTGTCGAATAGTATTTTTCTTCTTTGTGAATTCGAGTATTGTCTTCCAGAATGCTGTTTAACCCCTAGTAAAACCCCCGACTACTAAGTATCCCCACCCTCCAGACTCTCAGGAACTGAGATCCATGGGGACCCCACTCATCGGAACGGTGATCATCACCGGAGGCAATGGATCTCTAGGATCGGAGGTTGCCGTCGCCATCGCGAAGCAGCAACCCTTTGCACATCTCCTCCTGGCTGTCCGCGATGTTACATCCCCCAGCATCAAACAGCTCATGGAGCGGATCCGACTGATCGGCCCTCGATCAATCGAGGCCATTAAACTCGACCTCACCAGTCTGCGGTCTGTGGTCGAATTCACCCAGAGCGCAGTGCACAGAGTTCGCTCGAAGGATATCCCGCCGGTGATCGTCCTGATTAACTCCGCGGCGGTCCTGTCGTTTGTCTCGGACCGCCAGACGGAGGACGGGCTCGATCCTGTGTATCAGACGAACTGTGTCGCGCCGTTTCTGTTGACAGTGAGTTTGCTCGAGGCGTTTCGGGCGGGTGATGGGACGCCTGATGGGGGTGCTAGAGTGATTAATATCGGATGCTCGGGGATGTTACGCGGGCGGTTGGATTACTTTGATGATGATTATGCTGGCGCTGGCGCTTCTGGTAAAGAGAAGCGTAGCGCGTCGTCTCCTGGGACGCCTCTGAAGGTCAGAGAGGGTCGTCTTCGATTCGATAGTAGTAAGTTGTTGCTGAGTGCAGCCATGTATGCCTTGCGACGAAGCCTGATTGTCGTACGTTACTATGCTCTTCTCTGTTCCCCTTGCGACCATTCATACTGAGCATAGCGCGACTTCTAACGTATCCACAGATGGGCGATATGGCTGTTAATATCTACACTCTGGACCCCGGAGGAATGACCGGTAAGAGCCATTTGACCACCACCGCTCCATTATCGGTGAGAATGGCGCATCAGACCCGTTCCGGTCTGCGACTGTTGCTGCGAGTGTTCTCCAAGAGTGCGATCAACAGGGCCACCGTGCCCGCCAAGGTGGTTGCAAAAATCGCCTTTCAGCATGAAACTACGACAACCTGGGGACAAGAGCGTTATTATATCCTGGACAACGATTATGAGGCCGGATCCGTCATCCCTGCGCTGCGTGATGCCCAGCAGGCGGATGCTCTGCTCAACAAGATGATGCACTTCGTGGAAGAGGGAGTTCAGGGTGTGAGATCTTCATGATCGGGTATAATTACCGCAACAGAGATTGGAGCGAGGAGAAAGTCCGTAATGAACAGCATTACAATGATAATAACTATTGGCATGAGCAACGGGTGGCGTCAGGCATTTTGGTAGCATTTAAATATTGTGCCGGGCGATCTTGCATGGCGACAAGTTCTAACAATTCCTAGAATTTCATTTCAATGAATCTCTCTTCTCTCTTCTCAAGCCACTCGCCCAACAATATTGACAAGGCGCAATGCCCAGCCCACAATCTGCTAACCGGGTAGTAAGCCGCTCTTGTATTCGATCCATTCTTACTCTCTTTCGCTTTTGGGGAGGGAGTTCTCCATAGCAATATGACCAGTTTTATCGGTATGTGAATTGGCCTTCGCATTGAGAAAGCATGTCCCTTACTCTGGCCCCTCCTGACACTGGTTTCGCCGATTATGTTGTATGTGCTTCCTCGACAAGATTCTTCTCCGATTCTCCGAGAAGCTCTCCACGCTTAATCACATACCCGGGACACTTAGACGATATAAGAAGCAGACCATGTTGTCGCAACTTCTCACGCAGTATTGTACTCTTCGAATTTGGTCCAGGATTGGCTGATAACTGTGCGCTCCACAGCTTTGGTACCAAACAAAGCAAAAAGGGCCCAGCGCTAGTTTCAGCCGTCTCAAACCCGGGTTCACCATCAAAGACAATTGACGTAGAGCAGTTCTGATCGCCGTGGGAAACTGCCCAAACTGCTTCATAACACTCCAAGAGCCGGCCTCGACGGACATGCCAGACTGGATCACTCTTTGGGCAGATGATTTCTAGAAAAGGAAAAACTGAATTTAAAGTGGGCATCGAGAAATCTGGCAACGTCAGCTGCGGGCATACAAGGGAAAGATATGTGATAGCACTAACAATCTGGGCAAGCCCACACTTTCAATATGATCAACTCAAGTAATGCCTCCTCTCCATCCAGCGGTTGCCATAGTGCATTATCCACGGTATCTTCAGAAGCCGATATAATAAGATGGGAACGAAAATCCCTAGCTGCGGCTCTGATTACGGATTAGTTCTGAGCTGGAAAAGTGGAGCCTATGTCCTACCGGTCTTCCACCTGGATTTCGACACGACCGCGTTCACCCTGCGATATAGATTTCAATGGCCGTGGTCTTCCGTGACTTACTCGGAGAGGCCACTTGTGGGAAAAGGTGTACGATTCGGAGAAGTCAAACAAAACTGTATCATAGAAATCGCCTGCCAGTCTAAAATGATAGTCGTCCACATCTCCATGGGTGACCCCGATCCGATGTAGGGCAGCTAGGCGACGAAGTCGGTCGCATAGCAACGAAGAGTACCATTCCTTTTCGAATGGGCTCAGAGGTAGATTTGAAAGGTTTTGCATGAAGCTCTCGGGTAACGAAGAGATGCTCTGACCCAGGATACGTCGAGAGCGCAATTTCGGTTTGATAGCTTCCAGCACGACGGCTCGTCGTTGAGCATACCCAGAAGTGAACCGTGACTTTATTAGGTCGGTGATGACGCCATGGAATTGAGGAAAATATATTCTTTCTCGGGAAGGGCAGAACTGGTCGATATGACTATATGCCCTTGCTTCTCGGAGAAACCTATCAAACTCGTCCATAGCAGATGCCATCTGGGTTTTTGACAGCCTGAATCGCCAAAGCTGCTCTGTAGCCTGTTTTTCGGTGTAGTCAGGAAACTAGTCGGAGATTAGCTTCATCTGAACTACATTTCTGACGCATTATTTACTCACCACTTTGGCTACGCCCTTTATACGTCGATTGCTTAAAAGCCAAAACACTTGTATCGTATTCTCATCTGTCCGTCTCCATTTGTCGACTGAGCCTCCGAGTTTCCAATTATCATCTTCAAGGGAGAATGGTTGGAACGTTGATTTGCCATCAACCTCTCCGACAAATGCAGGAGGGTTGTCAGAGAAGAACACATCAACCCAGGAGACACGTTCACCCATTTTAGGTGTGGACCAGCAGTTTGATAATTTGATTGTTCAACAAACCCTGGGGCGAAAGTGGCGGCTTAAATAACGACATACAGTCACATGAAAGTTGGGCCATTAGGCAGCACAGGGCAGTATCCACTTTTCACCATTGCCCTTCAGGTTTGCTCTCTGTCTTCTCAATATGACAGCACACCATTCCCCACAGAACGCATTAATTCACTCACACAACTGGTAGAGAATCCATAATGCCAAGCTGCAAGCATCTGTGGCAGGATAAGAAGAGTTTTAATCAGAGGTAACTCTCAGTCCATGTGGACAGCGGCGGTGACAATGGTCTTTCCTCTTTGGAAAGAGGATGATTGTACCTTGTAGCTGGACATATGTGAGGGAATAAATGATCTTGCGATGACTCTGTTTGGGGTGAGTATCAGGCAGAGCGAACAGGTTCAACATATCGTGGTCATTGGCGGCCCTATGCTGAGCCCAGAACTCACCCTAAAGAGTGCCAGGAGAGAGGGAACCAAGATGATTTGTGGTACGGAGAAATGTGCAGCAACCACCTGGGCAGTGATTGCTATGTGCCGAATGGAGGCTCAGAACCGGGGCCATCGGAGAGTTGTATCAATGAGTGTAACAAGGGAAGGGGCGGTTGTTATCATTTCCTTGAATCCGCCTCCTGCAGTTGAATTGGTGAAACACTCTATTTAGGATTCCATAACTTTGACCTTCACCATAGTAATATAGACTTATGCCGCAATTTATCACTCCTCTGCCTTTGGACTTATCTATATATCATTTCTGTCCTTTGCCATTGCCGTCAGTTTCGGAAACTGTGACATAGAGATTTTGCCAGTAAACTGTTTGCATTTTTTTTCTTTGCCTTCAATGACATGCACACGGTTATCGGATACATCATCAAAGAAATCAGGGCCTTCATTCAAGATTTCCGCTTGAAATGCCTGATGGAAAGTTAGACTGAAAGCAGACTGACTAGTACCATTGGAAAGTCCACTCTTGCAGCGGATCTCGAGACACAACCTACGACTCAACCAAGGGAACTTGAATCGGCGCCAAATGATGATAAAGTTATCTAGGGATCATTCAAATCCGGATGTTTAAGCCGCTTATATACCTAGAGGGGAACCCATTGAAGGCAATCCGTGTGAAAGTGCACAAATTGATGGTTAAAGAGTAAATGGCACATGTTTCCGTGTCCTAATTGCGAGGATACTAGGAATGAATTCAAGGGAAACCGGATTCTTGAAATTTGGAAATAGCTACATCGACATAAATAATATGCTAGCTGCGAACAAAGAGATAGAACCAATAGAAAATAACACAGAACTTGCAAATTGTGAGAAAGATTTCTAGAAATTGTCAGAGGGAGTTGGAATCTCGCTCCGTAACTCTCAGAACCGTATTGAGTGATGGGAGAAGTACACTGAAAATTCAGTAGAGCCCCGAGTCTTGACTCAAGGCCAGAGAATTCTGAACCATCCTAGTTAGCCTTACCCGGATTCGGATACTCTGGTGGCTTTCACTAGGGGCTCGTATTCAGTTTTGAGGTCAGAGCCATCCTCGTGTGCCAGACGAACCAGGCAATAAAGAGCCAATTTGATGGTAAGACCCCTTTCGGCATCCCAAGGAATAATTTTGTATTTCACAGTCCCAATACAAGGCTTTAGGTCAGATTCGTCGACTGACATATCCGTAAATTGCTCCGAAATCGTTGAGGAAGACGCGACACGCTGGTGTGAGGATTGTGGCATGGTACGCACAGGTCTTGGAGATGTTCGGATTGGGTCAGGCTCTAAATGGAGTTGCATAACCACAAGCTCCTTCTCGGTGATGATGAAAACATATCGACATCATAGACAGAGCCGTAGTACAGTACTTGTTCAAAAGGTCGAACATCATCCCTCCTTGGGGAGTCTTCGTAGGGAAAGTCCTGCACTTTGCTCACTGCCCCAGTCGCAGACCACTTGAACTTGGAGTCGCCAACGATAAGAGCTCTAGCTCTTCTACTCGCATTCGGGATCTAATCATGCCCAGCGCCCCAGTCAGGAAAACATCCTCGACCTTCTAGAATCCTCCCGCTAGACGTGATGAATAGGGGATTCAGAACTGTAGATACGGGACCCGTAATGGACATGCATACAAGATCGCATAACCCGCGTTCATCGTAAATTTTGTTGTATCCTCCCTGCTCACACCTGGTTGTGGCATCAAAACTGGAGACTGGCCGCTGCAGATCCTCTCCAAAACGCAAGGTAAGTGTCTCATAGTTAAACTCAGGCCAATCCTCCAAATTCTCAATCGGTTCCCAGCCTTCACTAACGGTGAATTTTTTCTGGTCAGGGTCAGCGGCAATGACCGTGGGATTGCGTTTCGTCAAGAAATCTAGGAGGGTCTCCGTCATGTTGAGAAGATCTCTTCTAAAGAGACCTAGGATAATTGAGAGAAAGTTGCCAAAAAAAACACTCAGAAACCAGGCACCTCTATATGTGTAGCGTTCATTAATAGTAGATATTGGTGATTAAATGGAGTAGTAAATGGAGGGAACATACACAGTATGTATGCAGGGAAGTATATGGAGGGAATATGTATGCAGAGAGTATACGGAGGAAACATATGGAGCGAGTATATGGAGATCTCCGTGGACAGTACCCAGTATGTGTCATACGCGTGTACGTGCTAGCCGTATCTGGTCAAGCTCCGACAGGGTTAGGTTTTGGAATCCAATTTTGAGCTCCACTGTAGATGCTCGTACTTGTGGACTAGAAATGCAACTGATTGTCAGAACAAAGATTTGGAGTGTTTCAACTCCTGCTATAGCATATTACAGTAAAGTGAAACCGGACGATCACAGTACAACCACTTCAGAGTCCCTTCTATCCAACCAGTCTGGGATGATTGTCAGGGTCCTAGCATGCTACAAGCCACTGCGCCAAAAGCAGCAGGAGTACCTAAGTAGCCGCCAAGGCTGCTACAGGGCCAGCGCCGTCTATGTACCAGCGGTGCTGTTAGCTGGCTGCGTTAACATTCTGCAGGTGTAGTAGAAGGGGCCTCTTCGGCTTGATTCCTTCCTGCACGAGATCCCGTCCTTCTTGGATAGATAAACCTTCAGAAGGGCTGATTGGATTATCAGCTTTTTTTTTTTGTCTAAAGTTCTTCATTTGCTGCAAGTGCATCTTGCAGTTCTTTCCCTGCGATAGCTTTATCCTTTTTCGCACCTGCTTTATCTTTTATTGTAGAGTCATATCTATCAAGAAAAAGAGTCAAAATAGCCTTATCAGAAGATTGAGGGCTCTCTGCTCGTTCCCCTAGTAGTTTTCTTCAGAGTCTAGTTTCTTGTTTCTGGGATTGCTTCAGATTTCGCGGCGACTTTGTAAGAGACATAGACGTATCAGTTGATCGACTTCTTGGTAGTGTAGGATCCCAGAGCTGTATAAATCGCCCAAAGCACTTCCTCCGGATTAGACCAGCAGCTTTAAATCCGCTTCTGACAGTATCTGTCTGTGTACCAGCTTCAGGATAGATTCTCAGGAAGTTTAGCTTGCCAATATTAAGACCCCGTCGTTGCTTATCCTGAACTAAGCGATCAGATCCCAGTGAAATAAAGAGGTCTTTCTTCGAAAACATTCAGATAACGTGCTTAGATCAGAAGGTACTTAGCGAGCGAATCGAGGCCAGAAAGGCTGGTAACAATAATAATAAAAATCACGGTAGCAGCGACTCACGTAAGACGCTCTTGGCCATGGCCGATCGCCGGGGCTTAATCAAGTTGCCATCAGATAAACCCGTATTAATTGTCGTTCCTCGGTGCTGTAGAAGTTTGGCAAATAATTCGCCGCGTTGAGACTGACGTACACCGCCCAGACAATAACCATTGCGCAATTGTCAATTGTTCCCGGCCTCGAACTCTTGTCTGACGAGGTCCTTCGATTCCCCACAAGGTCTCCTCACTCCCCTGTTGCCTTCTCTCCGTCTCTCCCTTAGGCCCTTTCGACATCCCGTCTCCCCGCTGATTCTGCTGTTTCACCCGTGTGCCCTGAGAGGTGACCTCAACCGTCGGCCACCGAAGCAAGGTCCCTTGGGCCTTGCCATGCTCCTTGCGTTTAGCTATCCATCCCTGCTGATGGCCTTGTACCCTGCAAGAAATGAATAGGCATCACGCTTTCGCATCTGGCTACCCAGCCTATCCGCGCAGCCAAGCTGGCGGTCTTTCAATATCCCCTCATCGGTATGCTGAAGAAGGTCGTCTACTGACAATTGAACAACCATTGCTGACGTATTCCGTCGTCTATCCGTCTCCAGGTTCCAGCCACGTTCACAACCCGCCCTCCGACATCGCAAACAGCTCATCCAACGACTATGCCTCCTCGGTGGCATCTCCCTCATATTACTCTTCCTGATCTTCCCCTCGTGGCGAGCTGCTATCCTCCCCACTTTCACTGTCGGACTGGTATCTTCTTCGGATGACCTACAACTCAACACCGTCCGGTACTACGACCTCTCCGATGTCGAGGGGTCTGCGAAGGGTTGGGAGGATAAGGACCGCGTTCTCATGTGCACACCCCTTCGCGATGCCGCATCACATCTACCCATGTTTTTCTCCCATCTTCGCAACCTCACATACCCGCATAACCTAATCGACTTGGCCTTCTTGGTCTCTGATTCCAAAGACGGGACACTCGAGATGCTGTCGGATATGCTGGGGGAGCTCCAGAATGATCCGGACCCGAAGATGTCATTTGGCGAGATCTCTGTGATCGAGAAAGATTTTGGCCAGAAAGTGACGCAGGATTTCGAGAGTCGGCATGGATTCGCAGCGCAAGCTGATCGAAGGAAACTGATGGCACAGGCTCGGAATTGGTTGTTGAGTGCTACGCTCCGTCCGACACACAGCTGGGTTTACTGGCGAGATGCCGACGTGATGACAGCTCCGGTTACGATCCTGGAAGATCTTATGGCTCATGATAAGGATGTTATTGTACCGAGTCGGTGAACCTAGTTGTTCGTTCCTTGTGGTGTTGCTGTTGACTCTGGAAACTAATTACATCTTGATCTTTCACTTAGACGTCTGGCGCCCACTCCCGGATTGGCTGGGAGGTGAACAACCCTACGACCTGAACTCCTGGCAAGAATCGGACACGGCCTTGGCTCTTGCCGATACGCTTGATGAAGACGCTGTTATTGTCGAAGGGTATGCCGAATACGCGACATGGCGACCTCACCTTGCCTACCTTCGCGACCCGTACGGCGACCCAGACATGGAAATGGAGCTGGACGGTATTGGGGGCGTTAGCATTCTTGCGAAGGCGAGAGTGTTCCGCGCCGGCGTACATTTCCCTGCATTCAGCTTTGAGAGACATGCGGAGACGGAAGGTTTTGGAAAGGTAACATCTGCCTTTTGTTGTCCCTCAATTTCTTCAAGTCAGTCGCTAAGATAACTTAGATGTCCAAACGTATGGGATTCTCTGTCTTTGGATTACCACACTACACAATCTGGCATCTCTACGAACCGAGTGTTGACGACCTGAGACACATGGAGGAGATGGAACAGGAGAGGAAGGCGCTCGAGAAAGAAGAGAAGGAGGAGGCCGAGAGACGTGACCGGGAGAAGGAGATATTCCGAGACCCTACGGATGGACACGAAGAAGACAAGACTGCTCTCCGAGGTTTATTGCATGGGGATAAAGAGGCATCAAAGCCTTCGCCGGCAGCGGAGAAGAAAGAAGAAAAGGGTGATAGCGATGCAGACAGCAAGTCGGAATAGTAATCAGCGAGGTATGCCTACTCCCTATCCCTGTTTATGTCTTATTCGAACAATCTCCTCATCTCCCCTTGCGTTGTTATCTTTCCCTCCTCTCTGACAGATAAATACTAACCCGGTGAAGCTGGAGATCAAAACTACTGTCCTATTATATTTGCATTTGTTTACTCGAAACCCTTGTAGGCCAAAGCCAACCTCTCGTGACTGGTGCGCGTTCCTTTTATCGATGCCATCCGTCTGGGCCTTTCTATTTCGTCACAACAGCAGGGGCTCATGCTATTTGTTCCTCAGTCATGTGTATTTGCCTTTCACTTCTTACCCTGTTTTACATTATTCATTCTTCTGTGCAGGCACTTTTAATAGAAAAGGAAGCTTATGGTTATGGAATGGGGAACCACAGGTATGGAGCGCAGGGCGTCTTATTACATGTAAATACAATCCGCATTCACTGTACCAGGAGTATCTATTCCCGGAGTCTTCAACTTACCGTGTTAGAGGGGTCAAAAAGTCCAGTGGAAAACGAGGGCCAGTGAATTCCCTTCTGCGGTTAGTCTCCCCCCGGCATAGTCGTTACGTATCGTCGGTCCGATACGGACTCGTGGGCTGGGATTTGTCTCTTGAAGAGTTCTCTTCATGATCTCCACCTGGTCCAGCGATGGGAAGAAGGCACATACAACCTATGTATCCGGGTCAGTGAAGAAGTTGTGCTGTTCGTAGTGGTCGTAGAGGCTTCTAACCTGCCTCCATTTCTCGAACAGTAAAGGTTCCTGCAAAAGGATGGTTTGAGCTTGTTCGGGTAACGGCGGAGGTACACTGGGCATGTGCGAGGACAGCCGCGTATTTGTATTTGGAGGCGATAACGGATGAGCAGGATCCCAAACTCCTAGTGCCAATTGCCCATGTTTGCTGAAAGGAGGCAAATTGGACACCAGCCATGGGGACCAAAACTGCTTGATTGGCCGATGCTAGCTCTGAACGTCAGTTATCAGGACACCAAGGCATCCTAACGACCGCCTTCGATGTACATGTCACATCTATCAACCCGAACGACCATTCACCCCTGGAAGGAGCAATTATCCGCCATGGAGCCCTCTGCGCTTCCTTCTTTAGGGCATAATATTCTCCCGTATCATTATCTGCGAGAATCAACGATCGAAATGGTACAAGACATGCAGTCTACTTGCGTCTCCCGAGACCTACCACGGTTTCAAATGCTATTCAACTCATGGCTCGCCGACAGCTCTTGCTGCAACAAAAATGAACTCAGCATAGTTATGATGGATGCGGTAGATTATGACTGCCCAGGGATTGTTTCAGAATTGTTACACCGCGGAATGACGATGCATTTTACCTTCGCCTTAAGAGCTATCAGTCGAAAGTCGAAGGACATTCTAAGTATTTTCCTTCAGAATGGATGGAAAATTAACCAACCAATAAGCGAGACAGAACCACCGGTACTTGGGTAAGTCTGTTAGGAGGTACATTAATCCCCATATTAACGGCACTTGTATCTCTAGGTATGCCGTCAAAGACCGGGAGATGACCGTCTGGTTACTCGATCATGGGGCTGATCCTAACACATCATGCTCCATTGACCTGACGCCTATGTCCTATGCCGTCGAAGATGCCTCTATTGATGTTATCAAACTGCTCTTCGACCGCGGTGCTGATATTCACAAGGGACAGCTCCTTCATGATGCTATTGAACGAGAAAAAGACGATATAATCGATGTGGCAGCCTTGCTTCTTAGACGGGGGGCTTCGATAAATGCAAAAATGTACCAGGATCATTATTTTTCCTGGAGATTGTACTATTTTATGGGCCTTGGTACCCCTTTGCACAAAGCTGCAGAATCGGGAAGAATTGATATCGTTCGCTACTTGGTGAGCCAAGGAGCAGATGTGAATACCAAGGATTCAATGGGTCAAACAGCTCTGGATTGTGCAGCTAAGCGTGGCCATTCTCATATTGTTGATCTGCTGCAGTCGCAAGCCGAGAAATGACGCAGCTGATGCTTGTTGGATCATATCCTTACCTTGAAACTACGAAGATTTGTGGATTAATACGACTTATATAGCGGGCTATACTCTGTAGTTACAGCAATGGTTTGAAATATAAATAGCAAGAGACATGTAGCGAATGCCCTCCGGAAAACAGTAGCTCTCGTTCATGAGTTCGGTGACCTGGAAGTCGAACAGATGCGAATAGAAGGATTCCCACAGAATAAGCGGTGGTCTGTGCTGTCCGCGTGTTGAGCTACGTGCTCGAACCAGACTTCCATCATTACATGCTCTACTCGGTCTGCGAACTGTTTGTTATTTTCCCTGCAATCCGCAAAGGGAGGATTGCTTCTTAAAAGGGGAGAGGAAATGTCAACACAAGCTGCCCAAAGTATCCTCCTCACACACCAATCCGCCCAGCAGGGATTCCGGCTCCTTGAACTTCCGCGGGAACTGGTAGGAGTCCTTTCGTCAGATGATGCTCCAGTGTACGTCTTTCTATCTTTTGCTGCTCCTTTATATTGCTCTATTTTAGCTTCATAGGTTGTTTTTTGATAGAACTGTTGCCCATCTTGCGGACTACGCCTGTGCCCTATCCTCGTCGCGTCTCGACGCGTCTATCTTTCTTTCCTCTCAGCTCCCAGTATAAACTGCGCTAACCAGTCTAAAAATCCAGACTAGAACTAAAATCCCCATCTACGCTACCTGGCCAAAGCGCCTCCGAGCAGGAATTCTTAAACCTCTGCACCCCGACGCAGACCTACCGAATCCGCCAGGTCCAATCCTCGAACTCGATCCATATCCTTCGACCGAGTCACAATGCACACAGATGCCATATATCGGAAGGAAGAGAAAATAATGATAGTGCCGAGAATGTGGACAAAGTGCCTGATCTTATGGACTCTGTAACGTCCATTGCGAAATGCTCGTCTACACTGGAATTGCATACCCCGCAGGAAGGATTCTCCGCGATACCGTTTCTATTGAGGTGTTTGAGGGTTTATACTCGGTTGAGCAGCGATGGGGGTAGTACGAGTGCTTCTGCGGAGGTGGACCTAGATATGGATATGGATATAGATATAGGTGTAGCGGAACCCAAGGCGCGGTTGCAGGGAGGAAATGCGGCCAAGGATCGCGTCTTCGCTGATGTGCCTGTGTCCCGCGACCAATGCGAAAGAGGCTGGAATGATCTTTGTGCATTCGTGTATGGAGGTGATGCAGCTAGAGGTGTGTGTTGGCGGCCAACTCCCCTGGTCAAGCTCGATGTCTGGAAGAGGGTGATGGAGGGTGCGGTTCTACAAGGGATAAATTTGGAGAAACAGTTCCTTTTAGACGATCTTCGGAAGGCTTTGATTGATGACGATGTGGAGAACTCAGGCCCCTTTCCACGGGGTTTGTTCGATGCTGTTATTAACAGGGTATCCGAGATTGACCAGCAGCCGTCCTCTTCGGCCCAAAAATGTGAGTATTCCCGCCTCAGAAAAAGGTGAATGGCGGTTCTGACGATACGTCGTTAAATAGGGACGAGTATCGATAGAGCCTCCTGCATCCGGTGGGTTGGCGAAACGTACCTGGAAGCCATGGCTCCACTGGCGGACTCAGCTATTGGAAGAAGTGAATTCCTCAATGCATGGCGAGATCAGCTTCCAGAGTCATGGAGGGGCGAGGTAGCGTTGTCTAAATTAAGCGTGAGTCCATCCAGTTCTAACTTCACTTGAACAAGTGGCAAAAGCTACCTTTCTCTACTCGTTGGTTGAAATGATAGTTACTGACCGACTATGCTCAACAGGAAGACTCATACAAGTTCCCTGATCCCACAGCAATTTGCTACATGGGCTACAACGAGCAGCAAAAGGCGAAGAAGCTTCCTGCAGAGAAACCCCCAACGGCAGCAGCTAAGAAAACCAGAAACTGGCACGAATTATTCAAGAATCAGAGACGCCGTTGAAATTAGCAACTGTCATGCCATGGCAGCCGACATCAATATCATCGTCACCCTGTCATAACCATTCATTGCTATTCAGATACCCTAAAACGCATGATCTATTTATCGCACTTCTTTTATGTTGCATGGCAAATTTTTAAGCGGAACGCTGACCGAGTCGTGCCGTGTCTCTCGCCACATATTAATGCACACTGGAAGCAGAAATGATGAATGGCCAATGTAGCAGAACGGAACAGGCTAGAATGAGAATAAAACGCGATGTTGTAGGCGGCTTGCCTTCAGCACCATCCGTATTTCTCATTCCAACGCCATTCCACGCCTTTGCTTAAGCCCTGCGCTGCACCGTTCCATTTTAAGCTGGCAATACTGCTCGTCTCGCGGTGCACGACACCGGCAGCTGGATCGACCAGAACAGCGGCCTCCTGCAGCAAAGGAGTCGGGTTCCAGAATTCAACACTTCGCATGTTCCATTCGCGTGCCTCGAATTGGGCCCTTCGTAGGATGGCGGCGATGGCCTCGACTTTGGCTTGCCTCTCCGTCGGTGACGTGGGCTCGTCATACACCCAACGCAAAATGAAAAGTGTGTTCTCCTCAGGCTTCTGACCGAAGTTCCTGCTCCAGACGCAGTACACCCCGGCTCCATCGACCCCAGCGCCCTTGACAAGAGGAACCCTTTTGGGATCTGGGAAAAGCTTGTCCGCGTGGAATTCCTCTCGAGCCCAGTGCCAAACGTAGTGGTCGAAGTTTGGGGCGATAGCCACTATGGACTTGTGTGGGGACGCCTCTGATTCCTTCCGCAAGAGCTCACGTTCCTTCCGCGCAATTTCGTCATTGCACATGCAGTCTTTCACATCATCTGCAAACAAAGGTCTCACATGCGGGGAGTTTCCAGGCCGAATAGAATCATATTTGGATTCGGAGATAGGTGCGAGCGAAATATGCGAAGAAGGGAATGGGACCCACCCGAACTGAGAATAGAATTCCTTCCCAATATCTGAGTACAAGATCGAAAACACGGAGCGATCTCTCTTTCCAATCTTCTCCACTTGCCACGTGTCCAGTTTGAGACTCAATTCATCCAGCATCCTTTTCGCGTAGCCCTTTCCACGGAATTCGGGGCGACAATAAACACTTCCAACACCATGGCTCGGTATATCTTCCACCTGTCCTTGGTAGGCAAGAAAGGCTTTCTTGAGGTATGTCTCACACGAGCTCAGGATCGTTCTGTCGCCTTCAGGCTCCTTGCTGTCGACCAGGATCCAACTGGTCAGGGCATCCTTTACAAGTTGCTGTTGGTGGAGGTGGTTCTCTCGCTCGATATACGATTGGATATCCAGCGGACCCTTCCACGCGACGCTGTTAAGTCTAATCGTCTCGAGCCGCTCCGCGGGCGTTGCGGGGACGAGGATCAAGTTTGGAGAATCTCCTGGTGGCAAGTTGGGTATTCTGTGGACGTCATCGACAAAAACCATGGCGAATTACGAGGCCCCGAATAAAATAAATATTGCGCGTTTTGTGAACTGTGAATCGGGAAGATATCCTTTCGCAGTCTGACTCAAATGTGACGAGTACTACGTACTGGACAAAGTATTTATCTGGCCGGGAAAAAGCGGAGCAAACGAATGTGAAAGGAACGGAAAGGATCCGGACGGAATCAGATCGCACGAAACGCACTTTTACCCGGAGGCAAAGAGGCAACAATAATAGTAACAGCAGTACTTGGTATTCGACAAGTCCTTCCCGGGCAGGACAACAGGGAAACCCTGAGATGATATAATGGGAAAGCCGCAGGCGGGCACCGTTTCCAGAAGGTACTTCCGGGCGGCTGCATTTAAGCATTTAAACTATTGGCCACCAGGGACCTGCTTTAGGGCTTCTCCACATCCAATGCTATCCTACTCCACCTGTTGCTCGATTCCTATCACGAGCGTGGTGGAGCGCGGCGCTCCTATCCTTGCATCGACGGATTTGGCCCCGACTGGGCTTAATGCGCCCGTACGATGACCCGGACCTACGGATAATTACCGGGAAAATACCTTTGGAACCTTAGCAGTGAGGTAGCTGCGCATCGGCTATTTTGCAATCTGCAATTGCTCCTTATCTTGACCATCATCAACAGGGCAACTATTCACGCCTTTTGAGGCACCATCGAGCGTTGCTAAAAAAAATCTCAACAATGACGCGATATGAGGAGGTGTTACAGTAACAATCGACGTTTTGCTTTCGGTACGGAGTACAACGTCACAATACCCAACGAGCCAACATGAGAGTTCAACCGATCTCTCTCTCTCTCTCCCCCCCAAAAAAAGCAAACTATTTATCCCTGTTCATCTCTATTCCTCGAACGATGAGGATGAGGTTCCTCATTCGAGACTCCAGAGTTCTTCCATGCGTCTCCTCCGGTCTGCGTATGGCTTCTCGGGTTCTCGGCACGTACATGCTCGTAGAGCTTTCCTTTGGATCCATGATCCTGAGAAAAGGTCAATCAGTAATTACCGGACTAGGGTACTCTAAGATGGTGGGAAAACCCACGCCTGGAGCTCCTTGAGGCTCAGCGGTGCGCCCTACGGCAGGCGCATCGATCGCGTTCTGTTGCACACGATGTCCAGAGACGCTCATTATGGCAACTGTCGTAGTTTCTTTGGCAGCTTTGATTGAAGGAATAGAGCGAAGGCGTCGGAAGAACAGTTGAGACCTCTTGCTAAGGGAAAGAGTAGCTAAGTCTACTGTTAGGATCGAGTCCGCGACTCATGCAATGACATTAGGGCTGGTGGTGGTGTGTGTGGCAACCTTATGACGGCAGGATGATTAACAGTTGCGACAAGTTCCCAGCCCTTTTCTATTATTGAACCTGTCTTAGAAACACCTTTTTAGCCGCCGCATAGGCATCAAGGTTTAATCAATTTAATTGGCTCTATCTCATTCCACGTCATTCCTCGCTTAAGCCGAATCCTTCCATTAATAGGCAGGTGCATGCGATAAGAGGGGTAAGTGTTAATTATCATGAAACATAAACATGTTCAATTGACAATATAGATAGGACGGGAAGATCCAATGATCCGCATAGTGGCGAGGCTTCAATCCTGCAAACGAACAATTCAATCATGGTAAGGACAGACTCATATGTACAAATAGAGCTCGAACATGTCGTATAACGTGCGCGCTCGGCTACCCCGGGGATAATTCATGTTTGCCTAGCGGTTACCCCCCCCGACCAGCTCAGCACTTAGGCGGCGCCGTTGTACGCAAGCAGGTTAGGGCTACCGGACGTGTCCGTAACTACGCCGGTGGTAGCCAATTGCTTGATGCGAGAGGTCACGGCAGCGGCGCCAGACAGACTCTCCAGTCCATACAGGTAGATGGCCAGGCCGACGACGTGGGGGGTGGCCATGGAGGTTCCGGAGATGGTGTTGGTTGCAGTGGTGGATCCAATCCAGGTGGACAGAATGTTCACTCCCGGTGCGAAGATGTCAACGACAGACCCGTAGTTGGAGAAGTAGGCGCGGGCATTGTCGCTCGAGATGGCGGCCACGGTGAGGGCGTTTGGTGCAGAGGCAGGGCTGTAGTTTGAAGCATCTTCCTTTAGGGAGGGAAGGCCAGGTCAGTCTACGGATAATGATGATTGCGTAAGGGGAGTGATTAAGATGCTTACGTCGTCGTTTCCAGCGGCCACGACAGCAAGAACCCCAAGGCTGTAGGCGTTCTGGATGGCCTGGTTGAAAGCGTATGAGTAGCCACCTCCTGTTCATGTTGTGTCAGTCTTCTGGACTACTAAGAATGCACTTGGAAAATGAACTGTGTGGAATGAAAATGAATATATTTCGAACTTGACGTACCCAGACTCAGATTGATGGCGGCTTTAGAAACGCGACTCTTTGAGGTGATGTCATTCACAGCCCAGTTGAATCCATCAAGAACGTCAGAGGTACTCCCAGATGAACCATCAAAGACCTTAACAGAGATCAGGCTGGCTTTCTTGGCAACTCCGTAAGAGGTGCTTCCGATAGTGCCAGCAACGTGAGTCCCGTGTCCTACGGTGTCAACGTGGCTAGTGCCATCAACGGCATTGTACCCAAGGCTGGCACGACCGCCGAATTGTGTGTGCTGAGTGTTAATGCCAGTGTCCACTACATAGCCGTAGGTACCGGCACCAGCGCTAGTATCGTAGACGTAGGTAGTGCTGGCTTGGCCACGGTGGGAAATACTACCCAAACCCCACGGGGCGCCGGTCTGCGACGTCAACGAGTCGATGTGCCAGATCTGGTCTTCTTCGACCACGGCAACCTATTTTCCACGTCAGGATGTGATGTTCTTGCCTTCATATTGATCAAGGGTAGAAAGGAGAGAAAAAGAAAAATAAACGAACATCTTCGTGATTACGGATCTCCTCAATAGTAGCGTCATCAAACGATCCGGCATATCCACTGAAGCTGTTGATTTTGTAGCTCTTCTTGATACCGGCAGGTAGATGGCCTCCACTTGCACTACGGCGAACCAAGTTCTCGGTATGGACGTCCGTCACCCAGGACGTATGAGCTGCAACTCTGGCATCGTCGAGCCCATCCTTCAAAGTCACGATGTACTTGCCGGGAATCGTTCCCGCAGCCCGTTCCTGGACGGGAGCTCCAAGGACCGCAGGAAGAACTGCAGCGAGGAGCAGGGCTGTACGCTTGACGAGACGCATGATGGAACGAAAACAGCGAAGTCAACTCCGAGAAGATGAGGGATACTCAATAACAAGGGTGGTTGAAGTCTCTGCAAGGATAAGATATCTAGGAGAGGCAGACGACCCTATTTATACATCTTCAAAGCAATATGCTGCGCAAAACCCCTTCATCCCCTTCGTATGCTCATGTCGTATCTCCAAGGAGAAATGGCGACCTGGTGTTGTCGAACCCCGCAGGATGATGGTAGGGTGGCATTGCATCCTTGAAGATATTCCGTAGGACTTCCATCGGATATTAAACTGCCAAGGGAATGTTGACTGAAGTTGGAAGGTGTAAGTTAACAGTATATTCGATCGCTTGCATAAGTAGCCAATGTGATCTGGAGAAGAGCTACCACGCAATGCCAAGGCGATCTTGCACGGATACATAGTATCTTCGTCTCGCCAATCACAAGGTCCTGGGGCAGCAACTATTCCGGATAGTGCGCAATCATACTGCATACTGGCGTTATCGGATTTCTTCATGGCTTTGATCCCAAGAGATTGAAAGACTCGACAATGCCACCCTCTCTTCTCTGAAGCTCCTTGGCACCTTGGCGGTTGATTCCGTTGTGATCCGTCCATTCCGCGCCTCTATCGAGACTCTGCAGCGGGCTGGGTCTGCTGCACGGCATCGATGTCAAGACCAGCCGGCGCTACCTTGGCAGCATCTTGGCAGCCTCCGATCACCCGCCGGCCAAGCCCGGACGGATCAGTCCGCCCCTAAATCAATATAATGCACGGGAGTCAGTGCAAAAGGATGCACTGCAGGTCGACAGAAGGGATTAAGAGTCTCCACTGCGAAAGCTACACCGACTCTGGAAGGTCATCCAGTTGATCAGCAGTGACGAGGGCCCAGAGCAGCGACTCAGGGGCCTCTTGCACTTACCTTATTTTCTACCAACAGAGCGGCCCAGATGTGTCGGTGTACAAGCATATCTTCTAGCCGGGCAAGTGGTACACTGTGCATTAATAATGTGGTGGCGAGCCGAGTTATCTCGCTGCAACGTCTGTCACAGCCACCACTATCTTGTCCGGCACATCTTAATTCCTCCAGTAGATAGACGTCGGCTCCGAAGTTTGGCGCCATCCTGCAGTATGTTTCGAATCGAAATGTCGCATCGCGTTCTTGGATCTGAAAGTCATAAGCGAGCACCCGCGTAGGTAGGGGGTTTTCCGTTGCAGTAGTCAGTCACATCCCAACTCATTCTCGGACCTCACCAGGGTCTCGTCTCCAGTGGCTTCCACGAGGTCTTTTCCATGTCCTCACACGGGAAGATGAGAGCCGACTCGTAAAAGATCTTGGTTCTCGAAGCCGTCTTCTCGTTCTATTCGCAGGTTCAGTGCACATGCCCCTGATCTTGAAAGTCACTGAACTCTTTAAGCATGCCGAAAATAAGCGGACCCTTATCATAGTAGGTGCCTTGAAAAGGGAACCAGGCAGGATGTTTTGGCATTAATAATTATGACAGATAAGATTGGAGTCTCTTGACAGCGCTCTAAAGTTCTTCTCGGATACCCCGTGGGCCCGCCCCATATTCTTGAGCTGGATGAGCGGTAAAGCTAACTGAGCATACGGGGTGTTCACTGGATAGGGTCCGAAATTTGCGACATCATTAAGGAGATCATCCGTTGGTGGGTTCCAGGAGTTCGAACCAGACCACAGCAGTACTAGTAGGGCGGTAGCTTGTAAGAACTTCGAGGCTCATAGAGCCCCTGGAGCTGCAGAATATACCCTGGCAAGGGAGACAATTTAGAGGACTGCGAGATAGAAGTGTGCCCACCAGGAATTTCCGCGCCTTGAGTGACAGAGACATCACCAGTTGATAATTACCACTACCAGTCAGAGCTCTCTGCGGCCAGGGGGCCCACGTGACGGGGAATTGGGCGTCAACTTCGTCTGTGTCGCGCTCTTCGCCCTCTGTTCCTAGGCTGGAGCATACGCCTTCTCCATGAAGTTATCAGCCAAATTACATCTTCGAGTATCTTGGTTTTCCTAGTATTTACTCATAGGACTGGGAACAGCGCAAGGTGTGTTTGCGTTGCCGCTGTGGGCGAGGCGAGTCCAACGTTTCGCTTTCGGCATCCCCCGCCGTTCCATCGGAGGCACTGCAGGCCGCATGAAATACTGCGATCGAGAATTAAGATCAGTCCCTGATTGTATGAACGCCGTTACCTATCTTTGGCGATTTGAAGGAATGGCCTATGGGACCTGAAAGCTCTTAACATCATCTTTTGACTGGCCTTTTCAGCTATCTGGGTGACGGCTCACAGCGAGGCTCCTTTCTCACACCTCGTCTGAGAACTCTAGGTCTGTGACCACATTCATTGAAACTTCTAATCCTTTCATCTTTCATATGTGAAGAAAGAAGAAAAGAAAAAGAGCACCAAAGGATTGTTTTCTTTTACTTGACTGGGAATAAAGTATTGGTTGTCAGGCGCCCAGGTTTTCATCGGCATTCACTACAAGACCACACTTTTGCCCGTCTACATGCACTGCTTAATTGTGGCTTAGCCTGTGCGACTTTCTGTGGCTTCCAACTATCTTTAAATACGCCTCTGTTTTCCTGATTATTTTCTTGTTCTTTGCCCATGGCAGTGGTTTCTTAGCCACTCCTGAATTCTCCTGGCAGGTGACGAGCTGAGCTCGTTTCTTTGTTGTCTTCTCAGGGACTAACAAGGCCCTGTCAGTTGTTGTATCTGTCAACATCTACCGCTGAAGCCCCGCAACCCCCCCCCCCCCCCCCCCCCCTTCGAAATAAATTCCATGGACTTCTACGATCGCTATGGTGGGCACAGACCCATTCAGGTTTCACCTACTGAGGACTCCATGGCCTTTGATCTCGACGGCTTCGTTGAGATTCCGCAATTCACCCCACCATTAGGTTCTATGAGGCCGTTGGCCAACCCTCCTCATGGACCCATTGAAGACCGCGCGGCGCCATTACCAGACTCTCCGGGTCACTCATCACCCTCAGCTCCAGCTGCTGACTTGAGCGTTGATGCATGCTTGACAAAGATACTCGAGTTGTTCCCTGACATCAGTCACCAGCATGTGAAAGACTTATGGGCATTTTACACTGCTAATCCACCGTCAGACGAGCAGCAGGGACAGGTCAGCTGTGTCGATCGGATCATCGAAGATCTCTTGGAAAATGTCCCATATCCAACCCAGAGAAACGCCAAAAGAAAACGAGCAGAGGACGATGAAGAAGAGGGCCATGAAGAAGGGGACGATGATTGCCAATCCAACGGACAGTCGGGTACTGATGTGTATTATGTTCATACGTCGTGAGTGTTGTGTTTCTCTTCACATCACCCGTTTAATTCTTAGTCGATGGGCACTAACACGGTGGCAGCGTGAGGATTCTAAATAACGAATTCCCATACGTGCCCACCTATTATGTTCGCCGATTATTACAAGAGAAACGGAAATTGTATTCGGCATATTTGGCGCTGTCCTCTTACGAGAGCGCAGAAGCTGCTCTGCCTGCACCTTACGAACGACTGAGACGAGCAAGGAAAATTCCACAGTCGGAACTATCATTCGTTCCCAGCGGTTCCTTGGCTCGGGAGCTTAAGGCGGCAAGGACAAAAGTTGAAAAGGACTCTGGTAAGCGATCTTGCTATGCTGTCATCGACACTGAATTTGCTGACTGTTTTATTCCGTTGGTGAAGCCATTGCTCGAGAGCAGAAGGAGCGAGAAGAAGCAGAAAGACTCAACGAAGAAGAGTACACACGAGCAGGTGCGCTTGTCGAGTGTCAATGCTGCTATAGCGATGTTCCGTCCAACCGAGCGATACCCTGTGATGGTGTGGATGTTCATTTCTTCTGTTTCGGTTGTATCCGCCGATCTGCGGAGACTCAAATCGGGCTTCTGAAGTATCAGATCGTGTGCTTCGATACCAGTGGCTGCCAGGCCGGTTTCAGCAGGGCGCATCTGGAACAGGCGATAGGAAATGCTATAATGCGGAAACTCGACTCCCTCCAACAGCAGGATGAAATCTCCAAAGCGGGCCTCGATGGTCTGGAAGAGTGTCCTTTCTGCGAGTTCAAGGCGATTTGCCCACCAGTAGAAGAAGATCGAGAATTCCGCTGCTGTAACCCCGACTGTGAAATTGTGAGTTGCCGATTATGCAAGATGGAGAGCCATATCCCCCAGACGTGCGAAGAGGCTAGGAAGGATAAGGGAATATCGGAACGCCACTTAGTGGAAGAAGCGATGAGCGAAGCGCTGATCCGGCACTGTCCGCGCTGCAGCGTCAAGATTATTAAAGAGCTGGGCTGCAATAAGATGACCTGTCCGCAGTGTCGGGCATTAATGTGTTACGTATGCAAAAAGGATATTACGCGGCAAGGCTATAGTCACTTTGGATTTGGGCCCGGAGGCTGTCGCATGGACGACGATCCCAGTCGCCACCAGCAAGAAATCGATCTAGCCGAGAAGGCTACCATTGAGAAGATTCGCGCGAAGAATCCCGAGTTTAGGCAGGAGGAGCTGACTGTTCAGCGTCCAGGGGACAGAGCGAAAGAGGTGCAGAGGCACCCGCGCCGCCATGTCCGGCACCGTCCTCCGCGACAGCATTGGAGCGTGCCACTCGAGCCGCCACCAGATTATAACGATCTGTTCGGGCCGACGCCTCTCATGCAAGCGCTGGGTCCAGACTTCGCGATGCGTTTTGCAGGGTTTGGCCCCTTTGGAGACGTACCCAACCCATTTCTGCCGCAACCGCTGCCAATGGCAAGCAGACCGCTCGGAGTGCAAGACTTAGCAGCCACTGGACAGGCTGCTGGAGGAAACAACATAGCCTATGGCATCCCCTTTCCAGGGTTTCCAGGAGACATTCCCGTCGACGTCTACGGGTGGATGACACCACCTGTCGCCCCAGGACGGGTGCTCCCAACTAATAACAACAGCAACAACAACCACCATGACGGTCACCACTCTCGCAATGATCCACCACGACAAGCGGCGAACTTGACAGGATGGGATGCCGATCGTCGCACGGTCGTGGGTCCTTTCCAGACCAGTCCGAATCGGAACGTTCCGTCGGCTGTGCTGGGTCAATCCAGTAGAGAGCCAGATGCTGTCTCTGTCCAGGCGCCGGCGCGTGGGCTAGTCAATAACGAAGGTTCTTCTGTGCATGTTCCAGAGGCAAATGTTCCGATTGCTCTTCCTGGATATGCGACTCGCAATCGTCGTGGCAGTCACCGTCGCTGTTAATTGGCGCTGGCAGGTTGCTGTCGCGGTAGAGCTCTAGGTGAGTTAATGTGTAATTTCCGGAAGAAAACGGAAGTCGAGAAAAGGTTCGGCCATGATCTGGATGGTGCTACCATATTGTTTCCATTACCATTATTATTACTATTACTATTACTATTACTACCACTAAATCTATATTATTATTATTACTATCCTCTTGTTTTTCTTTAATGTTCCGTCCATCTGGCCTCTCCAATCGCATCCGACGGGAGTGGAGCAGGACGGATGCTGGCCTACTGACTTCAATTCACAGACACAAACCCTGAGCTGACAAGGTCCGATTCATGCACTTTCTTGCGCTCATTTCCCTTCAGCCATGATGACACCTTACGCAACTTGAAGAGCGTGGGAACCAGCGCGCAACAGGAGAGCGCGAGTTATCTGATCGAGAGTGGGGCGGGGATAATCTGATCTCTCCGTGGCGCGCGATGAGCGCTGCGACTGGGCGGTTGCAGCGCCGCCCGCGTTGGAACCGACGGGACAGAGCCAACCCTTGTCAAGCCATGCTGCGCGGCAGCCACCTTGCTGCCATTGGGCGCCAAAGCGATCAGATAACTCAATTGCCCACCTCGACACAATGAGTGCGACTGTCCTCGTCGCCGGCCATCGTCCCAGGCTTGGCTAGTGTGGCCTGGTGGACTCGCTCCAGGCTGTCTGCTGCGCACAATCGATGCTTCCTGTGGAAGCTACGCGCCCCACAGGCGTCTTAGCTTCTCCTCACTGGCCATGGACGGACGTCCATCTTTCGTATGCTATCTGATTGATAGCATGGCACGCAGCAACGGCTTCTTGGTGTGCCGTCTTGTCTCACTTAAGCTTTGACCGCCGTGGGATTTTTTGAATATAATCCTATGCTTAGTACACCCAACTGACCGTATATTGCGCTCCATCGTCCTTGTCCTCTTTTGTTCTCTTCCTTTCGCTCTTCTCCTTTTCCGTCTCCTGTTCTCTCTCTCTTTTTTTTTTTTTTTTTTTTTTTTTTTTTTTTTTTTTTTTTTTTTCTTTTATATGGTCCTGTTTTCTAGGTCCCGTGTCGCGCACCTCTCGTCCCGGTCTCTAGTCCATTGCCAAGTGCACCGCCGGCCATGAAGTCCCTAACCAAGTTCTTTGGTTCGTCCAAGACCGAAGAGACTCCCCCGGAGACAACGGCCGACTTTCAGGTCGGAGAAAAGACCGAAAAGCCTCCCGAGTACCCAGATGAGGGCCAGCATTCTGGCGAGGACGAGGAGATCGCTGAGGGCGTAGACAACTCTAACCCGCAGTATGGTGTCCGCAGCGCTCAAGCATCGCTGAAGGTGTGGACCAGAAATCAGCTGATCGCAGTCTATATCCTGTGAGTGTTACGACCCCAATTGGCGTTTCCTTTGCAAACAGAGGGCTGATAAGAATCCTCCGCCATCGGCGTGGCAAAGAATGTGGCTTATTGAGTTCGTCCTAGCCTTCCAGAGCGGCATGGCAACCACTCTCAATTACTACGTGACAAGCGCCTTCCAGAAGCAGTCCTTAACGGCGACAACCAGTGTGATCTCGTCGCTTGTTGCTGGTCTGGTCAAGCTGCCGTATGCCAAGTTGATTGATATCTGGGGCCGTCCACATGGCCTTGCGATCATGATCGTCTCGATCACTATTGGCCTCATTATGATGGCGGCATGCAACAACGTCGGCACCTACCTGGCTGCCCAGATATTTTATGCCACCGGCTACAACGGTATTGATTTCGCCATTACCATTTTCATCGCGGACACGTCGTCCCTGCGCAACCGGGCCTTCATGATTGCGTTCACATCGTCTCCATGGATTGCCACCGTTTGGGCGACAGGACCCGCGGCAAGCAGCACCCTCAAAACAATAGGTTGGCGTTGGGGCTTTGGCATCTTTGCCATCATCATCCCAGTGGTCTGCCTTCCACTTTGGGGTATGTTCTACTACAACCACCGGAAGGCCGAGAAGCAGGGACTGGTGGTCCTGGAGCCCAGTGGGCGAACCTTGAAGCAGTCGTTCATCCACTACGCGCTCGAATTTGACATCATCGGCCTGCTCCTGCTCTCAAGCGGGCTTGCGCTGTTCCTCCTCTCTTTCAACCTATACTCGTACCAGCGCGATGAATGGCGCACGCCGTTCATCATCGCGTTCATTATCGTTGGAGGCATCTTGATCATTGCCTTCGGACTCTATGAGCGCTTCTTGGCTCCCAGGTCCTTCATCCCGTGGCAGCTGATGAAGAATCCCACCATCCTCTTTACCTACATTATGGTTGCCAGCTTGTACACCCCCTACTACATTTGGGATGACTACCTATACGGATTCATGCTGGTCGTGTTCAACACCACCATCACTGATGCCACGTACGTGGGGAACATCTACTCAGTAGGTTCGTGCTTCTGGTCGATCGTCTTCGGACTGATCCTGCGCTACAATGGCCGTGTGAAATGGCACGCAGTCTTCTTCGGCGTTCCCATGACCATCCTCGGGGTCGGCCTAATGATCCACTTCCGCCAACCAGACAGCGGCATCGGCTACCTGTGCATGTGTCTGATCTTCATCGCCTTCGGTGGTGGCACCCTCGTCATCTGCGAACAGATTAACGTCATGGCTGCCGCCCCCCAGAAGTACGTTGCGGCCGTCCTCTCATTGGAGTCCATGATCACCAGCATCGGAGGTGCTGTTGGCTCCACCATTGCCAGCGCCATGTGGACAGGTATCTTCCCCCATAAATTAGAGAAGTATCTCCCTCCCGACGCGCCCCTTGCCTCCATCTACGGTGATATCACCGTCCAGACGTCCTTCCCCGTCGGATCGCCGACGCGAATTGGCATTCAGAAGGCCTACGGTGACACACAGAGGTACATGCTTATTACCGCTACGTGCTTGTACATCATTACCTGGGTCTCCGTGCTGTTCTGGCAGGACATCAACGTAAAGACGATGAAGAAGCAGCAGAATCGCATTTTCTAATCCCACTGATGCGTTGGTGGGTTGCATGATGGGTCATGTATGTGTATGTGTTATGCATGAACTCATTTAGCGCATCCACGATCTATTAAGGGGGTTAAAAGTGTACGCTGTATCTATCTCCTCTAGACAATCGAAGACCTTGTTCTGGTGATGCGTACCTACTAGTAGTTTGGGCGAGCGGGCAGGGACAATCTACGGCGGGCTATTTAATACATTAGAAGGTTTTTGGCCTTCTCTGGCATTGGCAGTTGAGGCTATTTTTGCAAAGTTCTCACTGAAACAGCCTGTTTACTATCCATTCACTATCGTGTTACTAGTAGTTACAGCACTGCGAAAGGCAGAGTACAGATCGACATGAGCACAACAGAACAAGTAGAAGGTCCCGGTATCAACTCTCGTCTGGTTCAGTAGGTAGTATTTCAATGCTGAACTTCAGTTTCAATAACAATTTCAATTTCACCATACACCGGGATCGAATTCGCTAATTAACAACATCAATGTCAACCAAGTACGTTGGAGAAGCAAGCAGGCAAGCTCGGGCAAAAGAAAGAGGGGGCACTTGAAGGAGAAGGGAAACTAGGAAAAAGGGGGACACGCATGGTATAGAGGACGTAGCAGAGCAAGAGAAATGTAAAGAAAGTGAGAATGGAAAAAAAAAATCAAACAAAAAGGGAAGGAAGCATGAACTTAGTTTGCATCATGCAAAGGATCATGTTGAAGCGAGGATTCAAAGGGGCAAAAAGAAGAAAAAAGAAAGGCGTAAAACTCGGGCTATGCATAAAGTCATGCAATTTCCCGAGAAAGGCAAAAAGGAAACAAGATGAAGAGAAGAGAAGAAAAAGTAAAAATGTGAGAATTAAATGAGTAAACCTACCTGTAATAATAAATAGAACCTCCGCTCCCCGTTTTATATGTTTTTTGCACTAGCTCTTTCCGATAAACTTCCTGATCCCATCATCATTGGCCACGCTGAATCGTATTGGAATAACTGGCAAGCAAGGAAAACAAAAAAAAAATCTCACACAAAGGTTGAACGAGAATGTAAGAAGGAGAAAGATAATCACAGTAGCAGTTGGTAGTCGGGTAAACCAACTATTGTCAAGAAGAAGATATCTCCTCATGGCGGATCGTCCGATTCCAGTGGTTCGTTAAATTTCTGCCGCGATTCTTCCACCCACAACTCTAAACGAAGCTCGCCCGCCTCGACCCGTCTTACCGGAACAGTTTTAGCGCGTCCATTGCTGACCTTCGTAGATGGATGTTGCGGCTCGCCATTTCGCTGTTTGGACACCGAATGCGGCGCTGAGCACGATCGCAGATGGACCTTGTCGGGTTCCGCCACGATCCACGTCTGTTCCTCGGCGGTTGTGCCGGCCGGGGGTAGAGCATCTTCTCTCACCTCGATGCAGACGGTGAAGCTGAACTCGCCGTCGCGAGGCAGTGGGGTTAGTCGTGCGCACGCTGACGCTAGCCTTGCAAGACAGGCTCGGAATTGTCCTTCAAGATCCGCATTCTGAGGCGACGGCGTTGATCCAAGATCAGAGACACCTGGCTTGGACGATTCGTCCTTGCGCTCTTCAAAGGAGGTGTTGATCTCGCCAGGTGATACGCGCGGGAAACCAGAGAGATCGAAAGCGTACCGTTCGAGCGGCTGGTTGGTGCGGAGAGAGGAGATGATGATGCTGACGGCGGTGATGGATCCCTTTAAGACCTCTGTGCCGACAGCAATGGAGACATCATTGATGTAATCGCACACTCTGGGATGGCGAGATTGTCGGACGGGATAGTTGTATGCTCGAACGGGTAAGAAGGTGGCTCGAGGATATACAGATCGGAGAAAGAGGATCTGATGAATAGACACGGTGAGGAAACTGGTGAAGGAAGCGGCCAAGGCCGACTGGCTGTTGGGAGCGGACTTGGACGCTGTGGAGGTGGAGGTGGAGTGAGAGGGTACGGAAAAGGTGGTCATCGTGGTGCTCTCACTCGCAATCTGCATAGCTATGGGGAGCCCTAGTATCGTCGTCGATTCCTCGGTCGTAGAGGGAAGATGTCAGGCAATGGAAGAGCACACTAAGGCTACTCATCGCTCTGCGCCGCTCCGCTCTCCTTGAGGGTGGGGATGTCTGGTTTTTTGTTCCATATAATATTGTTTTTCTTTGGGTGTTCGATCTCAGTACCCAGGAAGCTAGTAGGCGAACGGGACGACGAGCACTGCAGTAGTGGCTGGAGAGAGACAAGAATTTACCGAATCAAGAAGCCAGGAGGGCGTTGGAAAGGCGGCAGAAGCAGCAGCGGTGATCGCAGCGGCTCCCGTTGAGGAACAGTCAGTTAGTTACCGCAGTGGCCAGTCCAAACAACGGCAAGGTGGTATGAAACGGAGGTCTTCTCCACCCCTCTTCTTGGTGTTCCCGTTAACGGTCTTTCTCCGTGTCCGGGGCTCTCCCTGTTGTCGTTGTATTGTGGCTTATTTTTGCTTCTCCTGTTTTCCCTTGTTTGCCTTTAAGCGAGGATGCTCGACAAAGAATGCAGACGATCCTCTTCTGCCCGCCTGTCAACCGAACCGGTGAGTCGACTTGCTTATCACGTGCGCAATGATCTTGAAGTTTTTTTTTGCGTTTTTTTTGGTTCACCTTCCTTTCCTTTCTATTCCCCGTCTGGATTCTCCACTGCAGAGCGGGTGGAGACACGATATCGACAATCGTCAGCCAGCCAGTGGTGACGATCATCCTCTGCCACGTAGGGGCATTCAGGAGTGACGGCCGTAGCCAGCGCAACATCTCAAGACCCCTTACATCCCAACCTTGTATGCAGTCGTATCGATTATGATCCCCATTGTGTTGCTTTGCTGACGCTGAACCCTTCGATGGACACGGCGTGTCACATTATTGGCTTTCCAGCCGTTATTCCCTCCCTTCCCAGCGCACAGCGTACGACACCTACCACACCGTCTACACCGTCTGCACCGTTCTGCTCCAGACTTTACGCTAGCAGAGCAAACACTCGACAGGTCATATCCACGGCCCGTTAACATGGAATAGTTTCTCTCTCTTTCCCACTAGGCGGCGATGTAGTCGTCTCCACTAGATTGTCAAATTGCTCCCCTCGTATCCTACTCCGCGATCTATAAATATATCCAGCCCACAATCACCAAAATTAGCAAATTCATTCCACACCCGGACAATAATATGCCGTCTACCGTCCCAGGGCACTCCTGATGGAAAACTTGGAGTGTTCACCAGCTGGAGGAGCATTCTTCAGCAGACATTTAGACTCTGCTCTGCAGGCCGTTTGACTGACCGTACAATGTTGTTTCAACAGGGTTTTCTTTTTTGTTAGGCTGCCTGTAGCTCTTGCACTGCGTGCACAGATGGCCAACGCCACGGGGCCTCCTTAAACCAAGGACTAAGAACCCACTATTGGGTATCATTGGATGCGACTACTACCACTTTCTAAGAGGTAAAAAGTTAACCAATCACTAGTGCATGTCCGTACAGACATCCAAGTGGTTGCTGCATTACTTGGACCGGCTCTGATTGAACGTCTGTCCTGCAAGACCAGTGGAGACGCATGACGCTGGGCTGGCCGGGTTGGAGGTTTCTTTCATAATGAAAGCTTGGCTCTACGTCAGCTCTCGTCTGCTGCCCGTGCGAGATGGCGATGAAGTCAACGACCGCGACGATGGGGACAAAGACGCACGATGCGTCAATTGCCGCTCGTTCCCTGATTGTGAGCGTCCGGAGAGCGGGGATGCTAGCAGCCCATTTTGCAATCCTCGTAACTCTTTGTCCAGAGACTGTCTGTGTGTAGTGTGTAGAGCGTAGAGTTGCAGCGCTCGGAACCCGCTTCCCCGCCCGCAACGCGAAAATTCGCGTGTCTCACGACTCCCACCAAGCTAAGCTGTCCACAAGTCCACACCCTTCACGGTTCCCGTCGCCATCACCACCTCCTCGACCTGCCCACGACCGTCGTCTCAGGCCGTAATTAACTAGTTGTTCCCTTCCCCTCCCCCACTCCCTCCCTGACCATGGAGCACGAGCTCCTCCCGCTCCTCGCAAACACCCAGTCTCCTCTGGCCGATACCAGGAAGGCTGCGGAGCTGCAACTGCTACATCTTCAGTCTAGCACGGCCTTCCCCCTCTCTCTGACGGCCATTGCCTCTCATGATTCCGTTCCAACGAATCTCCGCCAGTCAGCCCTCTCCGTCCTGCGCACCTTCATTGCCGCCGCCTGGTCCCCGCAGCTCGACGAATTCAAAGGCCACGTCCTCGTCAATGACAACGATAAGTCGCGCATTCGACATGCCCTCCTCGAGCTGGCCACCACCGCGGAAACACCAGAACGCAGGGTCAAGACTTCTGCCAGTTATGCTGTAAGCAAGATCGCCAGTGCGGACTTCCCCGAGGAGTGGCCCGAGCTCCTCCCCTCCCTGCTTCATATCATCAACAACCCCGCGAGCAGCGATAGTGCCCTGCACGGCGCCCTGAGAGTGCTCTTCGATTTGGTCGACACCGGTTTCAGCGAGGAACAGTTCTTCAATGTCGCCCGCGATCTCGTGTCCACCCTTTTCGCCATCTCGACCAATGAGTCGAGAAAGCCAATGTTGAGGGCGCTGGCAGTCGCCGTCTTCCGCACGTCTTTCGATACGCTGGAGATGGTTCTGGAGCAGCATAAAGTTGCCGTTAAGCAATTCATGGATGAAGTATTGGCAGGCTGGTCCCCCTTCTTTATCTCAACCCTGAAGGCTCCGTTCCCAGAGGCCCCCGGTGAACTCGAAGAGTCGAAAGATGCAGAGATCCCATCGCGATGGCGTGGGACAATTGCCTTGAAATTACAGGTGGTCAAGGTATGCCCTTTCTCTAGTTCGCCTGTGTCATAGTAGTTCATCTACTGATGCTGTCTGCAAAACCCAACCAAAAGACCCTGATGAAGGTACGAATGGTCGTCCCGGGCCTGTTAACGAACCAGAGTACCGTGTATTTCTCAGCCCTTTGGGAAGAGCTCTCCAACGCCCAAAAGCTCTACCATGAATTTTATATCGATGAAGAGAGACAGGGGCGTTTAGAGGATGTTGATGGCCTTCAATACACATTGGATTTTTTGGTCCTGGAGGAATTGGATCTGATGCAGGCCCTGGTGAAAGCCCCCCCGGTCAAGGCAGAACTGCAGCAGCAACTTCAGAATCCTGGCCCCGCGGCGACTACTGCTAGCTGGCTCCCCGAAGTGATGAAGCTCGTTGGTACCTACGCTCAAATCACCTCTGAGGATGAAAACCTTTGGGAAATCGACGTGAACTTGTTTCTGTCTGAAGAAACCTCCGTCACGGCCAATTACACCCCTCGGACGTGCGGCGCAGATCTGGTCATCAAACTCGGCGAGTGGCTCAAAGGCACCGCTGCTGAAGGTCTGCTCGCTTATATGAATGCTCTTTTTGCAGACTCTTCCTCTACGTATGATTTCTGTCCCCTTCCTGGATTTCTTTTCCGACGAAGTTGTAGTGATACTGACCATATACCATGGCAGGTGGAAATCACGTGAATCGGCCCTCTACATCCTCAACCAATTACTTCGAGATTTCAACGAGGTGTCACAGCGGATCTCGCTAGACCTAGTGAACGGCTTCAATCAGTTTGTCAGCTTCGCTGTCCAACAGGAAGATGAGTTCCTGCGAGCACGCGGTTATCTAGTAGCCGGGGCTCTCGCCTCCGTTGCCGGGGAGGCATTCCAGCAGACGGCAGCGTCGTACCTAGAGGCTGCTGTGAAAGCCATCACCATTGATCCCTCAGAGCTGGTGAGGGTCTCGTGCATTCGTGTTCTTCAGGATCTTGTTCCATCGGTGCCTCCCAGTGCCGCTATTCCTCTCCAGATCCCGATCGTCTCGGCCATCAATGAATTCGTTTCCGCTCACGACCTGCGCGAACCTTCAGACACCGACGATCTCAAGGTGACTCTAGCAGAGACTCTACGTGACACCATTATGGTCGACCCCAATGTGGTCCTCTCGTCGACCGCCATTGACGTCCTGTTCACTGTGGCCAGCCACGGGGCTTCGAACTTGCAGCTGACAATGGTTGTGATCGAGGCGTTTGAGGATATTGTCGAGAGGGTCTCACAGGAAGGGTCCAATGCATATGTCCGGCTGTGTGAGAAGGTGCTTCCCTCTTTCACAGGGGCGATCGACGTTGGGAATCTAACCCAGGAGGACGCACTGACCACTTTCGCCGCGGACCTGTTACGTGCGCTGGCAGAGCAAGGGACTGAGCCCCTCCCGGATGGGTTCGTAGCGACGGTGATGCCCAAGCTCACCAGATTACTACTGGGCTCGTCCGAAGGGGATCTGATCCGTCCGGCTACCGAGGCTGTCCGCCACATCCTTGCACATGACTTCCATCAGTTTTTGACGTGGAGGGACCCGCAGACTGGAAAGGAGGCAATCGAGGTGGCCTTGGTGATCATTGACCGTCTGCTAGGACCGTCAGTGGAGGACAACGCGGCCACCGAGGTTGGACAATTAGCAGCTGAGCTGGTGGAGAGGGCTGGCTCTGAAAGACTTGGACCCTACTTTCCTCAGCTGCTCCGGGCGGTGGCACAGCGGCTGGTCACGGCTGAGCAGGCCCAGTTCATCCAAAGCCTGATTCTCGTCTTCGTGCGGCTAACCTTGGTTAGCCCGCGCGAGGTGGTGGATTTCCTGGCGCAAGTGGACATTGGCGGACAGAGCGGGCTGCCCGTGGTGATGAGCAAGTGGCTTGAAAACTCAGTCAATTTTGCGGGCTACGATGAGATCAAGCAGAACATCATTGCTCTAGCCAATCTCTACAACCTCGATGATCCGCGACTAGCACAGGTGCAGGTCAAGGGCGACCTGATCATCCAGGACACGGGCCGCATCAAGACGCGTTCCCAGGCGCGGAACAACCCGGACCAGTATACGACGGTGTCTGCGCCGCTGAAGATTATCAAGATACTGGTGGAAGAACTTGCAGCCGCATCAAGTGGTAAGGACCTGGATGCGGCTCTAGTCGCCGCGTTGGAGGAAGAAGCCGGCGGCGACGAGGGCGATGATGACGATGACGAATGGGAGGACGTACCCAGCAGCACTCTGGATCTGAACCTGGGCATCACAAAACAAGAACTCATGGCATTCGGAGAAGGCGGATCGGAAGGGGTATTTGGGGTTCGCAAGCGGGACGACGAGACGCAGGCGTTCCTGACGGAGTTTTTCCGGAATGCATCTACCAAGCCAGACTTCCAGCAGCTCTTTGCGTTGCTGACGCCAAACGAGCAGGAAAAACTTCGGAGCTTGAGCTAATGCGGAGCCATGAGCGGGGCTAAATTGTGTTTGCGTCGTGAAGACCTTCTTTTTTCTTTTTTTTTTTTTTTTTTCCCTCAGACTTGACCAAGTCCGGCGAAAATTGAGCATGTATACTCCGTCCATTGAGCGCTACTTTTCAAATCGTCTTGTTAAAACGCGAATAATCAGTATCTATCTAATAATACCGGATCCGGGTGGGGTCGAAATCCGGCAGAATGCATTCGTCTGATGCACGCACCGGATGCATTAGGCAATTGTGCTATGTTTCAGGGAACGTGATTAGTGACGGGCCTTCGCGCCAGGTGCGCACGGATACAGGCTGTTATCTCATTATCTCATCTCATTGCCGCCACGTAGCGGTGTCGAAGGCCGTTGGTAACAAGCAGAACAACAATAATAATACACGAGGTGGCACTATCTGAGCGAGGCGCGTTTTCTGGGCTGCGAACTAGGAGCATACTAGGGAGGTTCAGCGGAGCTCACTCCGAGCAACGGACACCCATTGGCAGCAGACGCAGCGGCGCTCTCCCGGAATGTCGCGAGGAATGGCATTATGGATGATATACTCCGTAAATGCAGTCCACAGGGGGTGCCACCGGGGATCATTGGCTCATTCTGGCTTGAGCATGAGTCGTGTTGACGATTAGAAGGTCGACTGGAGCCCCGTGGGTGCGGCCGCAGGTAATACGGTGACGGCGCGGTGTACATGGCTGCCCATTGTCGCAGTTGACCCAGAGCGCTGGAATTTGCGGGCGCTTAACATACCGACAGTGAGGGCAGGAAGTAACCTTAGTAACTTTACGCACAGCGTACACGGGCAGAACCTGACTGCTGGGAACCCGGCGTCCTTCCAGTCGGTAACGATCCCTGTCTGCAGGTGATCTTGTGTCTCTTGTCTCTTGTCTCTGGTGTCTCGTCTCCCTCGTCTCCCTTCTCTCTCCCTCCCTCTCTTTCTCTCTCTCTGTCTGACGGCGTCCATCCGCTGCTGGGCCCCTCTTTGGGTCGCTGCGCTGCGTTCCAAGGTTGCTGTCCGTCCGTCGACTTGTCTTCCCCTCTTTGTCACCTTGATCGGCCCCTCTGTCCTTCCTTCCTCCTTCCTTCCTCCTTTCTTTCTTTCTTTCTTTCTTCCTTCCTTCCTTCCTTTCTCTCTCTCTTTCCCTCTTTTCTCCCTTCTCTATCTTCTTCCCTCCTCTCTCTGTCTTCACACCGCCTCCCATCTTGACTCCCCAAGTGATGTCACCATCACAAACATATAGTGACGACCGCATCCAAGTCGATGTGAGCTTAGGCCCCACTCTTCCCAACAAAAACCCTCAGCGCTGATGAATCATCCAGACAAGCAGCGACGACGACTCCCAATCCGTCGTCGCATCCAATACCTCTTTCGCCTCCTCAGTCCGCGACTACACATACGAGAATGGCCGTCGCTACCACGCCTACCGGCACGGCCAATACCCCATCCCCAATGACGAGGAGGAGCAAGACCGCCTAGGCATCGTCCACCATCTCTTCCGCCTCATGGTCGGCGGCAATCTTTACCGGGCGCCGGTCGCGCAGGCCCGGACCGGCCCGCCCGCACGCATCCTCGACCTCGGCACCGGAACAGGCAGCTGGGTCCTTGACATGGCAGAGGACTTTCCGCACGCGGAGATCGTCGGCGTCGACCTCTCCCCCATCCAGCCCAACTGGGCCCCGCCAAATTGCAAGTTCTTTGTCGATGACATCGAGAGCGATTGGACTTTCACGCCTGATGAAGCTTTCGATTACATCCATGGTCGCATGCTAGCCGGCGGCATTGCGGATTGGGATCGGCTGCTACGACAGGCCTACAGCCATTTGAAGCCCGGAGGCTGGCTGGAGATCCAGGAGATTGAGCCCTTTATTCTTTCCGATGACGGGACGCATGAACATGCGCCGTCGGCGGTCGAGTGGCATCGCAAATTACGCGAGGCATCCAGACTCTTCGGGAAGCCCATTGATGTCGTCCAGAGTATTGGGTGGCGCATGCAGCGGATGGGGCTTGTCAATGTCGTTGACGACGTTTATAAGGTACGCTTTTCTTTCTTTCTTTCCTTTTCTTTCCCCCGCCTTTTCTGCTGTAGACACAGCCACTGATAATTGTACTAGTGCCCCATTGGCTCCTGGCCGAGGAATGCACGTCTCAAAGAAATGGGCCAGTGGGGAAAATACTCTCTTCTCGAGGCCATCGAGCCGTACTCGCTAGCGCTCTTCACGCGGGTCCTGGAGAAAACATACGAAGAGGCACGCGAGGAGATGAACAGGGTGCGCTCGGAGCTAGTGGGTGGCAACTCTCTGCATGTCTACGTGCCGTTTCATTTCGTATATGGACAACGGCCGAGAAATGGATGACAATGGATGACATGGGCGCACACGACGATTATGAATCACTGATGGCTTGCAACTATGTATAATGGGTAATGAATAATCGCTAGCTCCTCTCGAACAGATGCATGGACGGTCTTGCTAGACGGTCTGCATGTATGTATGGCTACTATCCCTGCAACGAATACCCAACGTCCTCACCACTCCCCATAGCCACCAGATTAGCCCTCATCTTCTCCGCGCGTGCTCCCCCTGTGCCATCAGTCGCGGGGAACCCGGCATCGTCTCTCTTCACCCACGCACCGACTCCATGCTGCAGCACAGCTGTAGCGCGAACTAGCGAACTCTTTTTGCTTGTCCCCGCGCCAGCATCCTTCAAGCCCACACTCCCATGCAGCGTCAACCTCGTCTCCTCCCCGCCCTCTGTCTTCCCCTTATAGACTCCCCGGTGGAGAATATTCGAGTCATAGAACACCGCGTCGCCCGGCTTAAGAGTAACAGTGATCTGCCCCGGTAGAAACGGTTCATAGGGATCCGCCTCGCGCTCCACCGTCGTACGAACCCGTCTATGCGATCCCGGAACAACAATTAGGGATGCGTCGTCGCAGAGCGCCAGATTGTACTGCGCGTGCGACTGTTTACCCCCCGGACTTCTCAGCGCGAGGAGTCGCTTCTCCTCCTCCTCTGAGACTGTCTCGGGAATGTCGTCTCTGTGCCAGCGGAGTTGGAAATCTTTCGTTTCAGGCGCGACGAGCAGGTTGAATAGTTCCATTACTAGCCTTTCATCATCATCATCATCATCATCTTGCTCTTTACCTCCTGCATGTCCATTCACAGCGCCGCCAGATCCTGTATCCTCCAGACCCAGTAGCAACTCCCCGACAACACCGAGTACTTTTTCGGAGAAATAGAAGCGCGCAAACTCGTCCCGACCCGCGATATCGGGATGAAGCAGGTGCTGAACACCCCAGATGCCGCCCTCTGAGGCAGGCGGGGGAGGAGTCGTCGTCGTCGGCCACGGCGGGAATTGCTTGGGTACGCTGCGGTAATGCGGCCATTTGCCTGTTCTCGTGTCTCTGGTTGCGGTCTTGGCGGCGGCGCGGAGAGGGGGGAGTTCGGATGCGGAGAGCAGCGAGGGGATGAGGACGTAGCCGTCTCGTTGGAGGGATTCGAGATATGTCATTTTCTTGTTGATTTTTTCTGTTGTTTGTCAGTCTGCGTGTATAAGTAGGATGTATATAGTTCTTGTGAATAGGTTCAAGTTTTGGAGGGAATCGATTTATCCATGATGTTGTTGTTGTTCATTCACCAGTGAGTGATCTGCATCTATCTATCCAATGTCTACCTATGGTCTATTTACCCCGCCCTTCCTCAGATGCCCCCCCCTTCCCCCAATCATAACTGCTGCGACAAGGACAGGCAATGTTACATGCATGTCATGTCGCATTTATGTCAATCTCCTTACACCCCCAGCAGGTATTAACTAATTATTGGCCAGTGTGACAGTGCCCTTCTTCGTTGCCGGTTGCTGCTGCTGTCCTTTGTCGTCCGACAGCTTGCTGCGTCGGCGGCCTTGTTGCTGAACGGGACCTTTTGATTAGGGTTGTATTTGCCAAGGGCTTAGGGTTAGGTTTGATATATCCCTCTTGCTGCTGCAGTGTGAATCCAGGGTGAGCATGGACTGTTAATTGTCTGTTTCTTTGGGGCTGTAATGGATGCGACAAGGCGTATGTATGCGTATGTATACATGGGGTGATCGAGGGTGGTTGAGAATAGCAGCATGCGGTTTTAGCAGGTGGCTTGAATAATGACATGACTGTCGCAGGTGTAGACACGCATTAGCGTTTCCATGTTTCAACTGATGAAATAAGGTAATCAATTAAGCCAAATATGAATGAATACCTAAGGTACCTACCTAGTCAAGGCTGGGCACAACCGACAACCACGATTCTGTACTACTCCCACTGCTCCATCTCCATGGAGCTGGCCTCAATCATGGCGCTCAAACTCGGGGAATTATTACAATTAAAAGGCCACAGAAACACTGTTACTGCCGATCGGCAATCAGACACAGACACAGACAAAGCGAGCCCCTCCAATCACCCCCGGTTTCGGCCCTGTCGCGACAACATCCCACTTGGTGGGGATCGACCTTGGCAAAACAATAATTCAGCTACGCACTCTGCACTCTTAGTGCTGACGCTCTCTATCCGCGTATTTCAGCGGTGACACGCTCGGATTTGGATCTTACACCTATCCAAACTCCTCTTCTTAAGGACAGGTAGTCAAAGATGGCCCATACCGTGAACGCAGGCGTAGGGCCTGTCCTGCTGATCCTGGGGCTGGTGCTGGTCCTGCTCCCTGCTCGCGTGGATGCTTTTGGTGCTGGCAGTATGGTTTTTTTTTTTTTCTTTTTCTTTCCCCCTCTTGTCTTGTCGCGAACACTTGCATTCAGTCAGCTCATATTCTGACCCATAGATATCTTGTCGGTTTCGACCGTCGAGGGCAAAAACTGGCGCCATGGCGATATTGAAGATGTGCTCAAAACCATCGCCTTTATCAAAGGGCTTAAGTGGACGTCCACCCACGTCAAACGAGTCTATTTTGGAAATTGGCTGCGCGATTAGTGAGTGATCGATCTCCGTCTTTTAGGAGTAGTGAGCTTGTAATGAGGCTGACTTTTGTTTCTTTATCTTGTTTCTAGCTCCCAGGCTATGGACGTGGGTACGCTGAAGAGCGTTCAGGCTGACACCATTCGCGTTCTGGTCTGGGTCCTCTCCTTCATGAGCTTTGGCTACGCTACTGGGGAGTTTGAGGTGACGGCGGAGAGACTTGGGGTGTATCGTCCTGAGGAACACATCGAGTGAGTCCATGGGTCACGGTCACCCCGCTATCGGGATGCATATCTACTGGAACCAAGCTCACACACTGTACTGTTACTAGCAACCCCAAAGGCTACGCAGATGACCAGGATGCTCGCCAGTATGATCCCCGTCTGCGTCCCCCCATCCGCGCCGTCGAGCTTGAAATCGACCCAAACACTGGTATGAAGAATTATATCGCCAATGAACGAGGAGACTGGGCGACCAGCTCTGGCTTTATCAAATACAGCCTGGCTAGGAGTATTCACTACGGGAGACTGTATACAAGCGGCAGCAGCCGAGGAAGGGAGGAGGATCTCTGTGAAGCTCTACGATGTCTGGGCCAGGGCCTCCATACCCTCGAAGATTTCGCCGCACATACTAACTACTGTGAACTGGCGATTCGCGAGATGGGTTTCCTCAACGTCTTCCCGCACACCGGCACGGCAACGCAAGTGAACGTTCAGGGTCGCCGTGTCTTCCCGCTTGTGACAGGTACCTTTGGAATGGTGGACTTCCTGCACTCGATGCTCGGAGAGGCCACTGATCACGTCACCCAATCCGAGGTCAATGAGATGGATGTTGCGCTTGGAGATGCTCAGGCGAACTCCTCGTCCAGTTCTCTCGGCTCCTTGATCGGCTCCTTGAATATGATTCCCGGCGCTGGTGATCTTGCCTCCGAAGCGGAGCAGCTTCAACAGGCCTCTGCTGCGGCGGCCGCCCAACCTCGCATCAATACTGGCTCTGGGCGGCGGGCCGCTGGCTACTACGGAGGCTCCAGAGGCTTGGAGGAAGGGGAGGAGGAGGAGGATACTAGGAGCAGCCGCGATATCGGCGGTGCCGATGAATATCCAAGGGCATCCGCGCCCGTGCCCAGCAGACAGTCACAATCGGGCTTACCGGCGACGACGCCAGACCTTGATCCAAAAGAGATCGTATCGCGCATCTACCCTATCTTTGAGTTCAGGGACAAAGTCGTCCGGAGACTCGCGTCGATCGTCGAGAATATCCCCGGTCTGGAAGCCCTGGTCGAGAAAGTCTCCGAAACACTAACGGTCTTCGTGATGTCTCTTCTGGCGCCCTTCGTCCGCCCGCTGATCGATTTCGCCTCCAAGCAACTGCAAACCGGCTCATCGGGCGTCCTCCATGCCTCTTCCGAGCATCAATTCGAGCCCTGGACGGACCCGCAATGTACGGATCCCACACACTCGCTCCTGTCCAAGGACCACTTCGCCAACATCCTCAACGAACCCGCCGGCAACGTCGCGGCGGCGATCCTGAAATACGTCGCCCCCCGAGTGTTCTACGCTTGGGAGCACACCGATATCCCCGAACAACAAGTCCTGCACGACTGTCTACAGGTCCTCCACCATCCTGGTCTCCGAGACATGCGCAGCGAGGCCCATCGCGCCATGTTCGAGGCCGTCGAACAATGGGTCCGCTCACGGCCGGACCGCGGAGCTAGCCTCGACGATATCCTCAGTGCCGAGGGCGTCAGAACCGGTAAGAACTCCGGCGGTCAGGTTGGCCACTCTCACACATCGGGTCCTGGAAGCGTAGGCTTGCCGTCGGGATCATCTCAGTATCATCAACCTCCGCTGCCGCAGCAGCAGCAGCATACTCCTGCACCGTATTCGTCTATTCCGCCAAGTTATGCCCCGCCTGCTAGTCACCACGGCTACGCCCGGCAAGATGGTCAGTATACGTCTGGAGCGCAGGGTGATTACGCCTCTGGCTATGAATCGGGGCACAGCCGTCCCCATGAATATTCCCAGTGGCAAGGGCAAGGGCAAGGACAAGGACAGTCGGGTTACTATGAGGGCCGACCTGAGCAGGATTCCAACTACAGCCACGGTCACAGTCATAGTCATAGTCATAGTCACGATCATGGTCATGAGTATTCTGATACCTACGATGGCTATAGTGGTCATAGCCAAGGTCATAGCCATGACCACACGCACAAGCACAAGCACAGTCACAGCCACAGTCACAGTCACGATCGCATCCAAGGCTCCGGTGATAATAGCGACGACAGCTACAGCGGTCGTGGTCATAGCCACAGCCACAGCCATCACCGTCACGATTCCGACGAGGAGCCGACTACAATCAAATATGAATACAGGTACCAGCACTAAACTTCGCTACCTAGGTAGTCTGCGACCGGACCTATACTTCTTCTCGTCTATTTTCCGGGGTTAAATGCATATTCTCATCTCGCTGGTGTCGGTGCCCTTCTCTCCGCTAATCTGATCCTAGCTCGTTCATAGGCTTGTCTTACTCTGCTTGGATGGTTTCATACTGGTTGGTTATTAGGTGTTGGTAAAGGCTCCATCGACGTGGAAGCTAGGTAGTCTACGAATGATACGTTGGAATAAGAAGATTGAAATTCAGACAAAGCCAATTGTAGGATGGTATGACGAACTCGTTATAAGGCTAGAGCATGATGTAGACTAACATCGAGTCTGCTCGCATACCCGGATAAAGAATGAGCATAAGAATAAGCATTGACCTGAGCGGATTCCCTAATATGCTGAACTACTTGTGAATATCGATATCCTCACTACCAGTTTCTTTTTGTTATATTACCTATTGCTATATACCTATGCCAATCAGCCTTTGACTGCACACACTATAATGAAGATACACAACTCCAGTGCAAACACAGGGTTGAGCAAAAATGCCCAATGCCGTTCCTTGAAACATGAAAGACAGAGTCCGCCCACCATCATACCCATCCTCTCCTCTATATAATTCCATTTCCTACAATAACACCGTAAAAAAAAAGGATAGGAAAGAAAATAGAACAGAGTGAAATATTAAAGCTACAGTTTCGTTCCCTCTCTTCCGGTATCACTAAGCCGCCTAGGCCGCAACGAGATGCCGCCTAGGCTACTCGGCCCTGGTGCGGGCGAGCTCATCTCAGGCTGCGCGGACTCATGGGTGCCGGCTGTCGGTATATCAGCAGTCCTTTGTGATTGATAATGCAGACGAGGGTTCATGAGCCACTGCACTTGCATCCGGATGCTGTTCAGGGCAGCGTTGGTGTGTGCCATGTCCTCGTTCATACGGAGGCACTCGTTCATGATAGACATGCTTGCGCGGGCATCCAGGTCTGTTATGGCGTGCGATAGCTGGGTCACTTCTTCGCGGAGCGACTCGTGGAGCGACAGAAGGTATGTCGTGGCATTAGCGTCGGCATTGGCAGATTGCAGATTTGATGGGGAGTCGGGAGGCGCCGGAGACAGGCTGGCTTCGGGTAGTTGCTGGTTTGGGAAGCGGTTACTGCGGCTGCGTTCAGGAGAAGTCTCAAAGAGCGTGGAGCGGATGCTGGCAAGTCCGTCCTCGAAGAGCTCGTTTCGCTGTTGAAGGTGTCGGACCGTCAGCTCAAGAGAATCCAGTCGCGAATTCTGAGCTTCAAAATACGGTGCCATGTTCACCAAAGGACAGCTCCGCTCGTGCAATGTAATGTCCGCTCGCTTGAGCTTAACCTGGCAACCATACTTGGAAGCGGCGCATGGGCGGATAGCCTCGGGACAGGCATTAAGATGCTCTCTCAGCTCCTTCTTACAAACCGTAATTCGGCAATCTGGACATTCGGCTTTTAGACTTGGACATAGCTCGCTGGAATGTAGCTGAGCAGTAGAAGCGACCTTGGTTAGCAAGGCCTTTCCCAGGCAGCCAAGAACAGCAGGGGTAAGGATGAGTGGCCTACTTCAAGATCTTGCTCCATAACCTCTTCGTTGCAATGAGAGCATCGGTGAAGTTCATGCTTACACTTGCGGTCAGGGTGGAGGTCCCTCTTCCGAGTCTTCTTATCGCATGTCGGGTCGGGGCAGTCCATAAGCCTATACTCGCAGTACTTGTCGACATGCGTCTGAACGTGACCCCTAGGCATAGCCTCCTCACATCCTTCACGGGAGAACGGGCATTTGACTTCGATTTCATCGCACATATTGACTAGCAGCCGAGGTACAGTCAGGGTGACGTCCCTTGCGAGAGTCCGACAGTTAGGACATTTGAAGTTGTCCGCACTTGCCCCCGTCGCGATTATAGCGGTATTCAGACAGGTCTGACAAAACACATGGTCGCAGTGTAATCGCACCGGACGCACGAAGGGGCAGTGGCAAATGGGACACATGAGATGGTCATCGTAGCCAGAAACGTACTCCAGGGCGCGAAGGTCAACGGGCTCACTGCCTTCGACATGCGGCGACTCCATCTCAAGAAACTCGTCCAGATTCATACTGGCAGCAGCGCTCGCATGTAAAAGAGCCTAATATATAAAAGAACGCCCGACGCTGGAAGCCTTCGTATCGTATCCTCAGTTCACAATGTTACGGGAAGTCAGTCTCCAAGAGAATAATACGATTCGCATTGCCATCGGACGAGCGGATATGGTCGATTCTGCGCTTCGCGCTCTGTCAGGTGACGGGGGGCGACGGGGATGGTCGCCTGTGTGTGTTTCGCCGATGTAGCCTCTGAAAACGGACCGTGATAAACAGGTTGAGTGGAGAGAGGGTGATGAGCATGCCCGTCAAGAAGTGAGGGAGAAGGCGAAAGTGACGATGAATGCGGGGAGCGATAGACAGGCGCTGGAGGACCGGGCGTCAGTGGCAGATCAGCCGCTGAGACGGTCGAAAAGCAAGCGCCCTCGCCTCTTCCAACCACACTTCGTCGCTCCGGTTATCCTATCCTCCTTTCTCGCCCAAAATCCATCCAAGTAGGCCCTCTTCTCCGCTGTGCTGCACCGTCCGCAGGAGGCAGCTGTCCCCCGCATCGCTGGAGTTCGCCCCCTCTGGTCCCCAATCGTCTCCGCATTCGTCGTCATCATCCGCAGTCGATCGATCCATCAACAGGTACGACAGGGACAGCGGGCATCACGGCAGGTACGAATACGAGGAAAATTCTGACTACAATGCCGAATCCATCTCAACTTCTCCTCCTAGCGGACCATATTAAGCTCTCTCTGCTAGAACGACAACGGGCCATCTCCCTGAGCCTCGAACCCAACACCCAGGACAAGGAGATCTCTCGCTCCTTCGAGTCCCTGCGCGAGGGCATCGAAAGTGCAGAATCCGAATACGCTCGACTCGAAGAGAGCAATGATAGCAATGCAGCGGATTTCAAGGATCAACTCGACGGAGTCCGACTCCAATACCAGGACCTCTTGTCTCAATTCCAGGGTGTCGATGCGGATGCCTTCGCCAACAGTAATAACGACCCAGCGCTGGTTCATGCTAAGCGCTCGGCATCATCGTCGACGCCAGATATCAAACAGCCTGTTCCGCAACATCCGTCGTCTAAATCGGTCCGATTTATGGAATCATCGTCCCGTGGTGCTACGGGAAATGTGGACGATGCCGACCCGAACCGCAATGCTCTCTTCCAACCTTACCGCGACTCCCCATCTCCTCCATCTCGTAGCAACGATATGTCGGCAATGTCCAATCAGCAAATCTACGATGAACATTCTCAAGTTCTCAGAGACCAGGACGACCAATTAGATCGTCTCGGTGAGTCTATCGGGCGACAACACCAGCTGAGCATTCAGATCGGTGACGAGCTTGAGGGTCACATTGCCTTGCTAGATGGAGTGGAAGCTGATGTTGACCGGCATCAGAGCCGCCTGGATGTCGCTAAACGGCGACTGAACAGGATCCGGAAAAGTGCCGGCGATAATTGGAGCATGATGACCATTATTGGATTGATTATTGTTTTGGTTATATTGATAGTTATTTTGAAGTGAGATGCTGGAGTTCGTGAATGGAGGATGTATTCTGTTTCTTCTCTCTCTTTCCGTGGTCCGCTTACCTCTTGCCTTTCTTCCTATTATCCTTTCGCGTTTCCCGCCATCCTCCTCGTTTATCGGCACTCATAGACATGGATTTTTGCCCATGTTTTAATTGCGTTGTCATTTGTTTCCTATGGTCAGTCCTACGGCGGTAGATGGCGTTGTTGGTATTTCTTTTACTTTGCATTTAAGAGGACCGAGAATATTATTCTATCAATTACCAACGCCATCATACCATCTTTAACTTGACGGATTGTCCTCCGGTCAGTTCTGGTCTAATGGCCGCTTGTCCAGTGCTATATGCTATATGCTATTTCCGTAGGCACCAGTGCATATATTGGTAGACCCTGGAGGTTTTCTCCCAAAGATTGCTGTCATTCGAATCCGTCAGCGGCCCTCCAGGCAACAACCAACCGAAGCAAACGTCGATCACTGTCCACATTAGCGCCTCTGTCCTAGCCCTCCAGGCGTCTGATATCCAATTTAGTGGCTAGCTGTTTCCGATTGGCAGTCAGTGTGCTCATGTTGTTAGCGTGGCTGTTCGTATGACTCTTTGTTCTGCCGCTCGTATTCAGGTCGAGGCGTCCCCGAGAGCCGCAATTCAGGAGGAGAGAGTAGACATGTCACTTCCTTCCCTCGAATTTTGTCATAATCAACCGTCATTGTCTTCAGCCAGTTTTCCTGTGCCGTCCTAACTGCTGAAAGCATGGACGTCAAGGTGGACCTGCTGCCAAGCTCGACTCTGGCCACTTTGGTCCAGTCAGATCTCGCCCGTCACTTTAAGCAGCTCACTGCAACAGCAGACGAAGCCAACATCGACCTGGTCAATTCTCACTTAGTCAATCTTGTGCATCAAGAGGCCATACCGACATCGGTCTTTTCAGTATGGCTTCCTATTGCTTTTCGTCGGTGCCCGCACTTGCTGCTGGCTTCTCTACAGGACCCGATCTCTCGTGGTGTGCGGATAAAGGGGATCCAAGTTCTGGCTCGGACGCTGGTCGGGCACAGTTGGAAGCATGTGTGGGATCTAGTCGGCGGCGCGAGGGGTTTGAAGGAGATCGTTGATGCCTTGTCTGCCGATGAAGTTTCCCATTTTGCGATTCAGATAGCTAGGCGAGCAAGAAAAGCAGGGCCGATGCCAGAGTCCGCGCCGCTGCCAGCTAATCTAGCTATGGACGAGTTCGTTAGTCTCTCAATCCCTATCTCGGCTAGGGCTCTGGGAGATATCACTGCTAGTACTGGTACTCCTTCAGGTGAAAGTGACGGCGCACAAGAAACGCCGAGGACCGTATCGCACAAGTTACTCCGACTCCTTGGAGCTTGTAGCACACCATTTCTGGAGAGGCTGCTCACCAGCTGGGTGCCATCATCGCCTCTCAGACTTGATAAATCTGTGAAATATATCGTGCACAAACATGTCAGTCTGGTCAGAAGGATTGCTGCCGGCCACGTTGGCGTTCATCCAGACCTGCAGTCCCGTGTACGTGAGGAATGCATGCACGATCTACTCATTTCAGCACAATCGTTCGAAGCAGCTCACTTGTCGCCAAATCTCACTCATATTCCTATGCCTCCTGGAGTAGCTTTCTGCTTTGATCTGCTATACGATCTGGGGAGATTTCCACAGTCTCGGGACTTTGATGAAAAGAGGAAGCTGTCCTCGAGATATGTCAAGGAAGCAATCAAACTTGCTGTGCATCGAAAGACTCCATTTGAGGTTATTATCGCCTTGCTCGATCATGGTCTGTCATTGGATCCGCCATCGCTAAATGATAAGAATACGCTGGACTGCTTAGACGAGGCACTTCCACGCACCTTGATAACATACTGGACTGTGTCTTTACTAGGAGAACCGAGAGTCAAACAAGGCATCGTCGCGCATCCGTCAGATCTCCATCAACGGCAACAAAACCCGTCACGGCCCAAGCAAAAACACGAGGAAAGCCTCGAGGCTCTCCTGGTCCAGTTCATTCGTAAGTTTCCAGAAAGTTTATCCACCAAGCCGGATTTCTGGGACGTTCTCTCCGTGAGATTGGTGTCAATATTCATGAGAATCCCTTGCCTTGCAAGGTTTCCTCTTTTGAGACTATTTTGTAAGCATTTCCCGGGGGTGGGTGTTGACCTTACGCTCTCCCCCCCTTCGCAGAAGGAACAGTCTCTCCTAACCTGGAACCTTAAATTCATGCAATGGTTTCCCGTTGAGGATGCGAAGGTGCTGTATGAACGCTCGCGAGATCGGAGACTGCGAGAAATCAATCCGGCTCATGACGAAAACTCCTGGCTGAACGAGGGACTGCTGAAGGTCAAGTGGGAGGCTGAAGAGGCTATGGGGAAAGAGAACAACATCAGCAGCTACCCAGTAGCTCGTGAACGTATGTCGATACCCTTTGCCTTCAAATTGTTCTATATTTTTAGGGCGTCTCCTGTGTGTTCTGTATTCTAATTTGAATCACAATCTACACAGTGATCGAGGAGGCCAAAAAGCGAGCAGCGGCTGATAGAGATCCGCATCGCAGGTTGTCCTACACAGAGGGTGCGATCCGTGTTGCTGTGGACAGTTCGTCATTCGATCTGCTCGAGGAGGTAACTAAATGGTCTGAACGGTTCCTCCGTGATCCCGTACGCTCCTCCCCTCCATGTTTCCTTCCTCTGATACGGATGTCTAACATTTTAACAGGTTGTAGGTCCGAAGGTTTTTACAGAAGTTGGGTCATTTGGAGAGTTGCTCTCGTGCGTCAATGTGCCTTCGCAGCGGACTCCGTCCTTGGCCAGTCTTCGACTGTCAGTCGACAGAGCCAACTCGATTATAGGTTCCTTATTTCAGCGGATGGTCCGTGGTTTTGGCGAGCCCTCGTTCAAAGGTGCCCAGGGCAGCCGCATGTTTGCCTTAGTCACCAAGGTCGTTGCGATCCGAGCCAGAGGTGTCAAGAATTTTTCAAGGTTACGTGTAGGAACTGAAGTGGAGCTCACCAAGGTCCTGCTGGAATCTCTGCTTCCCAGTCTGCTGGAATTCGAGCGCGTGTCTCTCCTCCCACCATATTCAGAATTCGGATGGATAGGCCTCCGCGGGCCTCTAGGCTCCCTTAACCTGATTCCAGGCCGTCCACCACGCCCCGTGTCGGCATTCCTCGACAATCTGGCCAAGGCTAGAGATAAATTGTGGATGCAGCAGCGCGCTGAGAAACACCCTGAGATATCCTCATTCGATCAATCTCTACCCAAAGGCCTACCTGTCCAATATCTCTTACCGTCGGAATGTGCCAAGTGGGCCATTGCGGACCCTGAAAGTTCTCCATTTACCACACGACGGTTCAATGCAGTTCTATTCTGCGATTCTGATTCAGCTCTGGCGGAGATTCCCAGCAACACGGAGCCCATAGGACAATTCGTTGATTCTCTACCCTGTGTAATCAAATGCCTCGCTGCAAGCCGAGAATCGAAGAAAGAGAAGCTTGATTTAATGACGTCGATTTGGCGCCACTATTCGGAATCTGTCTCGTTTACACCCGTCCAGTTTGCCGGCTTTAAAGATATGTTTGTGAGGATCCTACGACATCTGAGACTCACAAACCGCATTGAACTCATAGATCCCCCATATGTTCCGTCCTCAACGGCAATATTCGACAACCAGCGAGATTTTAGTGAAGCTGTTAAGTGGGATCCGTGCCAAAATGATGAGGGAAGCAAGGTTTGTGCTTCGTTCTCAGAGATGGAGAAGGCCAGAAGTGCGACCATTCTCCATTGTCGGTCAAGGGATCTGTCCACATTTTACTATGGGCAAACCGGATTTCCGCTACCCATCAAATCAGATTTTTATCCTCCTGTTGATCGCTATGAGGCAATTTGGGAAGAAAAGCAGGCTGTGGAGAAGCTACCACTAAAGAATCGGGAAGCTCTCTTCCTGTCTGCTCTTCTCTTTATAGATACATATACAGGTCGCGAAGAGGGGCTTTTGTCTAAGCCATTCCCGCAGGCGACGAACCAACCGCGGTATCCACGAATCTCACTCGACGAAAAGTTCATATCCGAACTCAAAAAGGATCCGTATACATCTGAGAAAAAGGCTTTGGAGATGATAGAACGGCTTGCAGGGATCGGCCCCGCTGCTCTGCTTTACGATCTGGCTGCTGGTCTGATAGATAGGCTGCGTCGCCAGGAACCAAACGCCGAAAATCAACGTCTGATGAGGTACCCTTTTCGACTCGCTGCAGCTATCAGTGCCACCGACCAGCCAGGCCTCGCTATTGATCTTGTTATTCGAGCACTTCGAGATTTGCCTGATGCGTCCTCGTTCCACCGGCAGCTGCAAGTCTTGCGATTAGGCAGAGCACTACCTTCGAGAGTTGCCGATAATTTCATAGAGAAGTTTTCGTCTTTGATTTTCGAGGGACTCGATCACCATAGGCGACAGCGTGAAGAGAGAGAGCAGGACACCGCGCTTCCGGCACGGCATGGGCAACAACAACCACCGGCCAAGGAGGGACCCTTTGTCAAAATTACCACGGTGAAGATGCTTGCCCAGCTATTAGCTGAAGCGGATTTTATCAGTCCCACAAAAGCACTTCGTATTTTGCGCGCCCTGTTTCATGCGAGCCATCGTGCTGATGTTCGTGTTACCGTGGTCAGTGCCCTCTTGAACATTATTCGTAAGTCAGGCGATGAGGGGGGTTTCGGAATGCTTGTTTCCTTTAGCATGGCAGCAGCAGGACCCAGTGAGAGAACCGATACCAGTGAACAAGAGTGGGCAGCTGCAGAACAAGGTGGACTGTTACCGGAGATCTCCTCAGACAGGCCCCTTTTGAAACTATTCACTGAGGATGCCCATGATGCACTTCCCGAGCGCTTCCGCAAGGCCTATGTCCGCGATGCAGTTCTCCCTCTTCTAGAAGAGTCAACGAGACAGCACAACCGCTGGATGAAGACGTTCCTGGGCAGGCTCGAGTTGACCGCGGAACAAGCATCGATCTCGGACTTCGGCCCCTTCGATAGGCAAGTGGTGGATTCAATCTGGAAACGCTGGACCAAATACTTACCAAGAAGCTATCTCTGTTTGCACCACCGCGAATGGGCCTTAAGTTACCTCAAATATCGCCTCCTTGAGAACATCGGACTGAAACTGGGCGCTCGAGATCCAAACTGGGCAATGTCCAACCCTGGCTCGCATTGGCGAGACTTTTACGTTGGCTACGACAAAAATTCCTTTGACGCCGCTGAAAGAGCATCAGGTTCGCTAATGCAGCCTCTCCTATCCGCGGATGGCCTCCAGACCCCCGCAATCCCCGATGGGGTCACGATAGAGGATGTCACGGAAGAGTATCGCGAGAGGGCAGCCATGATGCTTCATCAGCCCTTTGTACTCAAGGACCCTTCCTCCTATGGTACGGGTGTCTCCCTAGCTCCGTTTATGAAAGCGCTCACCAGCGTCCTTCCTTGGTCATGGGAAGTGAGAAGGATCAGAGACAAAAAGGATAGGAAGCTTGTCATGTTGCGCCTACAGCGTTTGCTCCGCGAGATGATTGCAGACTGTGACCGTCTGCGCGAAGCGGAACCTAATCGCAGTCCTCCAGTGTTTCCTTCACGTCTCCAGCTTGCGACATTTCTTCTCCCATACCCGCATCTCCAATTCGGATCTACAGATGACAATAGCGATGAAGACGCTGTCGAAGACGATGCAGATACCCACTGCGACTCTCAGGACGTCTATGATACATTCTCGTCCGCCACGATATCCCTGATAGAATCCGTCGCAGATACTGGCCCAGCTCCGTCCCCCTTGCTCATCGAAAGCAAGCACATTGAGTCTGCGATGGACTATGTCGAAAGAGCAGATAGAATTCCCTGCGCCGTGCGTCTAGGCAAAGTTCCGCTCGAGACACACGACACGCCGAGTGGTCTCATTCGGGTCCATCTCGCGCAGCGACTTCTTCGTGGAGTGGACAGGAAAGAACTGCATCGGGAACTGGATGATAATGTGGAGCTTACGAGCATGCTGGACATGTGGAAGGCGAGTCCAAATGAGACTTTGAGACGAGCAGCATGGACAGAGTTCTGATTTATTTTTGCTTTGCTGCGACATATGCAAAGCATTGCATGTCATAACTATGGGACACGGTTTAACAGCCGGTGCCAAATACTTTTCATGAATGAGTGATTACTGGCTTCCCACTTTGTCATGTTCTCCTATATTATGCTCTTCCTGGTCGAAGGCCTATGGGGAGAACAGAATGCATCTATTGGCGAAAGGGAGCAGCATAAAGTTGGCATGATCTCATACTGCATTTCAATTCTGCGGAGCTGCAGGTGTCACTTAGGCTGATCTTCTGATTATTCGAAGAAATAAGAAGGCACTAACAATGTCAATCTTGCGCATTCTTGTGGTCATGAAATATACTATCACAAGCTAATTAAAGTAGTACTTGGTGTTACGGCTGCCTGTGGAGACGCCTTACTTTATAGACTCCTGCATGCTTCCCAACGGCGCTTAACTTGCATTTGACCGGCAATTATCCTGCAGAACGTGTCATTGACAAAAGTACTATGCATTGGACATGACGTGTTTTATGGGGACCGTGTACTATGTATGTAACCTTCTCATCCCACTCTAAAGGGATCCCTGTTCTTGTCTCCCAAGTTGCTTTGCAAAATCTCCCGTTGCATTGTCGCGTCGGTCCTCTCGCCTCCAATTGCATGCCGTACCTGCATCATGGCTACCTCAGCTGCTGAAGGAAGTGAGTGGATGTCCATTATAGAGTCTTACGGGGTATTCCTTGACTGAATGTGTGTTTTCTAGGGAATGCCCCTATCGCTATAGACGATACGGTACTTCGCCATCGGCCTACGGGTTTATGCTATAACTGACCAGCTCCTGCCTGCTGCCAATTAGGTCTCAGAACTAGACTCTGCATTTAGTGACGAGTATGAAGAAACACGACAGGGCCCCGCAACATATTCTCCTGTCTCAAACTGACAGTACTACTTCATTCGCAGCGGAAGTGACACCGCCTCTCTGACCTCCTCGATCCTCAAATACCACTATGAGAATGGCCGCCGTTACCATGCTTACCAGGAAGGGCGATACCTTCTTCCAAATGATGAAAAGGAGCAGGATCATATGGACATCCTGGGGCACATGTTCACGTTGATCCTGGATGGGAAACTCTTTCTAGCTCCTATTGGGGATAATCCGCAGCGGATTCTTGACCTGGGTTGTGGAACAGGTTTATGGGCAATTGATGTGGGAGATCTCTTCCCGTCTGCACAGGTTAGATCCTATATCTCCAAACACAGTTCAAGTTGGTGGGTTGATGACTGATTTTCCAACAGGTCATTGGAAATGACCTCAGTCCGATTCAGCCAGGGATGTATGTACTATTGTTGTTACCCTGTAAGATTAAAGGCCACTAACTTCTTCCCAAAAAACAAATGAAAAGGGTCCCCCCAAACGTTCAATTCGAAGTAGATGACATTGAAAAAGACTGGGCTTACAAAACTACCTTCGACTTCATCCATGCTCGGTTTCTGGGAGGCTCTATCCGGGACTGGCCGCGGCTTTTCCGTCAAATCTTCGAGTAAAATATGCCTAATCCTGAATATTATTTGTTACGTATTGACATTGTCGTCTCGAAGAAACCTCAAACCAGGAGGTTACACCGAGTTTCTCGACTGGGACCTTCGCTACCGTTCCGACGATGGCTCTCTGAAGGAGACACACGAACTATCCATTAATAACCACGGATGTCTCTCAGCAGCCGAGAAAGTTGGTACCACCTTCTGTCCGGGGCCAAATCTGAAGAAGTGGAGTGAGGATGCAGGGTTTGTGAATGTGAAAGAGCATATTTTCAAGGTCCCATTTGGGACGTGGCCGAAGGATCCAAAACTGGTCGGTCAACCTGAACCCCTCCCTCACTGTTTTTTTTTTCCTTCTCCCCAACACAACACGGGCTGCTTCTGACCCTTCTTTTCAGAAAGAGATTGGCGCTTGGAACAAGCTTCAGGCCCTCGAAGGCATCGAGGGATGGTCCATGGGCCCTCTTTGTCGTGTGCTGGGATGGTCAACAGAAAAAGTCCAAGTGCATCTTGTTGGAGCCCGCAAAGAGCTTCGGAGTTCGGAAATCCATATGTACATGTCATTGTGAGTGCTATCGAGTCTCCGGGGTGGGTTTTGCTGCTTCGTTCCTGACCAATCTCGGAAATCTTTAGGCACGTAGTATACGGACAGAAACCTGAAGCAGAAGGCACGGGGAAGGGCGCTAAGTAATGTCTATTATGGACTGCTTGTGCAATTCATACTAGATCGAAATATCTGTGACATGATGAAGACACGAAACGAATCTCATGACTATGATCTCTCTCCTGGGCCTATTTCTTATCATCCCCTGTGGATCTATTGCGCACCATAACAACGTAATCTCAATATATGCTTTACATAAATACTTTTGGGACTGGTTGTTCATAGAGCCCTCAGTTCCTCCCAGCAACTTTGCTTTTGTTCTGTCGCTCACTGCTCTAAATCTGCAAATTTCTTGCGTGCCTCGACGTTTTTGAAACCGTTGCATCCTCGTCATTAAAAACCAATTTTCCACCAGACGACCGTATAACCAATTAATTAATAATAAATTAAAATTTTGCCACGATGGCAGTGATCCCATCCCTTCTTTTGCCATATGGAATAATATACAGATAGATGAAGCATATAAAAAGTATCTAGTACAAAGAGCAGGACCACATGTCACTGTCTGGCTGTATATATGCAAACAGGATCTATAAAGCAGCTAAGACCAACGCCGCAGCACTACCAGCGACCCATTGGATGGCACCAGTGGCACGAGGAGCGCCGCCAGCACTGCTACTAGACGACAGAGAGGTGCTCACCGCTGTGGCAGACGCCGTTTGTGCGGTGCTTGTTGACTTAGATGCCTGAGACGTCGAGGAAGAATGGGTCCCGGATAACACCGTATTGCTGGTGGTGGCGGTGGTAGCAGCCGCCGTAGCCGCGGAAGTGGTGCGGGCAGAGGCAGACGCAGAGGCAGACGCACTGGTGGCAATGGCACCAGCCGTGATTGTCACTGGGAGGTACATGGTCGAGATATCACCACCAGTAAAGACGTCAGTGTTTGTCCCGGGGAAATTCGCAGCGTCACCAGAAGCTATGTCAATGCAGCTGACAGTGTCGGTATTGTGTAGGTCGCAGGAGACTGTCATATAGAAACTAGAGCACACGGATCGCAGAGGAGTCAGTCTACAGATCGCATGTATAATTTGCCTTTTTTTTTTTTTTTCCCCGTTTTGCTTGTTGATGGTATGGAATGTCACAGGAGTGGCCCCTGGGGCCCGGGGTATCTTACGAACTACCCTTTTCGCCCATATCGTATCCCATAGAATCCGGCGCCTGGGTGACAAGAAACCCGCCCGGGGGGACGCCGCAATCATTCCCATCAGTGCCAGGACGACATTCTACGAGAAGAGTGGTCGTCGAGCCGGTCTGTCAGTGCAAGGTCAGTCAGCTGGACACCACACGAGGACAGGTCTTGACAGGAGGATGGAGGTCGATCATACATTGCCCTTGACCGATCCCACTAGAGGCTGCGGATCGAAACCGGGCAGGAATAGACTAGTCACAGTCTCTGCAGCTGCGTATCCCACTAGGGAAATAGCGAGGAGAGTAACAGAACGCATTGATGCTTAAAAAGGGGCAGATTTTATACGTAGAGGCAATAAAGAGATCGTAAATGTTAAGAGTGCAGAGAACAAATCCAAACGAGTGACTGAGCAGGAGGTAGTATGCAAACGAAAGATCTGAGATGCAAGAAAGGAGCCTGCGAAAACTAATTATTCAACATTGTAGAAGCTAGAAACATTATCTTGAAACCTAGCCTATCACCTAGAGAATTACCAGGACTGCCAAGGCTGTCATTTTGTGGTCGAGGCGCTTTTTTTAGAAACGTGACCAATTAGGTAAGGGAACGAGGGCTCCGGTGACAGGGGCAATTTTCCAGGGACCTTTTTCAGCCGCAGTCATGTTGCAGTTGCATTATTGGACCTTCCCGACCAGCAATTACCCAGGTACATAGTATAATAGTAATACCTAGGTAGCTTCTGAACATTATCTAATAATACCGCCAGACAGTGGGCGTAGGAAATCAAGTCTGCGTAGATGCATATATATGTATCATTAAGCAGAATAGACCTAGTACCCTGTACTCTTGGCTGCTACACTCTTCAAATGGACGAGTCTTATAAGTAGTTCGAAGCATAGCCACATAGTACAGTGTAGAGGTGACAACTTCCAAGGCTGCAGGAGTAAATCAAAGCCTATTCTCACAACACAACCGACATACAGAGAATGATCCGAATGAGTAGACATACGGTTCAGCCAGATATAGAATGTAACAAAATCAATCATTTTGGTATACTTCAGTATAAGACTCGCAACCTATCTGCGAGAGACCGCCAAAGTAACGAACTCCGCATCCAATCCATGGATATCCCCTCAACCAAACCCACTAGCCACTGGATCCGTGCTAAGGAAGCAATCAACACCAATATGATATACATAAACCAAACACATCAATGAGAGAAGACAGGAGTTAAAAGCCAGGCAGGGTAGAAGCGTGAAAAAAAAAGGAAAACACAGAGCGAACAACAAGAGTAAAAGCCAACAGCTCAATCAATGCAGACATTTATCGTTTCCACCTTTCTAGAACGCTGAAAACAAGACATCCATCTTACCCCGAAAGACAACCCAAAGATCCAACGCTTGCCAAGTGAACTCGTCTCGTCGCTTAAGATTATACCGGCAAATTCGCCAACACAACGCCAAAAAGGTGTTAACCTCATCCCAGACATGCACATCAAGTGACAAGTCGCTGCACACTCTATCGCCGTCATCGGGGCTAGAACCAAGAGCCAAAACAAAAAAGGTGTTTTTTTCCCTCCAGTTTTCCGGTTTTGTTTCCCTAGCCGAAAACAAAATTAAGGTATCGTTTGAAGACATCGATGCAAGAAGGTAATCGAATCGCAGGCGCCGCCGCTCGAACAAGTTTCGAGTAGTTGCAAAAATCTAAGAAATGTCGTAACCGAGAATATTAACGTATATACAAACGAACATATTTTTTTTATATATGTATGCAATCGTATAATAGATGGCTTTCGATTGTTCGTAAGCGATGCGAAGGCAATGTCGAAAATAGGAGTAACGTAAAATTACGACCGGCGAATGATTAGAAACCCCCGATGACGCACAATGGCAGACGACGAACGAGTGACAAGCATGTCACAGGCAAAGGCGACTTTGGCATTAGGTCGCGATTGAGCATGCTGGACTCTTACCAGCGCCGCTGGCCATTCTGCGCCATTCCGGGGGCGATGGACGTAGGCGGACTCGCCAGTGTCATCCCTGTATTAGGGTTCACGATAGGGATAACCTTGCGAGTGCGAGCCGCAGAAGGTTGTTGGAAGTTTAGATGGCTTCCATTGTTGTTGCTATTGTTGACACCGGGATTAACGAATGAGTTAGAGGACGCAGGAGACAAGGAGACGGATGGGGTAACCTGCTGAACAGGCTGGACCTGGTGCTGGAGGGGAGACGAGTTAGGAGACCCGCTAGACAGGGATGACTGGTCGGATGAAGCGGAATGAATTGAATGGAGCTGCGAGTAGGTCAGCGGCATGTCTCTCACGGAATAAATGCGATCCCATGCTCAGAGAGATGGAGAGGAAAACGTACATCATCCTCTGTCAGCAGATTAGGGCAAAACTCCAGGTCATCATCCAGGTCGAAGGAGCGGCCCGCTTCGAACCTTGCTCGAAAAGCAGACACAGCTGGAGCCTCAGCAAGTTCCCTCATGCTCTTGACGCCTCGAAACTGACGTTGAGCACTTTGATTCGGCCCTTTAGCGCCTCGTCGGGAACGACCTCCATGGTGGTTATTCGAATTTGACTGCATGTGAGTGGCCGCGGCGTGATGGTGGAAGGCCGCCTGGTGCTGTTGTTGGGGATAGAAGAAAGCCGACATGTTGAGAGATCGTGGCGAGTGGCAAACGGGAGGGCACGGGCTTGTGGTTGCAACAGATTATAGGACCAACGGAGGCGTGGCTCGGAATTTATAACGGGACAGACGTTGATAGACTACACAGGAAAGAGAAGCTTAAGAATAAGCACTGTCAGATGGGAGGGCAACAGGCGTGCGTGTGCGGCGGGGAAACAGGAAGTATACGAAGAAGAGAAGAGTAGAGAAAGGACGATAAGATAGAATCAGTCGACGAGAAGCGAAGTAAGAATGATAATAAGAACAGAAGATGGGAGCGAACAGCAGCGAAGTGGGAATGCAGAGTGGATGGAAGATTCGAGGGCGGAACGAGGAGGAAGTTCGACGGGGAGAAACGACAGGGAAAAGAAGAGAGCCCTGGAGGGCTCCAGGCGGAGATGGTGGGCCCGTACGGTATGGTAAACATGCGTATTTACGTGCATCATACCGGGCAGCGGCTACCTGAGGGCCCATTCGGCCAGCAACTGCCGAGAGGCGGCACACGATTGGCTGGCGGTAGGTGGCCGGCAGGGCTGGTGACTCGCATGGTGATGTAATTGGAACCATTCCGGGCTGCGCTAAGCCCTTCCAGTCGCCCGCCGGGGCCACCTCGATGTCAGTGGCTGCGCTTGCCGCCGCCAGGTAACACGTATTACCGCACGGAAACAATACCCGAATCCTGTATTATTAGGCCCAGCCTGCGGTCAACCGGATCATTGCCCCTGACTCTCTCTGGTGCCTGCAGCGCCGCACTCGGGATCTGCCTGCGAGGAACGAACAGCGTCCACCACCGTAGTCTTCCGATGGCCGCTTGTCAGATCCTGGTCTGCACCTGGAATCGGGCGGAAAGGACAGCAGTTCTTTGGGGTTTGCCTCTCTCGAAGACCAGCCAGCTCTCTGGACCCGTTTCCTGAACAGTGACCAGGATGCCACTACGACATGTTCGGGAATGATTTGCGGCGATAAACACCCGCCGTCTTGCCAATTCGTCAGTCTGATAGAGTTTGGGCACGCCCGTGTGATATCTGCCAGTTGCCGTGCCACTTGGACGCCTTCCTAACCAGCCTTTGGCTCTGCAGCCAACTGTAGCTGCTGCTGGGCCAAGGATCCGTCCATGCATTCGAGACCCCCTCCTCTCTGCATCTGCCCCAATAGATACTGATGGACTGATCCTTGGGCGGACAGCGACAGTGTGCCATCCAGTATGGCTTCGTTGAGAGTCTGGGCAGATGGAGACGACGATCTCAGCCAAATCTAGCACATCACACTTGGTTCTGTATGGTCAATCATAGCTGTGCATGGATGGGGAACTGCATGACCTTCATTTTTGTCATAAATCTTACTGATAGGCCCCCTGTGGAGTGAGTAGTGTGCCTGTGCACTGCCACTGAACTCTCCACTGGTTTGCTTTGCCCGAACAAGACCCTCATCACTCTCAACAACTCCTCGTTACTCGAATTTGGACTGCCAATGACAACAGACAGACCTCCTAATGGAAGATGCGAATAATATCACATCTATCAATTCATCTGCTGCCCCATGCTACTCGAACAGCCTGGTCTATGAAAAGTAATAGCGGGGTTGGGCTCACTGCCAATATGCACCACTCGACACCGTACAGTCAGGTGCCCGTCAGCCCACTGATTGAAACTTCGATCTCGTTCCTGGATCGGCCGACGCGATCCGTGCCCGTCCAAACTGTGGTCTCGCAGGATTCTCATGATGGCCCTTGATCGTAGTCTCACCGCCTCTTTCGCCTTCAGTCCTCCGGTCATATGACCCTGCATCGGGAGCGTTTCCGGTTTTGTTCGCTGGATACATGCATACCATCTGAGGCTGGGGAATCCCGGCATGTTGTGCGCTTACCGGGTTGCTTGATACTTGCTTTTGCGACATGCACTAACTATTGCGCGTAATGCTCTCGTGTTCTGTTCTACGAAGCTGTCACGCCGTCTGACAGTTTTCTTCCCTTGCATCACTTCGGATGCTGATCGTTAGCCTGCCACCGGGGCTGCAGCCCGAGTATTGACTCGATACTAGTACAACGTGATAGCTCACCTGGGGGCGTCGTCAGGTGCCTCATACCGGTCACTTACACTGCTAATTCTGGTACTAAGCAAGTTTGTTCGCTCTCAACCCTCCCAGCGGGCAAGACTGTTGTCAACATTTCAGCAAAAGGATAGATACTAGAGCAACTTCAGGCTAACAAAGGTGGGTTTTCGCTCAACTCGCTCACATATTCTGTAAACTTAATACAAAATGAAACTAGCTACACCTGATGCTGCATTATGATATATGAGATCGAACCCAGAGATCTCTCCATGGGCTTCCTGGTTGAGAACCGTTCTTCTTCATATATTCGAGAACAAGGACCCCGATCAAAAGCGGCAGCCAAGGTGGCTGCGACCATATCGGATCAGTAAGAGCCATTCTCCAAGAATAGTGACGCAGGAGATGCACTCTGTAGATATGTGCGAGAAGCTGACAGTATTAATGCTTGTCTCACAAGTGACCATCAACATCTGTTCTTCTCAGGAGTAAAGGCCGGGGCGATTGTTGCGGCTCTTAATCCTTGTAGAGTGAGGAATCGAAACCCGCCCACGGTATTGAGCAGAGTTCAGAGCACAAAGCTCGACCAAGGCATTAGAGCGGCCTCCCTATGAAAACGCCTTCCGCAGTACGTACCGCACAGAGGAACATAAATCACTTATCCAAATTCTTCCCTTTCACCATCCTCCCAATCAGCTCCTTGCAGTGCTTTTCGCTATACTGCTCCCAAACCTCGTACAGCGAAACCAACTCCTGAGTGCATTCAATGACAGCCTTGATGTCAACCTCACTCTCAGCGAGCCACTCGACAAGTTTCTGGATCCTCGAGGCTGAAGCGTTGTTCTTGTCGCCTAGCGCCGCAAGTACGCTCGCGCCTCCTCCCTCCCTCATCGCCCCTGCCAAAGATGACGGGCCGGTTCCGTGGAAGCTAGTCTGGCTGGGCTTAAAGACAACGGCAATGATAATTGACATTACCGCAATCACGTGGGGGGGATATAGCAGAGGCAGGTCGGTGAGGTAGTGATCGTTGATCACTGACCATGCCAGGGCAACTTCATCCGAGGACAAGGGGAGCTCGGTCTGAAGTTCGGTTAAGGTCCGGTACGGATGATGGACAATGAGCTGGGAATTCATTTCAGAGATCAGGGCAAACTCGCACTCGCCCAGTTTGGAGACGTCCGATGTCATAAACTCTGTTTTCTCGAATGCTATTAATTTTCATCCTCATCACATAGGCGGGGATAGGGAAGCACATGCCAGGCCAAAGACTTCGAGCCTCGTTAACGACAAATCTGATATGCTGAGGACATTCCTCCATCTTACAGGCCAGATAGAACGCCGTACTGACAACAAGATAAGGGTTCGTTTGCCTTATCTCGTTCTTCGTGTAGTATCTTTTCAGATACACCTGGGCCGTCGCAAGAGCCTGCTGTCTGGTCGTCATTCTCTTGCCTAGCTTCGTAATTACTAGCACAAGGACACCAAATTAGTCCGGATATGTCTCTCGCTTCGGGCCGTATGACGGGAGCCTGAAATGGCTGTGGTTATTCTGATCTCACGTTGATTGAAGTAGATGTTGAGCAGCCTTTGATCTGGCAAAGGGAATTGCGAATAGGGTGTTTTATCCCTATCCTTCAGCAAGTCGCGAGCTTCTGACAGTTTTTCTCGAGAGAATAACCAATGCCGACGCTGGGTCGATGCCCAATAATTCGCCGCCATGGTGGCTGCACAAACAGAAATGAGCACGGCCTTCCAGTGGAATCAGTCGCAGATTCCCACGTTCAGTAGGCTATAGAGACACATATTTAAAAGCCGAAGCAACGTATAATCGCACACATGTACAGTGTTGTACTCTGTATCTGAGTGGTCTGACTTGACTATATGCACGACATGAGTTGATTAGTCACAGACCTGCGTCTAGGGCGGTGACTAAGTGCGGCCAGACGGAGAACGCGAGAAGCGCCAAGTTGCGAGTGGTCTTTCCGCGAGTCACCCACAGCGGGGACAGCGGAGATGGACACAGTATTGCAGGAGAGCCAGGTCGACGGTCCCCGACGCAGATATTAGAATGTCGTGCAGTCTGATTTGGAGACGCCGAATAAGTGGCTTACCCAAAGCGGCATGGCAGGGCTGAGCCCTGGGCCTGTCAGCCGCGTCGGCCCGAAAAACGTGACTTGATTCCGAGATAATGTCGTCAAGAAACAAGCGCAATTATCGTGGCATCCTCCAGAGACCGCAATGAACTGCATGTCCCTCATGCGTTGTCTGTAGCCCCTCCGATCCTTCTCCCGACTTCATTTTCGATGCTCAGATCAGCATTTCCTCTGGCCGTTCTCTCCTCCCTGTTACGACAGGGTCCTTTTGAAATCTCCACTCAGTTCTTTAACTTCTCAGAAACAAATAATGCCGGGTGCTCGATAACCGCCCCCACGTTCGAACATGGCAATCCGCGAGTCGAGAAATGAGCGCGATCAAAGGGTTGCCAAGATCTGGGACGCGTTGGATACCCGTAAGGAAGGTCAAGTTGACTTCAATGGTCTAAAGAAGGGCTTTAAGAAGATCGATCATCGTAAGTACGAGCCCAACCCTTGATGTCTTGGTCGCGTTCCGTACCTCTGCCAGCTGATCACATCGTGCCTTTCTCACTCCTAGCTCTCAAAAATGCGGATGATATGCTACGTGAGGTGTTGCATGCGGTTGATACCAATGGCGATGGGCGCATAGACTACTCTGGTAAGATCTCGTGCCGTAAACACCTGCTTCGTTTCCGATATCTTTTGCAAGCTGGCTCCTATACCAATGTTCAACCGACCTAATGCGTTCCAGAATTTCGAGCCTTTGTCGACTACGCGGAAAACATTCTCTGGCCGCTGTTTCAGAGCATTGATCGGAATGAGACGGGCCAATTTGATAAGGATGCGCTGAAAACGGCTTTTGAGCAGTCCGGGGTGACCGTTTCCAATGCTAGAATAGACGAGTTCTTTGAAGACGTCGACAAAAATAAAGACGGAGTCATCACGTATGCAGAGTGGAGGTATGAAGCCCGATTCTCCCAGACGAGAAAAGATTTATCGCAGCGAGACTAACGGCTGACCGACTCCAAGGGACTTTCTCCTTTTCCTTCCTGCCCATTCGTCATCCGACTTGTCCGCTGTTCTATCGTACTTCAAGATCACTGGAAATGTTAACCCCGATGGAGATGTCCAAATCAACAAACAGGGGGGCTCAGGTACAGCACGCTCGTTTCCTAGTCGTTGTTTCCTGGCCGTGAGAGATTTCCTGTTCAACATCCTCCCAGTATACGCCCTGACCACCGTTGTGCCATCAGCTTACGCGGAAACTGGCGGGTGTGCAGAACTGGGGCCTGCGCTGCAGCACGATGATTTTGCTCCTTTGAACGCGGAATTCGACTTAGAGTGGCTGCCTGTACCCATGCCTGTCGCTATAGTGTTGTCCATCCGCTATTATAAACAGAAGTTGACGGAGAACACTCCTCAATTAGGTTATTTCGTTGCTGGCGGGATCGCAGGTGTCATATCGAGGACAGCCACCGCTCCTCTCGATCGTCTCAAAGTTTATCTTATTGCACAGTCTGGTGTGAATCAGGGGGCTCTCCGCGCGGCGAAGGAGGGTGCTACTATGCAAGCAGCGGGAAGCGCGTCAAAAACACTGGTCAATGCCGTCAAGGATCTATGGCGTGCAGGTGGCATTCGAAGTTTGTTTGCAGGTTTGTCAATTGACTCGTGCCAGGAGAATTTAAAAAGGCGAACTGATCACTATTGTAGGGAATGGCCTGAATGTGATCAAGGTCATGCCGGAGTCGGCCATCAAGTTTGGTGCATATGAAGTTCGTACCGGTCTTCCTGATACATTCAAGCCCGTCACTGCTAACTTTTGTTAAGTCGGCAAGAAGTGCATTTGCTCGAATCGAAGGGCATAATGACCCGAAGCAACTCAAGCCCACATCCCAGTTTCTGTCTGGCGGAATCGGGGGGATGGTGGCTCAGTATGTTTTATTTGACCAGTGGTATTGGTCTAAGCTAACGAGCTGGTAGATGCTTCGTCTATCCTATCGACACCCTGAAATTGTAAGTATAGCAGTAATTTCCTCTCTTTATATGCCTCTGAAAACTAATTCCTATCAGTCAGATGCAATGTTCGACAGTAGAGGGTGGCCCGAAAGGTAATCGACTCATAATAGCCACATTCAAAAACGTGTGGAACAAGTATGGCCTCTATGGCTTTTTCCGGGGTTTGCCCCTTGGCCTTGTGGGCATGTTCCCATATGCTGCTATCGACCTGACCACTTTTGAGTACGTCAAGCGGGCTATTATCGCGAGGAAAGCTCGTAAAAATCATTGCCACGAGGATGATGTTCCTCTCAGCAATTTCACCACTGGAGCTATTGGTGCTCTTAGCGGAGGTTTCAGCGCCTCCGTTGTCTACCCGTTGAATGTTCTTCGCACCAGGTTGCAAGCTCAGGGCACCGTTCTTCATCCCTCGACATACACTGGTATCGGAGACGTTGCTCGCAAAACCATCCAAGTCGATGGGATTCGTGGCTTCTATCGTGGAATCACGCCAAATCTTATGAAAGTCGCCCCAGCCGTGTCGATCAGCTGGATTGCTTATGAGAACTCGAAGCGGATACTCGGCTTGAAATAAAATTCAAGGTAGACAAAAAGCCGTTCAATGATTTGGTCTCGAGACTAGTGCCTTAACTCAGCCATGCGATAATGCCAAGATATCGTTGCTACTACCTATTGTCGAGACATTTCCAGTTCTTCGCCATCTACTTCGTTCCAGAACTTTTTAGACCTTCAGCGTCAAGATACCCACTGTACCATTCTTGCATGAATGGCACAGCTGCTCTTTGGATGGAGTCGATCCATTTTCGCTTTTGCTGTCATTCTCACATAGGTTTTTGCACGTATATATTCTTGCTGTTCTTTCACTTTACCTTATTCCCAAGTATTTCTTGGGCTGTTTTCAATTTGTTGCCGTGGCTCCATATTTAATCTGCCTTTACCACCTATTCCCCCGCAGAAATCCATTGCCTACACCTACACCTTTGAGTGGGGAATGCGGGGACAGACAGGAAGGTTACACATGTACAACACCAACCTCCCACAAACTAGCATTATAAGGCGTCTCTTGGAGCAAGGCACGTTGTGGAATTGCCGGTTATTACTGTATTGTCTCTGGTTCTTGTGGACTGGAAGATTTTCGCTTTAGCTCTTGTGTTTTTATGGGACTTTTTGCCCTTTCTTTCTTGCGACATTTCCAATCGATTGGTGTTCTTAGAGCAAAGAAGCTAGGGTACCCCTCTGTTTGAGGATGGGTTGACTGTTGAAACTGCAGCAGTTTCACGATTATGAAATCATAGATCTTATTATTTACCAGACTCCGTATTACTTCAATGGACACCGTAATATATATTCAACATTAAGGGGTTTACATGCGTATGTCGAAGATACTAGATATCCATGCAAGACAAACATAAATGGAAATGGAACTATATTAAGCGGAGACACTGGAGGATACATTTACAATTTTCCAGTAACAGCCCTCACCTCTTCATCTTTGGGCAAAATATCCGGGATGGGACCAACTGGAGTAATACTGAACGGATTGATCTGGGTGTGACTCTTCGTGTAGTGTTTCTTGATGTGCTCGAATTGGGTCGTCTCGTTAAATGCCGGGAAGTCCCAGTACAGCCTCCTCAACCAGCGGTGGATAGCGGGGTACCCGGACCGGATATCGGCGATATTGCACTTGAAATGCTGGACGTAGACAGGATCGAAGCGGGCGATGGTTGGGTAGAGTCTGATGTCTGCTTCGGTGATGGTCGAGCCAAAATAGAAGTTGTCGCTAGACTTGGCTTGTTGCTCGGCGAGATGCGCCTCGACCTTATCCAGGGAGGCGAAGAGGGTCTTCACTGCCTTCTCGTATGCGTCTTGCGTGGTCGCGAAGCCGGATTTGTAGACGCCGTTGTTGATGTCGTTGTAGGTCCATTCGTTGGTGGCGTCGATTTCAGACCTGAGGGATGGAGGGTAGAGGTCCAGTCCTTTGTATTTTTCTGGGAGGAGGTCGTCGAACTCGTAGTAGAACATGCGGATGATCTCGGAGCTCTGTCATGAATACAGACATGTTGGTTAATTATCAATTCTTCCTGAGATAGAAGGGGGAGGGACTTAATGAGTGCGTGACTAACTTCGTTGCTCACGATCTGCTTCGTCTTCTTGTCGTACAGCACAGGAACCGTGAACCGTCCACTGTACTCTGGGTTGATGGAGAAATATACATTGCGAAGATGAGTAAAGTCCTCGTGAAGAGGATCCGGTGTGACATTTGCTCCGGGTAGCTTCTCGTCAGATGTCGCGAACCGCCAACCTGCCATATAGGAAGGATAAAGTGTCAGCACACCCTTGCACACTCACTGCCTCCAACCGGAGGGAACAAGAAGGGGGTAGTCCGACAAAAACAATCAACTCACCATTAAGTCCCAAATGCCAATGCACCGATGTATATGATATTATATCATCGAGGCCCTTGAGCTTGCGTGTAATCAAGGTCCTATGGGCTGCGCATAACAAATCGACACAGTTAGCGACCACATTTTTGTTCTCTGGTACCGACGTGAGACGGCTGGACAATATCCTTTACGCACCCCAAGGACAGGCATATGACACATAGAGATGATAGCGGCCTCTTTCCGGCGGGAATTGAGCTCCAGGCTCTCTGGAGATCCAATTGCGGAACACTGACGGGAGACGCTTGAATTCGCCGGTTTTGTCCTTGGGATCGACCCAATCGGTGATTTTTTTGCTAGATTCGGTCTAACTGGGCTCAATTAAATGATATCCATGCAGTTACAGCCGCTAAGGCGTGGGAGATAGCTAAGGAAAAGGGTGAGAGCTACCGTCATTTTGCGCTTCGGAATAGCAATTGGTGCGGGGTTGATACGCGTGTGGGGAGCTGATGAGACGAACCTCGCGAGTGTTCCTTTTGTGAGTGGCAAATGGTGGGTAACAGGTCGGACTAGGACAGGGACAAAGAACATAAGGAATGCCAACAGAGCTGTTAAGACAGTAAGATTCAGCAACAGAGTGACTCCAGAGCTATTAATACCCCGCGAGCTGGTATAAGGGCTGAGTAAAATGGTGACGTCGACGGGCCGGGACGGACTTACTAAGGATCGGATAATGCCCAGGTCATCGTGACAAATGCCGAACATCAAGAAAAGCCAGTCTACAAAAAAGCACGGGGAACAAGCAGCGACGGTCCATTCTAAATCCTGAAATGCTCTATACACCAACATATCATCCCTTCTCCAAAGTACTAAAATACGGTCGGCTTACTTGCGCAGCCTCACCATTACATATGGTACCTCGACATCCTCCTCCGTCTGATCCTCCACGGTCACCTCATAAATGATGTTCCTCTGGTGCCCCGGAATAGGCTTCTTGCTGATGTGTTCTACTAGCTTGCTGAGCCTGTGACAATATATATTAGTCTCATGCTTTTCAGACATAATGATGAATCGGATACGTACTTCATTGGCAGGCGGTCTTTCACCTTCGACGGTGGATAGAAGCTAGCGTAAAGAAGGCTAACCCCAGAACTGACCATGGTCACCTCCAGACCCAAACCGGAGAAATGGTCAAGGAATTCTTGGAGAGAAATATCATCAACTTCAAACCGATCCCAGATCCGGTCTATAGTGACTTCGCCTTGTTTTCCCAGATATTTGCCCTTTGGGCTGCGAATGGGTTCACTAAATCCAAGGAATGGGAGTGCAAGATTGACGAAGCCGTTCTTGTACTGCTCGACATCATCCTTGCCGTCGACGAGTTTGTAGAGTTCAAGGGCGACCAGCCCGGTTACGAGGGCGGTAGTCGTAGCGATGGCAGGGATGATCTTGCCGGCGATGAATTTGGTCTTGTGCCTGTCCGCTTGCGGAATGTCGTAGTTCTCAGCACGGAGGTTGCTGGCCGCCGTAATGAAGTCGATGTGATGGTTGGTATCGTCGTCCTTCTCAAACTCGACAGGGCTTAAGCGGAACCCAGCAAGAGATTTCGGCGACGGTAGAGAAGAGACAAGGCGCTCAATCTCATCTCTATCGGTAAAGGAAGATCCCCTCTGCTCCGCGTTCGGATCGGGCTCATTTTCATCAGCCTGGATCTTGACCCCAGAACTAGGCACGAATTCAGGAATGATCATATTCTCCACGACCTTTCTGTAGTAGTCTTTATCAACTCCTGGGTTCTTAATACCATAGTTGAAAGCATGGAGATTTGCTGCAGAGATGATGAACCCTAGGTGGGTTGGGTTAGAGCTATCAAATTTCAACGGTGTCGGTGCACGCTTAGGTCCAGACCAGAAGGGCTGACCACTAGACGTCTTCGAATCTCGTGGGAAGTTGTAAAGCAACTGTTGAATTCCGTTGTTGTACTGCGTCTCAAACTGGGTACGAGCCCAAACAATGCAGTCGTCAAACGTCAGGGGCTTGTCTGTCACCAAGAAGCTCCGGAGATGCTCGAGCGTCTGCTTCTCATTGCCGGCTTGCTTGAGTGTCTGATCAATATAGTTGGGTTGCGAAAGGTACATATTCACAGACTCCGGAGGACCAACGAAATATGACTGGAACAGGTCTCTGGCCCAAGCGATAGTATGCTCAATGCGGTTGGGAAAACTCTTCAGCGTGCACATTGGGAAGGATTTCTCTGGAGGATCTTGGGAGCTTGAGTACGACTCGGTTATATGAGGGAGGACGACTTGAATGTTACCCTTGGTACCGAGAGTTCCGCTCTCAAAGAGGGGTTTCCGGAAGAAAACGCAACGGCGATCCACATAGGTCCTCGCGTCGACATTATCCAACGCATTCGTGACTCCGTCGAGACTTTCCCAGAATTCTTCGTTGAAGACATGTTCGGTGTCGGGTCCAACGCGATCTCGGAGTGTCACAATTTTGCCTCGCAAATCAGGGTTCATTGCCTCGACAGCAGCGGCCGCACAGTCACTCTTGAGCTTTCCGACATCTTTAGACCGGAAGAGAAATTGCCTGTTGAGGTTGCTTCTCTCAATTTGATCCATATCAGTAACCACAATTTTCCCCCTGGGACCCGTACCCAGGCCCATCATTGCCCAGTTCTTCAACGTTTCGCACCCAATAGCCCCGGCCCCGACAAGGAACTGCTTGTAATTGGCAAGCTTATCTTGGAAATCTTTTCCAAAAACGGCTATTTGACCGTCATAACGAGTGCCCAGCGGCTTACAGTTTTCTTCAGATCGAGTGACGGAGGTGGGAAGCGACTCCAGTGAGTCGACGTAAAGCCATTGAAAGACAGGATTGAATTTCCCAGATACAGCCTTCATGACTTCTTGAGCCACAATGCCTCCGAACAACGCAGCCAGAGGATTCAAATCACCCCGGGCTTGATAACTGAGCTCTTTGATGACTTTCTCATCCAACTCTGTCTTTTCTTCCCCACCCGCAGCCAAGCCATTAGCGATTTTTAATATTTCCTCTGCGTCACTTTCATTATGAGGGCGAGGCAACTGGCCACCATGATCCTCCGCAAATTTATGTAGGGCTTGCACGCCAATATGCAACTGAGCTGGCCGATCGAATTTGGCGAAATCTGATATGATGAACTCAGGTCTCTTAAGTTGCTGATCAAGTGGCTGGAAATCAATGAATCTCGGCATTTTCACCTGCTTGAAGATTCCACCACCTTGATAGGTGCCTAGACCAGAGACATCGCCGATGGAGAAAGTGTACGGTCCCTTCACGGTAATCTTGCGAGGATCCGAGTTGTTCAAACCTTCCATCCCCTTGATTTCCGTGAATGTGACGTAGTCGCCATCCTGCAGTCCATGTCGCGTCTCGTCCAGAGCGGAAACAAGACCCTCATCATCGATATCGGCGACGATCCCCTCTACGGGATCTTCTCCCGTGGTATCACCAACAGTAAAATTCTTGCCAAAGTCGTTAAACATGTATCCAAAAAGACCGAAAGTGTCCGTGATCGTAATATAGATGCCATTCTTATGACAGAAATCGGCGATAGCAAGCTGTTCCTTCAGGGGGGTCAGGGTGAGAACCACCGCCTGGTAACGCTTGAGTTGCTGGAGGTTATCCGCAAGATTGTCGCCCTCATGGATCGTGACTGGGACGTATGAATTCAGTTCTGCCACTCGCGGGGCGGTAACTTCGGCGCGAGGCTTGCCGACGTCCTCGGGCTGAAGGAAGAACTGAGAGGAGAGGTCTGAGATTGCTACCGGTGCAGGATCGTACAGGGTGAGAGATTTAACGCCGGCAAGAGCAATGTTTTTTGCTAGAAGGAGCAGTTAGGATTGGACATTATAATGGCATAGGTACGATCTTAGGAGCTCACCTATCTCAACACCCAAACCTTTCAAACCGACAACAAGGACGTTCGATGAGCTCATCCGTTTCATGGCCTCATGGCCAAGGACATACCTTGAGCACAGTCTATTAGGATATATTCATTGGAAACGGAAAGACGCTAGCACTTACAGCTGCCTGCTGTACAGTGATTCATCGATCTCGCCTTGCTTAAGCTTCTCAACTGTCTCCGTCGGGTTCTCGACCTGCATCTTGGTGTCCTAAGAGCAGTTAGCAAGAGAACTCGATAGGCCGCGTGCTGCATAGTAGCATGGCCCAGGAGCACATGCAGATGACATACTGTCATTATCTTTTTCTCTGGTCGAGGCGCTGTCTGGACAAGAGATGCTCTGCGCTTTCCCAGAATAGCAGCCTCACTGATACCAGTTTCAGAAGGAATCGTGGGAAATCTTTGAACGAAAGTCCTGCAGCAGCAAGACTTTCCGTGGTGGACGAGTTGCCGTTCCTTGTAGGGACTCTAGTGAGGGGACGGCGGAGGAGGCGACTGGGCGTGCGGGTAGGTAATCCTGGCTAACAAGGCTGAAGGTATAGGTAGATCCTAGCCTGTAAAGGAGAGAGCACAACGAAAAGAAGGATGAGAAAGATGTCAAGAGTAGAGGAGGAGGGGAATCTCAAAAACAGCAGAACCAGAAATAGATTGAAAAAGAGATGTTGCTGAAGACGTAAGAGAAGTGACCTGTTCTGGGGCTACTTAGTCAGCGGCTTCTCCCCACCGCGGAACTTAACGAAGATCGCAGACGATGGCGATGACGATGAGGCGATGAGAAGCAAGAGGACCTAGTTGTGCTGATTAATTCAACGGGTACGTGATCCCAGGCAGATGCCTCTTCTGCCACTTTCGACGAGACAGGCACACTAACCGCAGCCAATGCTAGGTCTCCACGGCCATATCCTTTAATCTCTGGTAGCTCCCTCTACAGTGACGTCCTTCCGAGCGCACCGCGAACTCAATCTGGAGCCGGGTTTTCTCAGCTCCACTCCTTATATGTGCCGATACGAGATCCCAGGACGTGTTCTATTGTGCTGGCAGCATCTGAGAACACGAGTGAATCGTAACCAGTCCTCTAGGTTGGTGATGGTTGCTCACGTAAGGCTGTGGCGCACAGCAGTAACAACAGTCTACAGAGAGTTCGGCTCAGAATGCTACACGAGATCCTTCTCTCCCTCTCCGGCCAGCCCTCCTCCCTCTTCGACTTCCAGACAGACCAAGACAATGTCTCTCAAAATGCTCTTTCGCTCCTATCGCCGCCCGAGAACGCGCTCCTCGATTCCCTGGGCCGACTAGGACGACTTCATGCACAACTACGTGCACATACATCCACCATCTCCTCTTCACACCCTTCAATTGTCTGCCGTGCTGTGTCAACGTCCATTTTGTCTGAACACCTGGGTCAATTTCAGAAGAAGGTGCTGGATGTGGAGAAGGCAATTCTGCTGGGGGACAGCGGGTATGTTGGGGGTTACAGAATTGTCCCGTTGTCTACTGTAGTCGGCGAATTTGCTCCGTGGAAGCGGCGAATGGAGTGGCTTTGGGAGGTTGCGCAGTTTATCCGGCCAGTGCCCGATAAGAACCAAACCCCAGAGGGCTGTACTGGTGCCGCACTGATTGATCATCTTCGTGCCGAATCTCATACAGGATACCTCGATCTCGAAGAAATAGCTGTGAGCCTGGTCACTGCTGCAGAGAAAGCGTGGATGAGGCAGCTGTCCATGTGGCTCCTGTATGGAAATCTGCCTATGTTTGGCAAAGAAGATTTTTTCATTCAAGAAGGCATCGAAAGGGAACAAGATGAACCAGAAGACCTGGCCTGCTTTGTTTTGCGCCCGGATTTGCTCCCAAAATTTGTGTCGCCTTTCGCTGCATCCTCTGCACTTTTCATTGGAAAATCCTTGAACCATATAAAGGCGAAGCGGAGTTCTCTACAGGATGCCCAAGCTGACATTTCGACTTCTAGTATCAATTTGCAAGGGGAGCATATTGACCACCTGTCCGATTTGAAGTCGCCTATATCGACATCGAAACTTTCGAACGTCGTAAGTGCGATTCGACTGTCATTATCACAGACTATGCTTTCTAAGCTGCTCCCTCTTCCTAAGATCCTGGAGATTTTGTCTTTGCTACATGACTTCTTCCTTCTGAGACGTGGCGAGTTTGCCATGGCGCTAGTATCGCATGCCGACGCTCGTGTCAGTGGAAGACATCGGAGACCGGAACATCCACGGAGCGGAACTGCTGACGAGCTGGAAGGACTAGCTATCAAGGAAGGTGATCTCACGGCGGTCTTAGCACAGGCGTGGGCGGAGCTTTACTCTCTGCAGAACGAGGAGGACCCAGTCGATGATGAGCTGGACCTCGCCCGGGACTTGCTTCGCTTATCTATCAGTAACAGGCAGAGTGGTCATGGATCTCCGCAAGACGTGGCGGTAATCGAAGAAGAGATCGAGATATCTGATATTTCCTTCGACAATCTCCTTTTTCCCGCGGCGACGTCGCTTTCAATCCAGGTACAAGCGCCTCTTGATCTCTTTATTTCTCGCGCAGAAATATCTGTCTACTCGAGGATCCATGCGTACTTGCTGGGTATTCGACGGGCTCAAATACGCCTTGGTGATCTTTGGAAGCGCTCTTCGCTCCGAAAGAGCCACCCTTCTCCGTGGGGCCCACCACGAAGCAGCACTCCTTTCGGGAAAGCTAGGCTTGAAGCAGGGAGGCAAAGAGATATCGTCAGAATTTCCCAGATGAGGCCAATTTGGGCGACGGCGAGCGCGTCTCTTTTCGTACTATCGGAGATAGGCAGCTTCTTCCAAGGGGAAGTAGTAAACGGCTCCTGGCAGCACTTTCGGGGGTGGATTGAAGGTGTTCCTTCGTCTGCATCGTCATCAGCAGGTTCTCGACCAGGGTCGGCATCAGTACAAGACACCCAGCAGGATACGAGGCCCATCTCATCTGACGGGGCCTCCACATATGGTTTCAGGGGCTCTACTCAAGCTCGGCCGCAACAGCACGATCCCGAATCACTTACCGTTGCACACCGTCGATACCTCACTTCTGTCGTTCATTCTCTGTTCCTCACCGATGTCCCGTTCACTTCAGCTCTCCGGTCGCTCCTGGCTTCAGTGGATCGCTTTATTGCACTACTCATCAGGCTTGAAGGCATCCAGCGCAACATGGATCTGGAAATGGACGAAGGCGTCGTCGACGCCTTGGCTGACTACCCTCGTGAGGAGAGAGAAGTCCGGCAGGAACTGCGCACCAGCCGGGACACGGTAGAAGCGGGGATAAAAGAGGTTGTGGCACGATTGAGAGACATCGACGACAGTCGGTCCGAGGAGGGCAGAAGAAAGTTCGACCTCGCAAGAGACCCGGCGCAGAGTTGGCAACTTAATGGCGCCCTTGTTTCTGGCTCTAGTGGTCGGCAGTACGTGCCGCGAAAAGCAGCTGGCGTGGATCGACTACTCATGAAGCTTGATTTTGGAAATGTCAATAGCTGAACTGGTCGATGTGCGGTCATGGCTGGGCGTATATCGAGTGCCTCTTTACTCATGACCCTCTTTCTTATTTCCCTTTACTTTGATTTCATTTCCACACCATTTATATGCTTCTCGACGGATTCTTCATTGGCTGACAGGCGTTTGTGTGATTGCTATGAAGTAATATGGTTGGAGCTTTGGCGTAACGGGCGTCGGTTATCGGGGTTGAAATGAAGGATGAGGGAAAGTTAGCAGGAGTTAGATCTAGCAATATTTGTCTTCTGTTATCCAAAAGTTACTAATGCATACATGCTGAGGCTTTCTTGATAGCAGTTCTCTCAATACGACAGTAATATTGCAGCTCCACAAGTTCTACTAGGTCAGCTCTGGGTGCCTATCAAGGAACAGTTATGGGCGATACCAGACAAAGTCAATCTTCGGCCTTTTATAACGTCACCCAGGTGAATCTGCCCTAGCTAGACCTTCATTCTTGACGAGCAAACTGATCAGTAGACCTGCTAGATTCGATTTAGATTTTCTAGATATCAGCCCAGATGGCAAAATATCGCGTAGAGGTATATACATAAAAAGACATGGCGCGATGATAGGAAAGACAAAGATCACAATATATAAGTAAACCTCTCTTTTTCCCGAACATACTCCGATTTCGCCGACAGATCACCATCGCCAGTACGACCCATCAGTCCCTCTCTTTCTTCTCCGTACGTCTCCATTTCCAATTCCCGATCCCTCGTCTCCTCAGCCGCACCAGTCGCAGCTCCAGCAGCCCGGAAGGCGAACCAGGAAGACATGGGACCCGATTTGTTCTCTCTCATAAGTATAACCCGCAAGAAGAACGCCAGAACAGCCACCGAGACCATAAAAAGTGAACACGTAGCCATGCCACGCACGTACCACGGCCCGTCGGAACTAGGATACAGCCTTGTTCCGAGGAGTGGGCCACATTGGCCGACAATATTCAAGATGGCGATGCTCGTGCCTTTTCCTTCCTTTGCGGTGCGGTTGTCCATGCTCCATGTGATGATCAGGGTGATGGCGGAGAAGAAGCCGGAGATAGCCGGGTAGACGCAGAGGTAGCGGATGGATATATGGAGGGCTGTCGGGAGGTGGGCGTGGAAGTAGCCCGTTGCGGCTATGATGAAGTACGCGGTCGAAGAAAGGAGGGCGTGGATTATTAGGTATGGGCTTCGCGAGCGATGGCGGTCGGACAGGTATGCGGTTATGAGGACGCTGAAGAATGCGACTAAGTAGGGAGGTGCAGAGAGCGCTTGGGAGGTGATTGCGGTGTAGCCCATGCTGTTGTGTTGGTGGTATGTATTAGATATCTACTCATTTCACCGCGGTACTGTGAGAGATGAGGGGGCTTGACATACTCCTTGATGATGGTAGGTAGGAAGACAGGCATTGAACTAAAGGCAACGTTGCAGCTGAAGAACATAAGCTGTTATCGCGTCAGCAAAATGACTTGAAAGAAATAGAAGCTCCACCAGAGACGAAGACACGTACAGCCATCAAATATGAATTGGGGTCCATTAGTGCCTTTCCGACTTCGCGCCAATCAAATGAATTTCGTTCGTGGATGTCGACTTTGCTTGGGCCTAGTCGTAGTTCAGCAACCCTGCGCAGTCGGGGTGTGAGGAACCGAGCAGTCCCAGGCGAATCGGGAATAAGTATCCATGCGAAGACGGCGACGACCACGCTGGGGAACCCTTCTACTAAGAAGAGGCTGCGCCAGGGCGCAATCGGACCGTTATCGCTGAGAGTAACGATCAGCCAGGCCAGACTACTGGCAAATGACGACGCCAATGGCGCAGCGGAGATGAACAGTCCGTTGCGAAAAGCGAGTTCTTCTCGTTTGTAGAACAATGACAGGTAGAACGGGACACCGGGGCCAAAAGCAGCTTCAGTGACACCGAGCAATGCGCGTAAGAATATCATAGACCAAAAGGAGGTGGCCAGTGACTGGAAGGACGCCGCAAGCCCCCATCCGCACACGCATATCGAAATGTATATGTGCGGGGGGACGATGCGGTACATCAGCGTCATCCACTCAAAAAGGATGTAGGTTATATAAAAAGCAGTAAGTAGCCATTCATATTGCGACGATGAGAGATTGAGGTCGTCTGTGAGACCTGCTATCCTTGCATTTCCAATATCTGCGGAGAGTCATGTTAGACACTGGGTTCCAATGACCAAAACAAAAGGGACATGCGTAAATCCTTACTGGATCGATCCAAAAAAGAAAGTAAATAAAGCAGAGCCAGAAACGGCACCAGTTTCCGATCAAATTTCTTCACAACCTGTCTCTCCTCCTCAATTGTGCAGTTCAGCGACGAGTCCGCTGGCGTGTACTTCCCCTCGAGCTCCTCATCTGAATTATACCCGCGGAGCCCACTGGCCTCCGCTTCTCGCTCTTCCTCTTCGGCATTGGAGACGGTAGACTTGTGCAGATCGTCAAAATTCGTTTGCACAGTTAAACGGGCGACGGGGGAGTTCGCATTGGTGGAACGGGGATTCTCCGCGTCAGATCCATTAGACGGTGGAGTCAATTGAGGTTGCGCAGTAAAGGATGAACCCGATGAGGGAGTGTTTTCTTCGGAGGACGCTATAGATGAACCGATTGACTCTTGTTTGCTTGACGGATGATGGCTTGGTAAAGCCATTGTGGTACAGTCGGGGGAAGAAGAGGGGGGCGGGGGGTCAACGTCGCGAAGCTCAGGGACCCATCCTTATTCGGAGAACAATAACACCGAGGGCACCAACCGCCTCCGTAGTAAGGTTCCGTTCGAAGCGGCAAGGTAACTGAACCTAAAACCGAACAAGAATAACAGCAGAGATCATTCAGATTGCCAGAGCAAACGGAGTTGGGAATTCTCCGACACTGTTCAGCCGTTCGACTTGCGACGAAGCGGTAGTGTCGTCAATTGCTATGCACGGTCCAAAGCTCTACCTATCGATTGGCGGAGCATTTGGATCCCAGGTACAGTAGTCCAAACCTTATCTTCCACTATTATACTACCTACCTAGGTAGGTACTGAGTAGCCTTGGCCAACCATTTATCATGCATTTTCGTGAATTTAATTGCTACCTACTATTACTAGTAGCTACCTCAGTTCAGTACAGATTGAAACCATGCGCACCTTGGGCTCTCTTCTGCAACAGGAGTGGGCTCATCCAGACCCCAAGTTGACTTCTAGTAGACTATCCCTGGACCGACCTGCTCCGTACAATAAGCCAGACCCCATTCAGAAAGCAGAATCATGCCTCACTAGGGATGGCGAACGTGGATGTGAGAGATCTAACCAGAACTATGGCCGGTACGAGTCCAAATCCCGACGGATTCGCTTTCGGTGGCTTCTTTTCTCCCGAGGACCTCCGTCATTGGCTTCAAACCGACGCTTCTTCCCTCCCGAAAGCTCAGCAGCTTTGTCCCTAGCAATCTGAAAGACGTCTTCTAGTTCAGGAACCAAAGGATGGTCAACGAATCCACTCGTATGGAGGTAGTTGAGGGCATTTTCAGCAGTGTCCCGAAGAAACCGCGCGTGGGTGGATAGGTCTGGGGATTCGCTCTTCTCTGCCTGGTAATAATCGTCCTTAGCGCGAGCGTAGACGGCGAGAATCCTGGCGACTTTCTCCTGGACGAGGGAATCATTGTTGCTGCTGCCACTGAGAGCCGATTCGGTTCTGGTTCTTTTCTCCCTATGGTCGCGACTGTGGTCCCAGTTTTCTTTGTGGGAGGAGGTAGATGGCGAGCAACTGCTGCGTCTGATGGTATGGGCACGTTTTGCGGGCGTCAGGCTATCCGAATCTGTATTCGACGCGTGGTCTTGCACTCGATCAGCCTGTTGTCCCCGACTTCAATACTTCCATTAGGTAGTAGACGAACATCTGATAGGAGAATCAGGCAGCTCAGCATGCTCACCAGCGCCTCCTTTTTTGTCACAGTCGTGCCGACTTGTATTAGAACCGCGGTAGGAGTATGAAGAGACCCTGCGGTGGTGGGATCGTCCTGGAGGAACCGGCCTTGTCGCGTAATGATTCCCATGATCTGAAAGACCTCAGCCTAATGCTCTCCACAATCCCAGGAGAAGAAAGGAAAGAGAACATACACTTTCCGGTGACGATACCGTGCAACGCAGTATACTTCTCAATGGCGCTCCTACCTTCAGAAACAGGAAATAGGGGGACAACTCCCAGGAACTCGGTGAGGTAGAGCTCCAACGCCCCGATATCTGTGGGGGTGGCGCCCATGCCAGCCAGGCGGAGTAGAGCCTTGTCGTAGATGCTAACTTGACTGTCTTCGAAGTCCAAGGATCGGCATTTAATCAGCGATATCTGGCGAACAACCGCGTCCACCAGGAGTGAGTACTGCTCGGGCACGCGCATGATCTCGCGCAGAATGGGAGTAGGTTGCTTAAGACTCTGATATCTGCGTATCAGGTCATCAACTTTCCTTCCCAGGTTGGCCATTTTTCGCTGATGGTCTTGATCTTGGTTGAAGGTCATGGTGTTGGGTTGTGGCTGGAAGCTCGGCTGTCTTCGTTCTTTCGACGCGGAGAAAAGAGGTTCAAGAGATAACTCGACCAAGATCCAGGTTAAATATATTGTAAGCAACACTGGAATCTACCGTAAAGTAGCACCATTCACAGTAAAAATAGGGTGCAAGTGAATGAGCATGACAGTGAATGTGTGAGTGAGGTCAACAGAAAGTGGAGCAGCTCCATGCAAGAATTCACTGCTCAGTAAATGGAAGCATTTCAAGGGATGCCCTGGTGCACTGCAACTTTGCAGTAGTAAGAGCCACAGGTCACTGGAGCTCAACAATCCTCAAACATAGATTGAGGCATCACTGCTTGTGAGGAAGGACAACTTGAAGATGAGCTCTTTGAATTGCAACATCCCTACCTAGGCACCCTTCAGGAGCCATGAAGAACGCCATCATCGACCATTCAATCTAGTTGATTATTCTCCCTCCAAAGCCTCTCCACCTCCTCGACGAATACCGGCACCTTGCTCCCTTCTCCCTCCTGGACACAATTCTTCCACTTGCCACCGTCCCTCACGCACCAAACCTTCTCATCTAAGCGAACGGTGCAACTATTCCGCACACCGAGAGCGTCGCTGCGCAGAGCACTCTCCCGCAGCAATGCGAGACCGCTCAGCGGCCCGCCATCATTGCCATCATTCTCTTCACTAGCACATCGGTTCAAAGCGTCAAAGTCAATTCCATGCTCTAGTGCGCAGTTCTGGACTAACAAGCGCTCCGGGATATGCGTGTACGAACTAATGAGACAGTTGGCAAAGCCGAGATATCTCACGGGTGGGGTGGAAAGGTGCTCAGCTCCTTCCAGGCCCGATTCTTCGTCGCCAGGAAATGGCAGATTCAAGGCGCAGAGAATAAGGATATTTCCAATGCATTCGGTTGGTCCGTGTTTGCAGTATACTTCGGAAGATTTGTTGGACACACTAAGCATTGCGGTTAAGACTGCCCTGTTATACGATATTCGGAATGTCGAGCATCGTCTGACAGCGACTAGGGATGGAGGGAAGTTTCGCTCACCTCGCGATAAATGACAATTTGAAGTCAACAATCTCGTCAACCTTTTCCATGGCAGGTACGACAAGCTGCTGCAGACAGTCACGAGCGTCTGGACATTTGCTCATTATATGAACTTCTAGGGGGACCTTGTTACTTGGCAACGACTTTCTTCCCCCTTCCTGGCCATCATACAGTTGATCGGTCGTCTCCGCGGCGAGCGAGGTTCCAGGCACCGATGCAGCATCATTACTTTCTCCGGCATTGCTAACACCACCCAAATAACCTGCAAGCTGGAAACCTGACGGCAGGTTGGCTGTGCTAATCGACGGCGAGCTTACAAAGACGTAGAAACCGAGACACAGGCAGAGAGCAACAAGAACGCGGCGGAATATCCGGAAGACGATACGGTCGCGTCGACCTAGCGTTGAGGAAGGTGTGGAACCTCCTGTTACCCTAGGCGGCCCATGGATAGAGTCCTGTCCGTCCCGAGGTGGCTTTTCCATCTTGTCTGACCTGATGCTCACCGGTCCGAAGGGAGCGTTGTCGCGGATGTGGGAATAGCTCTTTCGGTGGTGTCTGTCATGACGTAAGCTGCTTGCCTCCTTTTGGCCGTTGCAACCGATGTCGCAGCGATCGAGGCTATCGAGGGAGCCCTACGTTACGACCTTGATCATCGTCTTCTCGATCGACCGACTGCTGAACCCGTTGCATGTTGCTCCGAGGCAGACAGCTACCTTCCTAGGTAGGTACACAAAAGCTCTTTGGGTCGCATCTGTCCCATATGGGTTCTCCAATCACACCGTTACCTCGCCGATATCGGAGTCACAAGCCTTCTAAGGTTCCTCGGTGTCTGCTCCGTTCTCTCGGAATAGGTCCAGGCAGCTATTAATTGGCCATTTGGAGAACCGCACACTGGAGTGATGCATGCATCAGCACAGGGCATGCTTTTTCGGCATATTAAACCAATCCCGCCAGGCGGCTGTCATAGACAAACCGACAGCTCGTACATGGTCTGGAGTACAGAGGTTGGGTCATACGATTTAGCTATAGAGCTAAACGGGTCCAAGCGCCCAGTTACCAGGGTCTCTGACATGGCGAAGCAGCTGGACGAATGAGAAATCAGGCTGAGCGGCCAGACTGACGCGTCAAAGCTATTTTCCGTCCGTTGATTTAACTTCAGGAAAGTCAAGCGAGGTCCTCGTGTTCGTGCTCGTCTCGTCCATGACCCCGCGCTGCTGCGGCTGAAGAATGACTCATGGGCAGCGCATGCTAACACGGCGATTCCTTGAACACGACAGGACAGGCAACGTAATTAAATCGATCGGAAACTGTTAGATCGAGACCTGCAGCAAAGAAACCCTGGAACAGCGCATCACCGCGCCTGCGGCAGCGGGGGCACGTGCACTGGAGCCTGGAGCACTGCGATAAAAATAATACATACCAGAAGGATTTATGAACAGCACAGGTCAGCCTAAGCTGAGTGCGCAATTACTAACAATAATAGTAATACGAGTGCCGGAGTTGGGGCCGTAGAGTGCGTATCAACTGAGCGGCGGGCCTGTCAGCCCGAGTAGGAGAGAGCCCCAGCGTCGCATCAGAGCCAAGTCTCGTGCCTCGATGGGTCGCATTTGCTTTTTGGCAGTCGTCGAGTCTCCTCTCTCTCGAACCCAGTCTTGTCCTGTTCGTTCTCTTCCTTGTTAGACCCGCTAGCAGTCTGGTGGACCTCTGCGATGCACGCCTGTTGGGCCATTCGGGTACCTAGGTGAACCGGTCGTTTATCGATAGCCTATCCCGGTAAGTACCGCGGGCCCTTTTCAGGCCTCAGTTGAGGATGATCTCTGGTCCTCCTTTTCTCGCCATCTGCTCTCGTCTCGCCGCCTCGTCGAATTTCTCCTTTTCTCTTTCCCTTGCTTCTCTTCTTTCCACCTTCCAGCCGGCCCTCCATTTGGCACGTTTGGTTTGATTTTGTGACTGTTATGCGCTGCTGGCCAGGCATTCCACTCCCTTGACGTGCCTTCCTGAATACCCTCCTTCTGACTGTGAATTGACCCGGTAGCTGCAACACTGCAGATCGGCCTCCTGTTCTGTCACACCTGAAATCTGGTGCAGATCGGCTCTGGGGAAATATCGTTTGTGCGAACCGTCGCTGGGAGTGACAACTCCGAAAGTGTTACAGTCGCCTCACTAGTTTTGCTCCCGCCTTACCTTCGCCGTCCCTTAATCGTCCATCCTGCCTATTCACGAATGAAAGCTCCGCTAGTCAGAATATACGCTTCGTGTTCTTCCAAGTCAGTACTGCTGCTGCGTAAAGCACCCCATACAACTGTCTGGGCGGCCGATCCTTCCGCCTTCCTTGCAATCGCCGGGAATCCCCCGATTCGTTGATACCTTTTCTCCGTAATTGGTTGACAGCAACTTCCGTTCCCTCGGTCAGGATGACCCTACACTCACCATCCCCTTTATCTGACGATGTCGATGATGGTGGCGGAACTGAGGGTTTCCGCGAGGAGCTCGTGGAAGAAGATGTAGCTTCAGAGGTCGATCCGTCGGAAAGAGAACGGGTGGCTCATGACCAGGCGCTTTTCGAATTTCTGGCACCTCTCCGGGTCGATGAAGGTACTCTGCATGAACTTGCGCGTCGCTTTTCCACGGTTTACACAGAGTTAGCTATGACCTCGGATGAACAGTTCCTGCCTACTCCGGTGACTAAGTTGCCCACGGGTCAAGAAACGGGCCGTTATTTGGCAATAGATGTCGGCGGCAGCAACTTAAGAGTGTCTTTCATTGAGTTACTAGGGGAGTCTTCCCGCTCCTCTCCTTATCCTGCAGATCCTTCCCAGAAGCCTCGAGAAACCATCCTCAAAGCAAGGAGAGAGCGCGTGAAGCGGTCGCTAGAGAGAGCATGGCCGATTGGTGAACATCTGAAGAAGGATAATGCGGATGACCTCTTTGCCTGGATCGGTGATTGCATTGCGGAAGTTGTCGCGGACAGTCTGATGAGCGACTCCACCAGAAACCAAGTTCCAGAAGAATTGGATATGGGAATCACCTTCAGCTTCCCCATAATGTAAGCGTTCCCCTTTCGGAGGATGCCTTTGCGTGAGCTGCGATAACTAACTAGTTTGTAGGCAAGAATCCCTTGCGGACGCTACGTTGATGCCAATGGGAAAGGGATTCGCCATAACGTCCGATTTGGATTTGCGTAAAATACTACTTCATGGCTATGAAAAGCATACACGGCGCCCCGATGATTTCTACGAACCGTCGAGCAAACGCCGAAAGCTTTTTGCCTTGCCTAAACTTAACATCGTAGCAATTACTAACGACACAGTTGCTACGCTTGCTTCTCTTGCTTACTCCGTCAAATCACTTCCCAATAGCCGCGTTGCAATGGGTATCGTTGTGGGAACTGGATGCAATGCAACCATTCCCATGAAACTCACAGATCTGCACGAGTCCAAGGCAAAACGTGTCACTGCAAAAAATCCTGATGCCAGCGAGACAGTCGTCAATACTGAGTGGACTATTGCTGGTGCCGGAGGGCCGTTGAAGGAGCTCAATATTACCACCAAATGGGACGCTGAGCTAGACCTTGCATGCGCCCGCCCGGGATTTCAGCCTTTCGAATATATGACCGGTGGCCGATATATTGGAGAGCTGATCCGCCTTATCCTGGTTGACTACCTCACGAATCTCGTGGGGCTATCGAAGAAAGACTTGCCGGGCAATCTGATTCAGGAGTATGCCCTGACCACATCTTTCGTTTCTGATAAGGTGGGTCGTGCACGATCAGACGAAGCACTCGCCAATGAATTAAATCGCTCTTTGCCTCCACCTGAAAGCAGCGATTGGACTTGGGATGCCCCTTCTGCTGGAGCTTTCCGCAGGATTGCAATGACAGTGCAGAAGCGTTCTGCTGGACTAATTGCTTCCGCTGTCGTCGGGTTGTTGGCCTGCACACGCGAGATAGAGTTGAAGGAGGACAGCAATGAAAACACACCACAGTTTCCGAATTCGAAATCACCGTATCCCGTTAGCCAGACCGGTTTGGAGAATGCTGCACCGACACCGACAGCGCCGAAGGCGTCGAACTCTGATGGCCGCAGTCCCCCCCAAGGACCAATCGTGCCCATCCTGAAGCGTGCGCCCACAGGTTGGGAGTCTGGCCCTGAAGAGTTGGTGGTCGCATACACAGGAGGCATTATTCAAAACTATCCGAGATTCAAGGAAATGTGTCAGGAGTATATTGATCGTCTTATCATGAGGACCGGCCCACAGAAGGGTGGGAAGTCAGTTTTTCTGCGCGAAGCTTCTGATGGAGGCGTTGTTGGTGCAGGGGTCCTGGCTGGCATGGTTGTGAACAAGTAGACTTCCTTCCGTTTTAAACATTCGCGTTATCATGTATGGGGTGTGTCGGTTTTCTTTACCTAGCCTAGGATGGACATGACTTTTGGGAGCGCATGGCTGGCCGATCAGAGTTGGTAGTGGGCAGTTATGCAAGCTTCGTCCATGTTTCATCTTTCTATCTGTTCCTTTTGTTTTTTTGGGGGATAGAAAGCAGATTCCTTTTCCTCATTTTGTTTGGATTGACGAAGTTCATGAATGAGCATTAACAGCCAGTGAAGTTCTCTTGTTTTTATTAATTGTGAGAGACGGACAAATAGTCCTCTATCCATTACGAATATTGCTTATTAGACAACAGCCTTGAAAAGAGGGCAGCATTAATGTTTATCAAGTTTCCTGAATGTCGCTGCTCTCTGACGTATTAGTTGCTTCTGGTTAGCTTAACTGTCGCCACAAAGGACTGCGGAGCTGAATCAACTGACCAAGCGAAGGAGTGACTAAAATCGCCTTTTGGGAAATGACCAAATGATTTGGCGAGGCTTTGAATCCGTTTCTTCTAATGAATATGCTCTAATACGGTTGATTCTTGCCTTTGTCTTCGAGAGTTCGAGATATAGCAGTGTTATGGAAGCCTGCTCTTTGCCATTTAACTATGCAAGGTAGAATCAAAAAAATATATATACGCGCTCTAGCAATGTGTAAGACAATTAATAACAATCCAACAAGAGAGATCAAATCAAATCAAACGAAACATGTTCTCCCTGACACTCCGCTTCATCGTCGTCGGCTTGCCATCCTCGCACTCGACGCCAGCCTCCCCGCCTCCCCCAGACATTTGTCCCATGCGCTTCCGGAGTTCCTCATCTGCTTGGGAGACTGTCTGGGGATTTTGTTTTCTGGGCTCTGAGGTAGTGTCTGTCTTACTTGCCCTATTGGCATCGTTCGATGCTGTCCCCGAGTGTATGTCTGGGAAGTTACAAGTTAGTAGGCTGGGGTCATGGCTGAAGAAAGCTGGCTCATAGTATAGCTTCGTGCTTGCTATCATTAGAGGACAAACCTTCTTTGAGACTGCTATCTGCCTGTACCATTGCGGAGGTTGAGAAGCTTGCTCGAAGTTGAGGGATGGCTGTGGTGAATAATGGGTTCCCAGAATTCCTCGGGAAGCCGCGCAGCGACAGCATGTTTGAGCTCATGGTGGAATGTTTCTTCGCCTATTCTCTTCGGCAAGAAAGAAGATCAAACTGATGTTGTTGCCCAAGCGTATGTATATCCATGGCTCTCGTGGCTTGACGTAAATGTTGTCACATGATTCTGTGGCTCGAGAAGGCAGCTCCATGATTGACCTGAGTAACGAATCTCAGAGGACTACTAACTACCTAATGAAGGTTTTTGTGTGTTCTATTGTCGAAGACACTCTACGCAGGGTTCCCGTGTCGGATTTAATCAAGTGGCTCTATCTACCCAAAAATCTCTGGCTCGGCGAATGCTCCATCAATTTTAGAGAAGACAACGACAATGTGATCAACGGACTTAATCAGGTCATATAGTATCGAGCTTTTTCTAAATGATTATTTCAGGAACTTACTCAGCTACGCCATAAATTGGGGCTTGGAGATGTGCTAACATCAGTCTGGGCATGATACTTGTTGTCCACTGCGCCGCGGCAATGTGCACCGCTAGCTTGACACTCGGTGTCTACTGCTTTTCTAATCGACGCGGGTTCTGCAGCTTGGAGCCGACACCCTCTGTTCTCCGGGATGTTCTCGTCTATCTCAGTGCTCGTTGGCTGCGATGTCTGCCATGTGAAACAGGGCACGTGATGACATGCTTCTTACGGACGCTCAAAACTAAGAATCCATCAAAACCTCCACAAATACCACATGGCTTGTCATCTCGACAAGGATTCCTGGATGATCTGCCATACAGACGCAGCCCACTTTGAATCACAGAGGTGATCGCACCGCACCGGCAAATGACCCAAGGGCCAACGCAGCCTGGGTGACACTCACCAGCAACTGTGATGTATTCTGAAACAGCTAGCAGAATCCCATCCGAACCGCATATGTTATGGAACGTTGCCCTTTGAGTAAACATTGTGACGGGATATCCTCTCAGCTGGAATATTACGCTCACGATTCTTGCGACGGCGAGATATCACATTCATGACATGGGATGGAGCATGCATGTAGCAATGCACCCGGCGGATAGTAGGCTCGTCATTGGACGCAGCTGGGGAGAGGCACCTCGTGGCAAGAGAAATTGGAGATGGAAGTGGATGTTCGTCCCTCCACGGTTTACAATGGTGTACAATCCGCAAGAAAAGAATGAATTGCACCAGGTTCTGCAGATAACAGATGCGGCAGCATGGCGGATTAGTGGTGAAGCTATTCCTGAGAACGGTGTCAGTCTCAAAGCCTCTCCCGTCCACTGGTCAGTGTGGAGCAGGAGGGGAATGGGTAGTATGATGATAGGCAGATTTTGAATCCTGACGGCACGTCACTTACTGTTTCCCCATCAAGTCTATATAGTCTTACACGATCCGTGACATCTCAATATTGGTACGATTCTGGCTCCGCCTGCAATACGAACATTAGCCATACCATGGCCACACGACGAATCATCGGTGTATGATAGGCCGTGCTGTCCACGGCTTTGGTCTGTTGATTCAGCCTTGTTGCGCTGTTCCAGGCTGAAGAAGAAAAACCAAAATTTCCCGGGATACGGCGCCCAATTTATCTCCCCGGGTAGAAGACAGGGTTGCATGGCTTCGCTTTATTCGCATTTAGCCGGGTACGGCCCGTCGCGTGGGAGTCTGGACACCCCTTAACGAATTGGATCATCGCAGTTCAGCCATTCCCTGCTGTGGTGACGCTGGTGCTCATCTGGACAAGGCAGAGAAATTCCATTTCTCGGTCTCGCCTCCCGACGAAGCTGATGAAGACATGCCACGCAGTCCGCACATCCGTGCTTTACGTCCCCGCTGACGAGGTATTAATTACCCCTGTACCCCTCGTTGATTAGACGAAACTGAAGTGGTCTCAACCCCCTGTCAGTACAAGCGCACGGAGCTTGTGGCGTCAGCTCGTGCCCGCGTCACGGACAGCTCAACGATAACAATCGAATGAAGGACTACAGGTGGGCCACGCTCTATTGAGCTAACTACAGGCTGGCTGCACAGGTTCCTCCTTCCTCGAATCACAGGAAGAAATTCAAATGCGATGCATGGGCCGATGAATTAGCGCAATAATTAATGCATTGCTTATGCCGCGGGGACAAAGCTTCTTTCATATCGCCCCCATTACACTTTAACCGTCAGACGTCCGATACCCTGCCGCTCTGAGAATATTACCTATTGTCAACTTGAGCTCGAGTTCTGCAGCTTACTACCTGCCCCGCAAACAGACCGCGGAGTGTATCTTTTGTTCCATTGGTTCCACACGCCTAGCCGGCGTTTCTGAGCTGTTCTTAGGTTCATATATCTCTGACAGAACCGGCATGTCGCCGTTAGCTGTCTTATCATCAGCCCCGTGTCGAGCTGTCGGATTACGCCAGCTTCTCTTACCAATTCGCCTAGTCTGCTTGTGTCATTCGTTGCCACAATCCTAAACCCGTGTTACATTGCGTTTGGAGCTGCTAATATTAGTGTTGCAGCCCGCGTGGTCCCATTCTCCAACACCGATAGGCCCAGGTGTCGTCGCTCATCTTCAGGACTACTGCAGGTGGAGGAATTGGGATATGGTCAAGCTGAGGTGGCGTAAGGTCTGGCCCTTTCCAGGATTAAGGGCTGCTGCCAGGTGGCCTATATATCTCTGCCCACGAAGCTCCGCAACCGACAGAATCCCCCGTCAATGTCTAGAGCACAGTAAAGGACATCGATTACACCGCATTCCACCCACCAAACTTTAGCGAGGTAAAGAGACTAGTCTACTAGCAAAAATATTCGAGTTCCAGCTCACTTTAATCCCAGAATCCAGTCATCCTGAGTTAGGCTTGCCTTTTAAGGACCTGAGCAGTTATTGACTTACGGCGTCTGGTCAGTTCAATAATGTGCTACTTACGCGAGAGAGCATGGGCTTAGCTGACTTGTGCAATACAGCGCAACAATGGACTACCAAGAAGAATACGTCGAAGAGACATACGAGGAGGAGTTCGTCGAAACGGATGTTCAGGGTGATGTCGTCGAGGAGGATGTGCAGGAGGAGTACGTAGAGGAGGAGTACGTCGAGGAAGAGGTTGTTTAAGAGAACAATCGTCGGCACACAGAATCAGACGCATTGGACTCGACGGCCAGTTCCATGTCAATCAGTTTCATGATCGTCCGGTCAAGGTTTTGAATCTAATAGCTCTTGCTTCAGCGTCAACCAAGATTGGGTGCTTCAGCACTTCGATCTGCGCTGTGCCTCTACACTCCGGTATGCTGGCATCGATGAGGCTCCTAGTTTCTGCCTGAGTAGATTAACAATAGAATCCATACCTCGTAATAATTAGCAGTTCCATAACAACAGTATGCAACTAGAACAATAGTACCTCACTATACATTACGTCCAGGGACATCGATTCTGACGCCCTTTTCTAAGAGCTGGTTCACCCGTGTGGCGGCCAGCTGGGAGGGCTGTTGAAATTGGCAGTATATCCATTAGACGGTTCGCCATGCCAGTGCGCTTGGCACCAGTATGGAGACTTCGCTGTGCTGCGGCTCCCGAGGTCCAGTCGAGTCACCTTTAAAGGCAACAATCGCACGTGATACGGGTCGCGTGACCAGACCCCCCCGCCGCCTTGCCTCATCTTCGAAGGCCAACGGTTTTGAACTTGCCAACGTTCATCCACCGGAGCCACCATGAGCAACCAGGCGTACTATGAGCTGTACCGTGGCAGCAGGTACTGACTGATCATACTCAAGAATGCGCTATCTGAATATACTGACGCTGTCCTCTTAATCCAGTATTGGCCTGTCTCTTACCGATACTCTTGATGACCTGATCAATGATGGCCGCATCGAGCCGCAGCTCGCGATGAAGATCCTCTCCACCTTTGACCGTGTCATCACAGAAGTCCTGGCCGATAGGGTGCGAACTAGGTTGAATTTCAGGGTACTCATCTACTCACTTTTGGTTCGCTTTTGCGGGGTCCTTCCAGGACTCGTCTTCATTTGAGATTATAGCGGGTTTAAGGACTCAGGACGCTGACTCGTCGGAATTACTGATATAGGGACATCTGGACACATACCGATTTTGCGACGAAGTCTGGACTTTCCTGATCAAGGATGTGACGTTCAAATTAGATAACCAGACCACCGTCTCTGCGGACAAGGTGAAGATCGTGAGCTGTAATAGCAAGCGGCCTGGTGAGGCATAAGATAGCTCGAGGGGTCGTCACCACGATCGCTCTTCTTCTTTTCCTCGACCCGCAAGGCGTGAGTTCACTGAGTGTTTGTTTTCTGGTTGGTTGGGTCATTGGGCTTTCTTCAGAATGAGGTGAACTATCGATCGGCGTTTGGGAGATTGTGATATTCGTAAAGTAAATAGATACCCGATTTAAAATGAAACGAGGCTTCGGATAAGCCTGTCTTCCGCGAGTTCTCTTGAGAACATTGTAGCATTGCCGTTTGGTGTCGTTCTTGACGTTGCGCTGCCTTCCCACTGCGTAATCTTATCTGACTGGGAAAGTGGTATCCGCTTCTCAAGCATCTCCGACGAACAGATCTTCCTCTTTTCATTGTTGCCGACGATGTTGCTTCTAGCCTTGGTAACTTTTTGAAACCCAAAAACTATCGGAATACTAATTCACAGTCATGCCTCGAACTTTGCCGTGGCTCACTGGAAATGACGGCAACAAACGCGTGAAGCAGTCGACGCCGCGCAACACACGTCCAAAACGCGAATCTTCCAGCGACAAAGATAGGGCCTCCCACGAGGTGCCATCTTCTCCTTCCGAGAAGCGAGATTTTTTCAGATCTTGTATGTTTTGCAAAACTTTTCCTGCCTTCGCTTTATGCGCAGTTGTACAGGATCTAACATGTGCGCGCGCCTTTCTTTGCACTCATAGCTCAGACCCCTCCGACCTCTCCTATTCAGAGATGCTCATCCGAAGAGTGCGTTTTCCGTTACGGGAGGAAGTATTCAGGTTGAAGGAGAAGTGCTAATGATAGAGGAACGACAAAATAGATTCTTGATTGAAGGATTGGACAATGATGATATCTACGTCATGGTCGAGGATGAATTCTATGCCGTTGCTCAAACCTTTACCCAACACCTCCATTATGCCGAATATGTACGGAGAAAAAAGGAGGCGAAGCTGCAGAACGCAGCGACTATCCGCGACCTGTCTCGACCAACAGACGGAGTGACTCCGATGAGGGATGAAACGAAAAGGAAGAAAGCATCCGAGGCACTTTCGGCCCGTCAGAGGACCGGGCTAGATAAAATAACGGGAAAGCGTCCTCGTGTTGATTCGGAGGAAGAGAGGGATGACCATGAAGCGGTGGAAAACGCCGAGGACGATGCAGATGATCTCTGGGCTGGGACATCCTTACATGACCTTATGACGAGCCCCAGGAAGGGCCGCTCACTAGTCGGGTTACAAGGCATAAAATCGTCAACAAGGGCAGCAGCCGGATACGTGCAGAGGATGTCTGATTATGTTAGATCTCGATCCGATGATACAGGGGTTCCGGAACGATTGACGAGCAACAGGGAAGAAGTATTGGAGCCAGTCGAGGGAGATGATCAGACCATTTCCGAAGAGAGTGAGGATGACCTCGAGATAATACCTAACAGAAACAATTCTAGCCCGAAATCGACAAAACGAGTTCCTCTACAACCTCAGCGGAAGTCCAAGCTTGCCAGTACGATGTCGAATAACGCCAGGATGGAATCCAATCGTGAGAGTCATGCTACAATGAAAGCAAAGATAAATAAAACACTCCCAGCAAACGCACGCAGTGCAAGACGAAGAACATCGATATTCAAAGTGAAAAATGAAATGCAGTTCGATGATTTCGACGACTTATTGAAGAAGCGCGACGCAAACGTTTCAGTGGAAGACGGGAACAAGGGCTCGTCGTCGTCTGCTGACGCGACCCAAAAGAAGAATCGTCGAGAGAATAGTTCAAGCTCAAAAAAATCCCTTCTCAGTGGAGTTCCAACGTTTCTTGTGTGAGGAATATCTCTGCTTTGGCGTGTTGCCGCCTTCCTCTTGATTCAATGTGACCACGAGCTATCGCCAGAATTGATCTTGCGATTCGGGCACTCAGTTTCCGGGTTTGGATCTTCGTCCTTTCCGCTGTCGTGATCGTTTGCCTGCAGTTGTTTCGTCTTCTGCAGCGGTTGCGTCATGCTTTTCTCGTGGCATTTCTATGCCGCGACCAAATATTAATATCGGTCTTTGCCCGGCTGTGGCCCTTCGTGATATTGTCTCGAGGTCAGGGAAGAACTCCGGCGTTTCTCGACGAAAATTAGTTGGCGGGCCCTAGTATATATGACGTTAGCCCGACTCGCCTTTTCTCTAGGGGAGATTTCTTTTCGTCCTTTTAGCTCACAATTTGAAGTCGTCTGGGCGCTGGGCGATGCTCAAACGGTAGCTTGATGCGCCGGATGGCTTGCTGGAAGCTGGCCAGTTTCTTTTTCCGGGATCTTATTGATCCCTCATTTTCACGTGGCAAGCTGAGATCCATTGGTAGCGAGAAATGATCTGGGTTGTCAATATAAGACTCTGCCGGCGCGGTCTTAACGAAGGTCTCCAGTCACGGCTTTCGAGATGGATGTGGACATTCATTCCCTTTGCGCGGAACACAGATCAAGTTGGTTAAAGGATACCTGCCGCCAATTATATACATGACCATTCCTCAACTTCACTTTCAATAAGTTTACAGCTGATGAAAACTTGATCAGATGGCTAATGGCCGTGGAACGAAGTTTCGAGAACTTTTATTTTCGACCATATCTCTGGACTTACATTTGGGCTTGGACTCACACAGCAGATGGTGATGTGACATCCTTTCCCTCCGTTGGCTCTCTATTTTCCGATTTTGTCTTATCTACGCTCGCATGACCCTTGGTAGGATATCTATTTTGGTACAGTTGCAAATATCACGTCAGTCTGCACACTGCCCGACATCGTCAGCAGTTGCGTGCGTATTAAAAGGGATCTGCTACCACAACGTATGCGTCATTACGTTGCGCATACCAGTATATACATACTCGACGCCAATCCGCGCGTGTTCTCAGCTTCCTACGGAGACTATCCGAAGAGAGAGTTGGCTAAACAAAGATACTTCGTGGAACTCTGCCTCTTTAATCTTAATTCCTGTGTCGCCCGGTCCTCATATCTCTGAGGTGTGTTCGCCTGACTCATAGGAGCAGACACATGCTGCACGGAATGCATGTGTCTTACTTTGGGAATGCGGGGTCAGCTCTCTCTGTGGTGGTGTACAGCTGCGTCAGTATAGATGGCTTGGTATAGTCAGCCCGGGCTGGTCTCTAATACGACCGGCAGTTCATGTGCTGAGGACATGTGACAATGGCGATGTACTCATCCCTTGCATTGGGCCACCGAGAAGCGAATAACAGAATTTCCACTTGCTACGTAGAGTTTCCCATCTTACATAAGGCGTGTGAAAGGGGATAAAGTTCCTTGCGCCGTTCGGCTGAACAAGGGTGGGGGGGACTGCCAGACCGGATGATCTCACGATTGCTATTTATGTAAATCGCAACGCAATGTCATACAGGCGGAGTAGTTGGCACGGCATTAAGAATGGGAAGTTCTATGTTCCTCTTTTTTTATTAACACGGTCGTACTATCTGGCAATTAGACCCCAACCATGGAAGGCTGAAGTCGCTAAAAATACATATTTATTTGGGGGAATTCTTGACGTGGTAGCTCTTCAGCTTGGTGAACTGGTCGAAGCCGAACCTGCTGAGGGTTACGCCTCGGCCGGAGTTCTTCCAGCCGGTCCATGCGAGGTCCTGTTTTACAAGTTAGTCGACTCAGGAACTCCTTTCAGAGATGGAGAACGGGGTGCTGAGCCTCTAGGTAAAAACTCGAGGAGACAGGATATGCACTTACTGGGCTCGGATAGTCGCATCTGTTGACGAAAACAGTTCCCGCCTCGATCTGATCGATGAGTCCTTCGGCAAGGGCAAGATCCTTAGTCCAGACGCTGGCCGTAAGACCGAATTCACTATCATTGATGAGTTTGATTGCTTCCTGGTCGTTCTCAACTTTCATCACGGGGATGACAGGGCCAAAAGTCTCCTCCGTCATGACGGTCATGCCGTGGTTAACGCCCGTCAGCAACGTCGGCTTCACATAGTTACCCTCCGGCGGGAAATTCCCAAACGTAGCATTCGCGGGGGTTTCATCCTTGGCGCCTTTGGAGACGGCATCCGCAATATGCGCGAGGATGGTCTCCTTGGCACGTTTGGAGATGACGGGGCCGATCTGCGTCTCTGCACTGGAAGGGTCACCAACACGGTACTTGCTTAGCACTTTCTTGACCTCCGCGACGAACGAGTCGTAGATGTTCTTGTGCACATAGACCCGCTCGATGGAGCAGCAGCTCTGCCCGCTGTTGAAGATCGCGCCGTCCACAATCTCCTCCGCGGCCCAGGCCACGTTCACATCATCCCGGATATACGCCGGGTCCTTTCCGCCCAGCTCGAGACCGACGTTCACTACCCTATTCGATGCGATTTTCTGGACGGCCAGCCCGCCGGCCACGGAGCCCGTGAAGCAGATGTGGTTGATAAGTGGGGACTGAATGATGGGTTCGAGCAATTGGGGCGATCCACAGTGGAAGTATTGGATGACGTTCTCGGGGAGACCGGCCTCCAAGAAGGCAGCTGCGAACTGCTCTGCCACACTAGGGGTCTGGGGGGATGGCTTCAGGATCACGGCATTCCCAGACAGTATGGCGGGGACCAAGCTATTAACACCAATTAAGTAGGGATACTAGATATTTCGGGCACAGATGAGAGTCAGCCAAAAACCAAATTCTTCTATCTCTCATAAATACTGAAATTCGGAGAAGGGGAAAAAAGAAAGGGAGAATATAGCAAATCCAACTTACATTCCAAGCAAAAATAACCAGAGACACCCCCACAGGTTTCCGCTTGATATACCGCTTGAATCCCTCCTCGGCATCCCCATGAACAACCCCTTCCTCACCCAACACAGACGAGCTGATGCGATTGAGGTACCGTCCACGCTTAACAGCCGTCAAAATCTCACCGGGGGTGTAGGAAATAGGTCTGCCCATTTGCTCCGTGACCTCCTTCGCGAGCACATCTTTCTTGCTTTCCAGGATATCCAAAGTACGGCTGACTATTTGCTGACGCTGTTCGAGAGTCGTCGATTGGGAAAACGAGCGGAATGCGGTTTGCGCTGTTTCCGCGAGTTGTTGCAGTTTCTCAGGTGTCACGCCCGTCCTAGTGGCGACGGGTGCGTTTGTCGTGGGGGAGATGGTGACAATGGTTTCGGTGGACATTGTGGGAGGTAGGTATGTACCTGAATATAGCAGGTAGCGTTCGGGACTGGGAGATTGAGCGCGACCGCGAGATAAATGGCCACAGAAGAGTTATTATTATTGAGTCCGGAGGTGCATGGAGGGGTTCGGGCGTGACTATCTAGTAGACATACGGCCGGGAAAGGAGTCCCACACCTTGTGATAAGGGTCTGCTTAAATCCGGACAACTAGCTCAGTACCCAACCTAGGTACTAGTTAATATAAGTTTTAAGAGACTATAGGATATCGCAAGTTTAATAAATTGAAACAGCAATTACTATTCACTATGAGTGGGGCATACGGCACTTATCAAGACTTCGGGCAAGTCACATGATATGCAAATGTCTCTTATCGCCCGCGGAAAAGGCGCGCCTTGCTTCTTGGGAGTGGAGATGGCGATCCCCGATAACGGCGCTCAGCTTCCGTCAATGTGTATATCACCATCCTATTGCCTTGGATAGTTGATATTTGTCTACATGATCTGATGTCATCTAATGGTTGAATCCACTCGCTTATCAGGGTCAAAGGCGGCTCGCGTAATGTGGCAAACAAGTTGCAGTGACTGTTAAAAATGTAGCAATAGACTAGAGGTTGACCGAATAAATCGGCATTGCCGCAGACTTTTCAAGCTACTATCTCACATCATGAGTTCCTGCCTCTTGATATGAGCTTCGGTCCTCTTCATCCTCCAGCTAGCGACCAGCAGTAACTATTCTTGAAGACGTCGGAAGCTACTGCTCGAATGGCGGCGGCGACGCTGATATAGGAACGTCTGGCGGGGCTAACGGCTCCACAAAGGCACACACCGGAACCCCTTGCGCGTCTGTGACCACCTTGTCCACTACGTCGTCCTCATCTACCGTATAATAGCCCAGGAGCTTTCGGCCAGCCTTTGCAAAGGACCCGGATCCCATCATCATTGGGCGTGTGATGGCAATCAAAGCAGATGTATTGTCGACACCTTCTGTCTCCGGTACAACTACCATGTGTCTGATGTCCCGGTCTATCTTGTCTCGAGTTCCGGCGAGTATAAATTTGGAGAAGCTGGATGGCAGGATGCTGGCATCTTCAAAATCCACGACCGTAATGCGGTCCTCATCGTCTATTATGAAATTGTCTAGCCAGACGTCAGAGTAACAGAAGACCATGGGCTCTTGTGCAAGGTTTTTGATACGATATCGGCCTTTTGTCATGGTAAGAAACTGGGAAAATGGTCTATTAGTCCCAATCAAATTCAGCAACGTGAGATGCACACTGTGTATACTGTACCAGGTCAAGATGTTGCTCCAATTCACTTATATTTCGGTAGTGGAGAGAAGCCTGGTTATCGTCAAAGAGCTCGTGACGAATGCGCCCTCCATTCACCGCAGCTGGCCGAGAATCCTGGGGCACTGGGATGCGATGCAACTCTGACAACGCAAAGGCTATCCTTCCATATATGAAATCTTTCATTGCATCGTCATCGACTGCATCTCGCAATCGTTGGGCCGCTGTTTTCCCCGGGACATATTCCGTCACCACGTATGTTCGGTGCGCGGGCCAACCATCGGGATCATCTTTATACGAGATGGCAACCTCGCAACCGTAATAGACGGCTGGCGCCCTCACTTGTGACTCAAGGCTGCGCAAACAATCATGTGCCTTTTTTTGTGCAGCAAGCTCATTCCAAACGATCGAAGGTCCGTACTTGATCCAGAATACTGGAGGTTCTGCGCCCGGGGGGTAGGGAACGCCTATATTGTAACCATGGCGATTGGTTTCTTTGTAGAGGGAAACAAGCTCAGCTGCTGTAGGAAGCGGAACTGTGATATTCGATGGAAGGATTGAGCCATACCATTCTTTCCTCATGCACACTGGGCTTGCCATGGTAAGTGTGATGCCGTCTATAGGATGGAATTGAGAACAATCAGTAGGCAGTGAATGGAAGCGCTCATTGGCTGTGCACTGAGTGAAACTCTGACGAGTGGGATCTGAAGCGGTGAGACATTCTTCCACCCGCCCAACTTTCGCCAATGTCAACGTTGATGCTCTGACCAACATGGAGGACTGCGTAACTGCTGATGAGTATTACACTATTACTGCTACCGGCACTTATCCACAACTACTGACAACCATGTCACTACCAGGGAATGCCAACGCCTGCAGGCCGCTACGTACTCAGATCCAAGGAGCCGTACTAATCAACTAGGCTTTTTCTTACGGTGAAATTCAAAATAGTACCTAGACTTAAGACACAAATTCAAAGGTCGCGTACCAAGCGTGCTCCTGTCCACGGGTAGGGGTAATTGTGTTGATACCAATTGACACTTCATATCAACCGTTAGCCAAGCCAAATTTCCTACAGTAATAACTAGTATGAAAATCTCAAAGGAAAGCCACTTACAAGGTCGTGCGGCCCGCAATGCGGGGATGAGTCGCCCAGGAACCACCCAGGATAATATAGTGCTTTCCGTCGAAGAAATCCGCTTGTGCGAGTCAGCATCGCAAATAAAATCAAATCGAATACCTCGATATACGTCTAGGGAGGAGGTGTAGTGCCAGCTTACCTGTGTATCCCGGATAGACTTCCATGGCCTTGAACCCTTCATGCGGCAGAAGCGGCGTGCTGGTCCATTCCCAGACACCTCCCAGTTCACCCTGACCGGCGAGTTTGTCGCCGTTCTGGACGACTGGGGTAGGATGCCAGTGTTCGAACCCGACGTTACAATCGTCGAGGTCGATGAACACTGGCATCGCGTCTGACGGAGTGTGTTGCACTGGCTGGTGGTCCGGAGAGCGGGTACTGGGCGGATTTGTTGTGGAATTGGCATGGCCATTCTGGCCGTTGGACGTGCCGTTGGTGCCATTCGATTCACCCCTGGAGTTACTGTTAGAACGTGGTTTGCAGTTATAGGGGAGAGTCAAGACTGTTGCAAAACAACCTGTGGCCATTCGTCACATTCAGAGCTTCCTCCTGCTTGAGTTGATAGGAGTAGTTGTAGATACTTCTAGCTTCTTCATAAGTAGGAAGCCTGCAATTCCTCCATTTGGCGTACGCCGCTAGCTCATCGTAGGAGGCAATAGCCGGCCAATCCTGAGCTAGTTCGAGAGCAACAGGTCCGAACACAGTACGGACAGCAAATTTTGACAGAATATCTTTCGAGGATTGAGGATTCGCATTACTGCTCCCGTTGTGGCCATTTGACTGAATCGGAGTCCAAGATGCTGGCCAACTTTTGATATTGTTGGCCTGCAAGTATTTAGCAAACTCTCCGTTTGTGATGGGCCTGGCTTGCGCCTCAAAAGCATGAACTGTCAGTCTTCTCTGCGGCTTTTCGTTGTCCCATCCAAAGGAAACATCAGGAACAGTATCAGGGTTTGGATCATCGAGTCCGACAGTTACCGTCTGCTCTGGGACGAGGAACCACTTATTACGTTTCTCATCCCGTCTAGCACGAAGGGATAGCTCCTTGAAATCAGGACTCTCTACCGCGGGAGGCGGAAGAGTCCTCTCACTCTGCAAGAGCATGTAGAGGAAAGTCTCTAGGTGCATAGCTTCATGCTCGAAACCAATAAAAAGAGCTTCGCCTAGGACACGGTTCTGAGACAGTCCTTCCATCCTGTATATAGATTGTACTCTTTCTCTGACCCTGAGCTGATAGTCAAGAATCTCACTGACGGGCGGCCATTCATCTGGAATTTCGCTGTGGCTGTGACATTTCTCTGGATCCTCCACGTCGGGATCGATTCCACGCTCGAAGATCAGCGAATAATCCCTTGGCTCTGTCAACTTTCCATGGAGGGCCCTAGTTAAGTGGATATCTGTTTCAAAATGTCAGTAGCATGGACACGCATGAACAATAATGGGGCTGACCTAGGAACGTAGGAATGTGTCCAAGATAGAAAATCAAGACATTCCTGAGATTGATGGGCTTGGATAAAAGCTCTTGGCGGGGCACCATTGCCGTAGAGACAATGTCCCATGCGGTCCAGAGAGACTGAAAGTCTTCCAAGCTGGGAATTGCATGAGCTGCATACTGTAACGCTTTCTTTGGGTAGTCGAGAGCCGCAGAAGAAAGCACGTGAATGTCTTTTCAGAAACCACATGCGAGTACTATGTAAGTCGAGAGCGCAACTGCAAAAAGGACCAAGGGTGAGTGGAGGCGCGAGTACTAACGGTAATCATCAGAGTTGTTTCCAAACTCAGCCTTCGATATCAATCCGGCATTGCGCCAGAGTTCCTCTCGCTCACCGGTGTCATATTTAAAGGCTTGCTCGAACATGACTTTCTCCCCCTGTGAAATTGTAATACCGTTGATGGCTATGTCTTTCTTAGGAGCATAGAATGCTTCATGGCAGCCCTTCTTCGCATCGTACCGGGTCACAATCTCCCATTCAGCTAGCTTGAAAGCTTCAAATCCGAGCACGGAATTCGCGTTCAGCAGGCCATTCTCGTAGAATCTTCGTGTAATACCCTTTGTGTCATTGTAAGCCCTGAAAACCCTCTCCGGGTCCTTACAGGCGTCCAAGCCAATAATCATGGAATCCGATGGGCCCAGAGTCTTAGCAAAGCCGGCCAGGAACTCCGCAGCCTCCAGAAGGGAGAAATTGCCCAGTGAGGAACCCATAGAGAGAATGACAGTTGGCCTGTTTCGGTTCTCCGGGGTGCTTAACCAGCTAAGTGCATCGTCGTATGTTCCGTAGAGGCCATGAACTCCGACGCACGAGAAATCTTCAGTGCGGATATTGGAGAACGTCCGCCGCAACTCAGACAGCGACAGATCCACTGCGTAGTAGTCCACATGCTTTTCCAATTTCTCAAACTCGCGCAACAGCATCTCAACCTTACGCAGGTTCCTAAAAGTAAGGCAGTTAAAAGAGGGGAAACAATGACACTAGGGAATAGTATCCATTCGTCACACTTTAATGTAAAGCAGAACTTACCCACTACCCAATTCCACCAACTGTGCATCGTGAGGTATCAGTTCAGCTATTTTCCTTGCGTGAGAAGCCAGGGCCTCAATTTCAGCGTTCGTCAAGTAGTACTCGTCCAGGTAAGTGATTTCCTCGAAAAGCTTCAGGCCCGTGACATCGTAGAGCAGAACAGTAGGCAGGGATTTGCTTGTGCCCTCTGCATTATTAAGGCCCTTATAGATGTCCTTCACGAGAGACATTTCCAAGGGGTTCTGGCGAATGTCGACGAGATCAACATCGTCTGCTGTGGACAATGATGGAGACATTTTCTTTTCTTTTTCTTGCAGGCAAAGGACAGAGCAAAGACGACAGAATACTACCAAAAAAGAAGGCCAGAGATAAAAATCTAAGGCAGGAGAAACTGAATCCACAGAGCTTATATGTAAGAACGTTCTACCTGGAGGGAGCGGAGCATGCAACAGGATTTTATATGTAAGCTGACCAAAAGGTGGAATGGAACAAAGTATCAGGAGCTAGCGCTGACGCGCTTGGAGGAGACAGCCCGAGACCAATTGAGATTGATTTGGAAACACTATTGCTTTTGTTCCTGGACTGTGTCCTCCACACCAGGGCGCCCTAGACACGCGTTTCCGTAATCAAGTATAGTGGAGGAGTAGCATGACACGGGTGCAGCAGGCAGCACCCACTCTGTCAACAAATCCTTGCAGCCTTCGGAGAGCTGCGGGGACCGACTCGTATCTGACTACCTCAGGACTACGGTGCAGCAGCCCAATGGTAGCCAGGAAAGCCATTGTGAAGCCAAGGATTGACTTGCCATGACGCAGAAAACAAACATTTGGACCGGATCAGGTTGGCGGATGACGTTGTGTTTGCGTAGTTTGCAGCACTTGCAAACACGGCCCGTGGGCCGGCCCGGCCGTGGTGATTGGCCCGTCATCTGTACCCCACTTCCAGTGTCGGGAGGATTAGGGCTGGCCGCGCTAGCCCTGGAGATAAGGCAGCCTTCTCACTCCGCGGAAGTTTTACGTACACAATTACTGTTAGTAATATTCTCTTCCCCGGCACGGTTTCGTCCCGCCGGTATAGTCGGGGCTTTGAGACTCGAAAAGACCAAGAGGGGCATGTTCCCCTTATCTAGTTTTGAAGCAAAACAATGACCTTTGTTTTTCGTGCAAAAGAGAGACAAAGAATGAATGCGGGCGGGAATAGGAGACGTGTCCTGCAAACTCGCGGGTTCCTCCGTCGAGATCTGCTCGGCTTTATTCTCTGAAACGTATATAAGGACGGTAGGCACTCCAAGGCTTGGGATCGTATGAGATAACTTGTGCGAGAATTGATTGCGAGACACCTGTTTCTGCTGAATCAACCATGATGCAGTTTCTCCGTTGGTGGCGGAACGACCCCAGGGAGCTGTCAACTGAAGCTAGACGCATGCTCAGGACGATAAATGAACTAGCTGACGAGCGGGACCGGCTCAACAAAGATCTAATCCATGCTGTGGACACCATAAAGACATTACAGGACCAACTGGCCGAGTACGATTTTCTTCTGAAGCAAGCTCAGACGCGCCTAGCACGACTAAAACTGGACAAAACCCCGCCTACGTCTCGACTCCCAGGCACAGCTACTATGCCTTCAGACACCCAAGCCTGGATACATGATACCTGGCTCTGCTCAGCTGAGAACGCACGACTGCTGGACCGCGCAGAGCACGAGTGGAAATCCGGCCACCCGCAGCGGGCCATCAATACCATCTCCATGCAGCTTTCCACCCGCAACCTTGAAGTGGCAGATCGGCTCAAGTGCAAGCTGCTCATGGCTGCGATCTTCCACTGCACCGGGAACCATGACGATTCCGGCCAGCTTCTCGATAGCGTCCTTGAGAAGACGTACCATTCTCTTGTACCTGACTACGCGAGTACGATGGAGCTCACCGGTATTGCGCGGTTTATTCAAGGCAAGAATCTTATCGCGCAGGGCAGCTGGAATGAAGCCTTTTGGTCGTTTACTAAGGCACTGTATACACCGGGCTACCATCCCAGAGCTCAGAAGCTTCAGGCAGAGGCAATGAGCAAGCTGGAGGAGAGCATGGCCAATGATGACTGGATTCCAACAATGCGTACATTGTCTCAACATTTTAGTAGAACCTCTTTTGCGCCTCAGTAGGGCCTAGATATATATTGAATGTACATACTCCAATATTACCGGTATCTTGCATAGTTTTGTGCCGAATTGACTGAGAACTGCTGCAGTTCTCAGAGAAAATACTCTCCCTACCTACTATCTGGAATGTGAACTGGAATGAATGCCAATGTAGAAATGTGAAAACTATCATTGGATCTTCTTAACAGTTTTCTGACCCTTATAGGGAGTTTCGATTCCTTCGGAGTCGCTATACGGATGGAGAAGAAAGCATTCTAAGTCAGTGATATGTTACTGGCTGGAGTAGCATACTATGCCGTTGATTCCTAGGGTGCCATAACGGGCCCTTCAGTTCAATGTCCGAGAAGAAAGAAAACAAAGTGAAAGGAAAAGCTCCTGGGCACTCTCATTGGCTTTATCTCTTAGTTCTATTTTCAATACAAACGCAGGATGATGGAGTGAAAGGCCAAAGACTGAGCCATACACAAAGAGCTAGCACAGAATCATTGGCATCCATATTCATACAAATTCTTTGCAGTTGACGATTACCTCCTCCAAGGACAATGATCGCCGACAATGCACTTTTGTCTTTGTCCTGTCACTTTATTTCCCGGTGTTCAATCTTTCAAGACAACGAATGGATACTTAAAATCCCTCGATCCCCTGCAAGACGTAGGTCAGAGAACGGGTATCTGTTCATGAAATGAAACAGTTGCATCCTTATCCTACTCAACCTGCTGTAACTGCATCCTAGTCTGATTAATCTGCGAATCTCATCCGTACATTTTAACATATCTATCTATCTGGTGCACGACTGCTTCGGGCTACCAGATGGATTCCGACAGCGACTACGGTGTCTTTTCGATCGGAGACGGGTATCTGGCTGTTAATTCCGAGTCTAGGGAAGAGTCCATATCTACATCTGCATTACTCAGTTCCGATGTAGAAGGGGACAACAGCGCTGAAAAGGAAGGGTCCGGAATCCCACTGGATGAGACTGGCGAGGCTGATAGCGATCCGCCCTCAGAATCCCCAAATGACTCTCACAGCTATAGCCGCGGACAGGAGCCACCTTTCTCAAATAGTACAGGCAGTACAAGTTCCAGGGAAGACAAGGAGTTGCTTACGCCAGCCAGTGCTACGACTCCTGATCCTCCTTCACCGGCACTCTCTACCACAAGCACGGACTCCGAATCAGCCGCTTTCTTCGACTGTGAAGAAACCCTCCCGCTTGATGAAGACGGGGATTACAAGGACAATGGCAGTTATGATATCAGCAGCAGTCGGTTTTCACCAGCCAACCCCTTCTTCCAGGGAAGGAAAGACCACAGGAGAGCCCAGGAGCATGTACAAAGACTAGTAACACCGAAGATGGAACAGACAAATGGGCCTCATGGCCCGCCGCGGGAGCCGTACAGAACAGACGAGGAAACGGCATTCATCTTAAACACCTTCGACGAAGTCGAGGCAAAACATAACATCACGGTTCTCCTTACGAACGTCCTCGTGTTCATCGTCGGCCTGAAAAGCAGCAGGGCTGAAAAAGAAGCACGAAAGGCCCTCGACATAGCAAAGAGACTAAAACAAGAACCAACAATGGCGAGATGTTACTTCTGGTTAGGAGTTATTGAATATCACCGTGGAAATTATGATAGGGCGCATCTTTACTTCCTGGACGCTCGGCCTTGCGTGGACGGCTACCCCGTCGAAGGGAAAGCTTTGGACATGTACCTCAGTCTGCTACGCAAGGGTGTTAATAGAGATAATCAAAAGAAGTCTTTGCCTTCCCACGGGAAGAGGACAAACAAAGGAAATAATCTCGCCTCAGGCAGACGCTATTTTTCCGTTTTCACCAACGGACATCTGAAACGGAAACGAAGCGCCATTCTCAGTGGAGAACCTATTGTTCGTATGACGGCACAGAGACAGGACAAGCCAAGAGGCAGCCACCCCAAGAAAGATTCCAAGAAAAGGGGCACCTCCGAGCCAGCTCAGCCTAGGATCTGGATCAGGCGTGATGCACAGGATGTCGATTCTCGGCATGCAGGTGTGGCGGATGACCATGACAATCACCATTCTGTGTTAGGGGCAATAGTTGAAGATGGGGACTTGACCTGGCTCAACAAATACCCGTATATAAACGAATATTCCAGACAGTGCACGTTCGAATTCAAGGAGAATCCAAGAGGACTAGCGCCCCGCACCCGGACGACAAAGATCTTCTTCGAGCAGCCGTGGGAAATCACGTTGCGGAAAGAGAAATGGCAATCTATCCAAGAAAAGGCCAGGAGCAAGGAAGTGACCATGAACTTCTTGAAAGAAGAGCAGGAGAAGCTGAGCAAATGGTCCCAGCTGAAAACTCGGCGGGAAGAAAAGAGCAAGGATGTCAATGGCGCCGCGGACCGGAAAGGGAAACTAAAAGTCACGAAACCAACAGGACGGGAAGGGCAACACAACGAACTTGTGTCGCGGCCTGCAGAGGCAAATGAAGAAGAGCATCAACAAGGACAAAAAACTGTTGTCGAGTCAACAGAGGTTCCCGAAAATGATAATATCGAGGATGGGGAAAATATGTCAGAACCAAGCCATGGTGAGGAAACCCCGGAAAGTTCAGCGGGGAATGCAAGCTCTGATGAAGATGAAAACCGAGCAGGCGTTGTGCTAGACGAGTAAATAATTTGAATATGTTTGGCTCATAACTTGTAGTGTCTATAAATCTTTATAACCAAAGTGATGCCATGCGCAGAAACGGAAGGACATAAAAACATCATGAAAGACATGCACTTTCCGAAATAGCCAGCTGCAGTAAGAGTCAATTGATAACTGTCCGCAATTGTGCAACATTCATTCCTATATTTCGACACGTACCGTGGTATAGGACTGTAGATGACTCTCGTCCAGCGCATGTCGTGTTGATGAGCCCATAACTCGACACATATATAAGGCCCACCACTAGTCCAGGAAAAAGAATCATTGCCAACTTGGTGACACGCAGCATGGCTCCCGATCCCTGGGTCAAACGGGCTGCGGAAATACAAGGGGACAAACGATACCAAGATATCAGTCCAAAAATGGTAGTTCAGAGTTCCACAGCTTTATGCAAATATCTCAGACATTGGCAGATCCCAAAACCAGCTAGCAACTGCGATTGCACCCAAGCTCATTATCGACGCCATCAAAACATTTACCCCATTATTACTTAATAAATCCCGACCAGTCTCAATACGGCGACTCTCATGGGCTGGATCGTGCGCCTTTCCAGGTGAGCTGGTGGCTTTGCTACCCCTCAAAGTAACCGTGTTGGCCACGGCCTCAGTATTGCGCAGAGCAACATTGCCCTTAGCTCCGGACGACTGGGAACCTACGTTGTCTATGCCGCCAAGCTGAGTAGAAGCGGGGTGAATCAGGACCTATTCAAGCGAGTCAATACTGGATTCCACGGGTCGCATAGAAGGGAAAGCAACTTACCTTTTGCCCTCCACTTCCTTCAACGATCTTCCCGGTTCTTTTATCAACGACACTGGCCTGCAATAGCCCGCCCAGAATGCTATCCAAGACGCTCCCCAAAGAGCCCCAGACTGTCACGACAAGGAACAGCAGTATACGCGACTTGATATCAACGCCGAGCCCGGTCTTATTGTCCGAACAGAATGGTACCAGGAGAGCAGAAGTCAACCCAATTGTAGACGCTCCCAGCACGCCAGCCAATAACCCTGCCGTCGTGACACCGCCATTCGTACCGGGCGGGACAACACGGAGCGTTGGAGAAGTGATCAGACGTGGTTTGGATTTGGAAAGGATGCCAAGTTCAGAGGAGAAGGTATCAGCAGCCACGGCGGCATAGTTACTATATCCGGATTTACAAAGCCGTCAGCATGTGTACGCCAAATAGTATTCTCGCATTAGTCGCACACAGCAGTGGAGCTTGTGAAATAGGGAAGCAAGGGGATGATCTGGCTGTACGCGATAATTCCCACATCCAACAGGTCCAGAGCATCGGCACCAGAAGAAAAGCATCGTGTGCGCGAATCGTCCCTTGCCAGTAAATATGCACGGAGCAGACTTAACACCGACGCGACAATCGAGTTTGCCAGGACCTGGTGGTGGGTGCGTTGTGTGTCGCCGCTGCCTTCTGCGCCTGTCGCGGAGAGCGTCAAGTTCGCTTTGATATCGTGTTTGATCTATTGAAGTATTGTTTCCACATTAGATTAGAGGACCTACAGAACGGTAATTCAGAGCAGCATGACAAGCGAGCGAACGCACCTTGGTAACCTTAGTCCCGCCCAGATAAAACACAGCTAACAAAAAAAAAGGTGCCGACCATGGATGGACAGCATGGGCAATAGCTGTTAGAAATGCCGCAGCAATGCCCAGAGGCGTGAGAGATCGGCGCGAGTAGGCGCGGTGGACAAGGGCCAGAATTGCGGGGACTGCAGTGACAGGTTTCATTGTCCGAGAATCAACTGTTAAATACAATGTTGAATAGAAAGAGTCAGGCAATAGTTGAGTCTGTAAACCTATCATGGTATTTTGTGCAGAAAACAGTGAGGGGCTGCTGTGCTGCATTGATGTGACAAGAAATTGGTGATGTTGTGTTGTGTCCTCCGCTACCTAGGGAGCTCCCCACAGGAGCATTGACCATACCCCACGGACCCGTCAACGGTCGGGCTTTTCAAGCCAACCAGCAGATCATAGACATACAAAGAACCATTGATTGTGATCATAACCGCTGAGCATTGACAGGACAATTCCCATGTTCTCTGAAGAATGGTAGTAGATCCCATCATCTTCACCATTGCTGCACTCCATTAAGCCCCCAGCATAGACACCATCTCCATACTACTTCTTGCACGACCCTGAGACGCTATCCATTTCATCTAGGTTGGTAGCCCAGCATGATGTCACTATACTAGTTAATGATGATTGCAGGTGCAAAGCTTTCCACTGCCCTTCCAGGTATTTGCTGCAGACTTCACAATGCAACAGTAGTCCAGGGATTTCCAAAACAGTACTTTTTATCCTCCGAGGAGATTTACAAAAATACAATATATGTTCAACAAAGCTCTTCATGTTCTGTTCCATCTGTTTCCTGGCAATCATTGTTCCAGAATGCCTCAGCACCATTCACTACAGTGCACTTCACTGCAACACCTTTCATAGTAGTGCATATGCAGTTCCCTGCAGCACTGCCTGCATCCATCAGCAGCCTTCACTCATTAAAAACAGTTTAACCAATCAAATGAGCTAATCTGCTAAACAAGTATGACGGCAAATGGTTGACGACATCATTGCAGAAGAGTCAAGAGACTCGCAACCCCTCAGCTGTCAGGGGGGGTTGTCAAGAATATGCCTTTTCCGACGCGCAGGCTAATGAAAAAGTTGTTCCAGGACTGGTACAAACAGGCTCGCCACTCTCATCAAAGCTGGAGCTTAACCCAACAGAGTGTTTTCTTTGTTCGCGGCAGAGCTTGACAAATGACAACTGCAGAAAATCTAACAGATAATCAGCTCTTTCTCGGCAGTATAACTTTCCAGACTGGTCAGTGACAGAAGCTGTTGGATATAAGATGGTACTAGGTATTTAACATTTCATATAATATAAAAAAATATCAAGCAGTTGAGAAACTCAGAACCTAGATCCCAGGAATAAATCAAATCATTGACTTCTCTCACACACTTCAAGAGAGAGCTATGCATGCAATTTTACTATCTGATTCTCCTGAAAACTGTTGGTTAATGTCTCTTATTAGAGATGGAGTTGATCAACTCAATGGGTGTTCCTTAAAGAGCGACATGGAGAGTCATATCTGCCGCGAGCTCCTCTGAAAATGGTGACATCAAGACGTCAATCCAGATGATATCTCTTGCAATCTCAGTGACTTCAGAGGGGGTCAGTTTGTCCATTGCAGACACTTCTCTTTTCAACTCCTGTACGTAGACATCTCTTCCGTCACGGTATTGGAGTAAAGCAGCAGTAACAAGAGCCCAAAGTTTCAGCTCAATGTACTTTCCCCCAAGCGCCCTCACATCCTGAGACACAAATTCAACAAGCCTAGCATGTAGCGAAACCTGCTCACTCGGAGGGAACGCGAATAATTCCTTTAATTTCGACATGAGCATAAGACATGTAAGTCGAACCATCTCTCTCGCAATAAGCTCTTCGGCATCAGACATGGCCTTGAAATTGTTAGGGAGTCTTGGCATTGAGAGTAAAAAGTGAATGCAAGGACCGATCAAGCGGATTGCATCGATATCCTTCTTCCAGAATGATGCGGAGTGACTGTTGGTATTTATCACATCCGCGATTGAGGAAACCATTCTTAATGCTTGGCCAGCTGGGAAAAATGTGAGCGACATGGATTGGACAAGTAAGTCTTGTAACCTAGGGGGAGGCCGTCTTGAAGATCTACTGGGTATGCCAACAAGCTCTGCCGGAAGACCAAATCGCGGAAAGGAGTCAAAGACCATGGCGCCAGCTAGATCATACCTTTGCAAGGAGCAGTCAGAGGCGTTGTCCAGAAAATAACAAGGTTCAGAGTACTCACCGCAGTATGAGAAGGGCCATATGATGCCCAAGGTCGGCAAACCCGCCACGTAATTTCGCTATGAGACTCAGACCATTCATATGAATACTCCAACCATCCCAATCATAGAGTCTCAACTATGGAAGAGGGGTTATTCAAGAGCTCACAGTCAAGAAGGTAGCACATACAGCAAGACAGACATGGGCCAATATGTTGGCAATGGCCCCTTCACTAATACTCTCTGTGAAGCTATTAAGACGATGTCTCAATTTCTGTGTTGAAGCTTCATAATGACTCAAAGCCTCTGAACTCTTGATTGCATCATTGCCATTCATCTTACTTAGAGAATGAGCAGCATTGCCAAGAGTCACATGGAATGCCCCGGGGTCGCATAGTGCTACCTCAACCCAAATATTTCTGAGCGGCTGATAAGGGGCTGTTACAACTAATACAGAACAAAGGTGAGATGAGCCAGAACGCAACGCGAAAGCATGGGACTCTTACAAAAATGCATAAGTTCGAGAGCGCGAGTATCAGCCTCCACAGGGAAGTGAGCGAGCATAGCTAGGCCTTGGCTGGGCGAAATACTGTTTATATTTGCACCCCGAAGCTGAGAGATTTGGCAATCACCTGACTCTGAAGAAGACGTTCGAGTGGCTCGCGAAGAGGTCTCCTTGGGTCGTGGGCGCCTCCGTCGTCGGCCTATATCCTTCATTACATGACGACGGATCTCCGTTCGTACCTCTTTTTGTCGATGTAAGTCATCTGGATGAGATAGGTTTATGAACCTGAGATCTTGAGTTGGCGACGGTTGGACAACACCTGTCAACTTTGTTGCCAACATTCGTGGTCCATGTGGGGGATGGGTGGTGATAATCTGTGCACCCACTGTCGGTGGCTCAGCATTCCTACCCTTCAATTCTAAACTATCCATAGTCGTCTTCAATGATAGGATCAACTGGTTTGTCCAAATGTCTTTTTAACGTCTTGTGGCCGACGTTCGACGTTGACCAGATATTAGTACTAGTAGTCAGCAAGATGTTGCAACATAGTTAGCTAATCCACTAGCGAACGGTCCGCAAGCTGTCCAGAGATAATACGCATACAAAATGTGATATTTTGAGCCCTGATTACCCAACACCTATTGTAAGTATTGAAAGAGTTGCTTTTTATCTGAAAAGAGATGCATATGGATTCCTAGTATAACCATTTTGAAATTCTCTACTATGATATTATTAAAGTTGATGAAGTTTACCGTGTAATTTAGCTGCAAAACATAAGTACATGTATTAAGAAGAGATATATAGCTAAGCTAACCGGCAAAAAGTTGTAGCATACAGCAATGTCTATCTACTTTTTTTCCTAGAGTGAGAATAGAGGTTATTGCAGCTGTGTTGAGATACCAGAGCTCAAAATATCTATGGGGTATTTTTCTGGACTGCTCGGCGATGGAGACTGTTCGCTAGTGGATTACGTTATGGGCCGCTTTGTAATCCACTCCTGAGCTGAACAGAATGGACGGACTGAGGCCCCGACCCTAATAACTCGCAGCACAATGTTTGGAAGCGCGCCTGCTGATCGTTATTTTCGTATTGAGTGATAGGGAATCAACGACTCGAATTATGGAACACTGGAGTAAATGGCACGTCAAAGGCACATTTGGCACGGACATTCAAGGTTCAAAGCAGAGCTACAGGGGCAGTATACTAAAAGTGCAAGTTAACGAACGTGTTTATTCTAGATCGAGTGAGACTAGGAAAGATCGATTACGAGTCACGGCATAGGCTCTTTCTCTTGAGGTTGGAGAAAGCGTCAGGACTCCAGATTGCTAGGGGCTTGGCGTCGAGATCCTCTTGACGCCAAGTAAACGAAATGAAATCCAATCAACCCCTCCCTCGCGTACATTTCCATGCTAAAGCAGATCTCAAGTCGAGTGTGAGGATAGGTCTCAGCAAAAGCCAACATCAAAGCTGGTCAATCCACTGGAGAGCAGTCTCAGGATCCAATCGGTGTTGGTATTCAGGATCCACAAAGCAATTGCGCACAATTCCCTTCTTATCAACGAGGAACGTCGCAGGGACCGGAAGCTCCAGGTTATCATTGCCATAATGCTGCTTCCAATCCACACCAGACTTTTCGAAAACAGTCCGCATAGATTCGGGTTGAGGGAATAACAGGCCGAGCTGCTTCGCCAGCTGATTGCCAACGTCCGAAAGCACAGGAAATTTCAACGATAATTTCTCTGACGTAGACAGCGATTGATCAGGTAGCTCCGGAGACACAGCTACCAAAGTCACGCCTTTCTGACTAAACTCGTCCAGATGGTTTTGAAGCGCACGCAGCTCGAGGCTACAGAAGGGACACCACTCACCCCGGTAAAAAGATACCAGGATGGGCCCTCTAGCCAGGAGGTCATTCAATGACACTTTGATACCGGTCACATCGCTCAACTGAAATTGTGGGAAGGTGCTCCCCGGCTGGATGGCTCCCGCGGGGTCGTAAACGTTTTTGAAGTTGCTAATCGCGTCCGTTATGACGGAAGATATGTCCTTCGGAGCGGTTTCGAGAAACCGGTCGTAGGTAGTGGACAGTTCTTTGCTGAGGGCCATCTCGTTAGTCAGGCCTTTGGCGGGCAAGATAAAAGATGAAATGAAATGAATGGAAGCGAGGGTTGGGAAGACAGATTTTGGAGTGATGTAGCAAAAAACATTTGTTCAAGGGGAGATGCACATATTTAAGCCCTCTAGACGGGCTACACAACTCGTAGGCCAAATTCGATATTATTAATTCGAAAGCCGAAGTCCGAAATGACCCGATTTAAGGAATGGGTCAGACCTTTGCAACCAACCAGACAAGAAGAAAGCTGCGGTAGGTTGGCACACAATATGGTAATCGTTGAGGGATGCAAGCATTGCAAGACTATGTTCCCGATTGGGAAAGCAGTGAGCAGTTCAGCCTAACCCCATATGGATGTCGGTCCTCCCTGTTACCAAGAGCCTAGCGTAATTTAAAGTTCAATTGTAAAATTTAAGTTCAAGTGGGTCTTCCTGTCCACGGGTGGCTCCTCCGAATGCGAGAAGAGACAGGACGCCTCTGACCAATCAGCAATCAAATGATAATGCACCGCAGTATTGACACTCGCGAGGATTCTCCATGGATATTTGCCCTAGATCATTCCATTATTGCCAAGCAGTCCGCAACGGAAAGGTGGATCATCAATCAGGAATCTCAGAGTACAGCTTAGCCATGTCTCGTGACGAATTGTCCAGCCAGAAGTTGAAAATATAGACTGATCTTGACAAGTTCTAAGTGTTAAGAGAATATTAAATATTTGATTATTTGAGTCTGAGAAAACACCAATAAATTCTTTTGTAGAACTGAAATTGTCACAAATGGTCTTATTATCTTACCACAGCAAGAAGTGTTTGCTCTGCAATGTTGTGACTTGTTATTATTCTTGGTATTACTACGTAGGTAGTGTGTAAGTAAGTTAGGATTGCTCTTTATACAATTCCTTTTAGATATCCCACTGGTCCACTGACGCCAAAGCTGCAGTAAAGCTCTGTCGCTGGCACTGACCTTTTGAGTCCAGGTTGGAAGATTGGCAGTGTGTCATGCAATCCTGCCTCTGATAGTGCAAAGACATGGAAGGTGAAAGGTGTTGAGATGGCCCAAGGTGACCTAGATGATGTGGAGTTCTTGAAGCAGGCCTTCATGGGAGCGACATTATTTCCGGTGTCACCAACTTCTGGGCAATCTTCAAAGACCCAGAAAGCAACAAGAAGAAGAAGCCCGGCCAATCGATAATGAATTATTGCCACGCCGTCGAGCTCCAGCAAGGTAAGAATACTGCCGATGCTGCGGCCACTGTCCCTGGCCTATCCCGATACATCTTCAGCTCAATAGCCCACGCGAAGAATTCCAGCAACAGCAAGTTCGCCAAGCTTTATCACATGGACTCTAAAGCAGACACTGCCATATATGCACAGAGCCTCCCAGGCTGAGTCCCAGCCCTTGGGAATGGGGACTTCCTACAACCCCGCGGAAGGTATGAATAGCTGAATCGTGGCGAATTTTTTTAAATCGCACTTCCTGGCATGTTGCGAGATGCTGACTCGTTGCATAGGTAGCCGATGGCACCTGGCGAATGGCAGGAATTGGCCCTGGTAGCAAGGGCATTTCATTCGGACTTGTCCGCAAGGATTTCGGTCCCTGCGTCAAGCCAGCTGCTGAGTCCGGGCCTGAAATAAGCTTATTTGCTGTTAGAGAATACATGTCGTGGTCAGATTACCTCAGAACATGTTGCAAAACCCAAGGTTTCAATTACAGTGGCTATGACAAGCTTTCCTATGAAATTTTGCAACTTGCTTCCTGGAGGTCTTGGTCATGAATTTGTTCAAAATGTACTATTTGCTCATGAATTTGGGTACAAAGGTACTGGGCCTTGCATTTGTATGGCCAGAGAAGGTATGTTATGTCCTTTGATCATGGTACCACTCTGAGAGATTATTGACCTCTTTTATAGCTTGGTCTAAAAATGACTTCACTCTGTGAATATTGCTAGAGACTGATTTCGCGGAATTGTGGCATATGACACTCAGTGGGAAAACTGTGGGCAACTAGACAAGCCTCAATTATAACTTAGTACTGTGTGTGGTGTGGGTGTGGAGTTTTCTCACAATCTGCAAGATAAATGGCAGAAATGTGGCCTGTGAAAATCACTTTCATGTGTGAATTTCATCATACCATCTCACCTTGATCGTTAGCTGACATTAAAACCGTCATGTTTTATCATTAGCAGAACACTGAGCAGCAGCCTACCTTTTGCAATTGTTAGCTATTCAGCAAAAGATTACTTGGATCTGGAGGCTAAAAAATGGACAGATGGCAGTTGCACATATTTGATGGAAACTCTTTGAACCTCTTCCGAAACAAACGTTGATACAATGCTCTGCGGGGAAGAAACTAATATCACCATTGTGACAGAGCCCCTAGTCAAGGTCGTTGCGACCACGGTATGTCAGATCCAGCCGCAACACATCATCTGCGTTGCGTTATTCCCAATCAGTAATCATGAAGAGCGAGAAAAATCTTCATTCAAGATTTCGACCACAAGTTCAATGCGGTATATACGTCAGCAGTCACTCCTTGGCTGGAGTTGATTTCTGCCACCCATAACTTGCTGAGAGCATTATACAGGGCTGGTAGAATACAGGTTGCTACATTGATAGTAACAATCTGTTGTGCCTGCCTCAAGCATTATCTTCTTTGTCATTTATTTGTTCAAAGGAATTTGTGACCGTCTTCTGGCTCCAGAACCTGATGCTCACCTCCAAGTGAAAATTTGAGCTGTCAGGCCTGCTATTGTCGTCTGTGTGCATGCCCTGCATAATAGCAGAAGGTCCCTTTCTCTTTGTAATTTCTGTGTCCATCTTCTAAGGCCCATAGTCAAATGTGAATGAGGGTGTTCCCTGCTCATATAATTTGCTGCTATTAGGGTTGAGTAGAAAGCAATGGGCAAAGATTCAAGCAACGGTAGATGGTCGGTCACAGTAACAATAGAGTGCAGTTGTTTGTTTCCTGCTTGCAAGTAGCATCTTAGTGTCCATGACACTTCATCAGTCCAATTTGAAATTGTGACTGAACATCTCAACACATGAATGTATATTGCACTGCTATAATTTCTCCTCCCTCATGCATGTGCATGCATATGAGTAATTATTGTTATCACCTGTTTTATCCACTGTAGATCTGCCGGTTTTTCAACACAAGCCAAATATCTTGAGCAGGGTACACTGTAGGCTTTCACAGCAAACTTTCACGTCAAGAGTAAGGAAATCGGTGAAACAACTAGAAGATTTTCTATATTTTGGAAGAGGAAAGACAAATGACACCCTATTGAAAAGTACTTGATCATCATTGTAGCTACTTTGCAGCTGTTTGTAACTTCATGGGCCTGTATGTCCACCGAAGACAGCATCCTCCCCCACTTTTGTCATAACGGCCTTCTCATTCGTCTCCAGATCTTGCACTGTTATAAAGTGCGGAGTTGGGTAGTAGGACCATCAGCCTATTTTAACTCCTTCTTGGCACTTGGTTGCATACTAGTTTTGATCTAACAGACTAACGCTATCCCAAAATCTTAATGAGTTGGCAGGGGGGATAACGACTTGACCTGTCCCCGAAATATTATTCCGACACAAACGTCTATGTCAGACATCTTGCTATAGTCACACGCCTTTTCCATCAAATTCATTTTCCGATGGGAGCGTCTTTGGCATAACTTCTCGACACAACTATCTAGCTGGGCGCCTGTCAACTTCCCACAGGTTACTTGTAAGGGGACAACTAGCCCGCCTGCGCTCCCCCACAAGGCCATAAAAAGATCATCATTATCGGATAATGTGGATAAGACCTAGATCTGGCTTCTGTAGCGTATACTGGAGACTAGTTAGTTGTTTCCTTACACTACTATATAAGCCTGGATATCAATCTTCTACGGTACACAGGATAGGATTTATTCTTTGAGATCCTTCTGCAAGGATTCTATATCCTAATCAGCCGAATCGAGATTCATTGATCCCACCTGATTTCAGGGGTTGGAAAGATTCTCATCAGCGTCACCCGTCATGTATGTGGTCTAACGTCTAGTCGTTTATCGTATCGTGGCCAGGGGGATTAACGGTCAGGACTGGCTGGTGGATTGATAATTATAGGGTAGAGGAATGGAGTTGTGAAAAGAAAGGGCACCACGCAGCAAACGACACGGTTTACCTAGAAGCTGATATCTTTTAAAGAGATTGACTTTAGGAGGTAAGATGCTAGAGATGAAGCTTGTACGAAGATCGAGGACACAGGCTATGGTGCTAGAAATATCAGAGCTCTGGAGTCTGGGTGCTCAAGAACGCAAACTAAAGGGATCGAACCGGCGCTGCCTTTACTTCCACGCGTCGCCGCTGGCTGTTTTCTCGTAGGAGACGAACGGGTACTCGGGAATAAAGAAATACCTGCGAAGCCAGAAAGGCTCTTTCGGGGACCGAGAGTCATTTGGACTAGTCGGGGAACGACGTCCAAAAAGAAAAAGCAAATACATTTTGCTCCAGTTAGATGTTTAGTACCTTGCAGCCTTAAGTTCGGGGATGCAAGAGATGCATCGAAGGGCTAGGGTTGCGGATTTATGTATAAGCCCGATACTTACGCCGGCGGTTGTTAAAAGCGTGGCTCTCTCTATTCATCCTCTTCATTCAGTCCGTCCATTCTCGCCCATCATGAGTAGTGACACCAAGCTAGTCGCACTGGAGACCTTTCTCCAAGATTTCCCCACGATCAAGTACACTTCGCCGTCGTCCCTCGAATACCCGGCAGCACGCAAAGTATGGAATAGTGCCCGTCGAGATAACCCGCTGGCCATCGTTCAGCCACACTCGTCCTCCGACGTCAGTGCCCTTATCAAGTATGCCAAATCTCAGTCCCTGCAATTCACCGTCCGCTGCGGAGGGCACAACCCAGAGGGTCGCGCTGTTGTCGAAGGCGCTCTCATGATTGATCTTCGCGCGCTCACCGGTCTCACCATCGCACCGAATCGTCAATCCGCAACGGTTCAAGGTGGAATTCTGCAAGAAGAGCTTGGAAATAAACTTTGGGTGGAGGGGCTTGCAACCCCAACGGGCGCAATCCCATCAGTGGGCTATGTTGGTTGGGCCACATACGGCGGCTACGGGCCCTTCTCCGCTCACTGGGGCCTTGGAGTCGACCAGATTCTGGGGGCCACGATTGTCGATTGTAACGGTGAGATCGTCGAGGCCGACGAGTCCCTTTTGCAAGGTATTCGGGGTGCCGGTGGTATCTATGGAGTGATTTTGGATCTTACTATCAAGGTCTACCCTCTGACAAGCGTAAGAGTTTCATTCATTCGTTGTGACTTCCCTGCGTGCCTTGGGCTTCGGAGATAGAGTTACTACTAACTGAAAGATTTAATCCAGCTCCTGGCCGGTCCCATCATCTTCGATTCCACTGATATCGCGAAGACTTTCGTCGACTTCAGTGCGGCCTACGAGAAGCTCCTGAGTTCAGAAGGATTGCCCCCGCAGCTGACCCTGCAGCAACTGGCCTTTAATGCCCCTCCCGGCCGCAGCTTTGCGGTCATTTTTGTCTGGAGCGGCTCCGACATTGAGGAAGGTCTGCGATGGAGCGACAGAATTGCTGGACTAGGCCCTGTTGTTGCGAAAGCCGTGGCCCCTACTGCTGTCCCGGAATGGTTTGCGGGTAACGGCGCCCTTGCACCGCGAACTGCGTCGGGCGCTGCATATTCGTTCAACGCCTCGGAGATCTCCCCTTCAATTGCTGAATCAATTGGCCGAAGTCTTGAGCGGATGCCTTCCGACCCCGGCACCATGCTTTCAATCCAGCAACTGCGCGGACCATCGACTACGACCGGCGGCCACGGTCTCCCTTCTGTCTTTGAGACACGAGCACCACATTACATGCTAGAGTTTACGGGATTTTCTACAGATGATGCTACAGCGGAGATCTCACGCAATTGGGCCACCCGAGCAGAGCAAGAGGCCAGGCAGGCAGGCGTGGGATCTGTCTTATCAACAGCCTACGTGTCCTTGTTTAATACCACTCATTTTTCGCCGGCTGAAGTGCTGGAGAAAACGTACGGGTCGTCGGCCAAGACTTTGAGGGATCTGAAATCCAGATTTGACCCAGAGAATTTTTTTCAGTTTGGCCCTGCCGTCACTTAAATAGACAGTATTATTCAGTTAGCCTTTCCCCGTTGCCACGGTTGTTGGCGAGTCGCAACTCAATGATAAAACCTATCTCTCCGATGGTAAATATGATAAAAGAGATAGATTCATAAGACTGAAGAAGGAAAGAGGAGTTAGAATAAAATGAGTAAAAGCTATCTACCAGCAAAATACTATCTCTAATATTCTTGGAACGCTGCTAATGGGACTGCGAGCTAGCCCTCACAGACAGGCCAGGGCTTTATTTCCTCAACACAACTTCCAGCAGAGCCGACTGCCCCTGCCCATACAACTTCTTCAGCTTGAGTCTTTCGTCAGCGGCCCGGAACAGGGCCTCCCACTCAGCGCGGGTGCGCTCCTTAGCCCCTAGTCCCACCAGCATCATGATGTCCTGTCGGCGCATTGCACGCTCCTCGTGCAGCGGCATCCCATCACCCAGGCCAGGCAGCACCCTGTCGCTGATGAGTATGGGAGTTCCCGCCGGTGAGGCCTCGAGGCCCGGCACGAGCGCGCGGAGGATGGCCGTCGAGTCCGCGTCGGCCCAGTTGTGAAAAACATGGCGGAGGAAAAAGGCCGCAATGGCGCGACCGTTACGGCCAGCCTGCTGCGGCTGGAAAAAGTCGTGCTGCTGCAGTTCAATGCGGCTGGATACAGACGGCTTCTCTTCAGCCAAGATGCGTCGGCCCTCATGGAGCATTTTGTCACTGTCCTGAACGAGGAAGGAGAGGTGTGGGAAGCGGCGTGCCAGCGCCATCGAGACGTGCCCGCTGCCGCCTCCCACGTCAACCACTGTGCCCCTGAGGGTATGCCATGGGAAGATATCACACAGTGTGTTAGGTTTGCGATCGACTAGGGTTAGGCCCAGTCCGTCAGCTGGTACTGTCAAAGAATAGTAAGTAATAAGAAGGATGGAGAGACCTACTGGTTGTAACACCCACTATGGCCTTGGCAAATTGGGCAGTGTATTCTGGGTTTTTCTTATAGTAGTCAAACATAGTTGCACCCAGACATGTAGTAAATGGCAAATGGATGAGATCTGACACTTGAGGTGACACCTTGATGCAGTCAGCTGTCAAAGAGGCAGCCTTGAACATATCATCCATCCTTTGTGCACCAATAAATGTAAGCCCTAGGCTACTAGCTACTATAGCTAGACAGCAGTCAATTGGGTGTGGAAGGGAAGAAAAAGGAAACTCATGAATATTGTCTGAGCCCTATCAGATTCTCGTCACATCCGAAGGCCACGCTGCTTGCCGTGTGTGCAAACCAGCCGTCCTTGACCTCTCGGAAAATGCGATGCGTGCATAAGAACCTCAGCACCTGCCGCGCCCGACCTGCATCTATACCCGCCTGCCGCGCGATCTCCTCCACGGCCATGCCCTCTTCATCCTCCAGGGGCACAATGGTAAAGGAGCCAAACTCAAAGGAGACCTGGAGGGCGGCTAGGTCGTTGCTCGAGCCAATCAGGCCGCGCATCATGGCCCGAGGGCCGACGACGAGCAGGCGTAGATCGTCGAGTGACGCTATGAGGTTGCTGCGCAAGGCGACATGTTCGGGTGTGCCAGGCAGCTCGGGCGAGTCAGGCGAAAAGTCTGGCGCGGGAAGGTCCTGAGAGGCGAGCAGCGTTTTGATATTGGCTGCATAATTCACAATGTCCAGCGCAAGAGCGAGGATGTCGGTGGAAGGGGCATTTGTCCTGCCATTTCCATTGGTGATGACGGCCATGTTTGTACAGTGTCCGGATGTACTGAGTTAGACATCATTATGGCCATCAGGCATCAGCATAAATATGAAAACCTCGTCGAAGAGCTTGAGAAATAGTCCTGCGTGTGAAGCGGCTGCCCGAGGGGGAGAAAGACAGAAAGACGCTGACTAGCATGAGGATCTTGCCCGCCGGGGATCCCTGTTCGCACTCGGGAATCCACGAATCCACCTGGTTGTATCTACTTTCGGTCTTCCGGTCTTCCGGTCTTCCAGTCTTTGCTTGCCACTGGAATTTGCTGCTGACTGGAAGCGTCGGTCGAAAGCTTGATTGACTAGGTACGGCAGTCAGGGCTGTATGTACATAAATGACAATGAGCGTATTTACCAAATGCAACACACTGTGGCTATGGACAACACACGAATGAGATTGTAGGTGTTGTGACCCAAACCCTTACTGTTGGACTATGATTGATATCTGTCACTAGGTAAGCCACTGTGTCAGAAGGCAACAGAGTAGTAGCCATTAAGGCTGTTGTAGGCTGGCATCACCTACATACCAACGCCCATTGTCATTTGTGTATATACCTAGGCAGGTATAGACTGCTGTATTGGCACTCACCCGCATGGGCCGCGCGGCAGCTTCCGGGGGGGCCGTGGGCAAATCAGAAAGGGGTGGGGGCAATTACTGCATCTATTAGGTACCTAGGTAGTGTATGTGTGGTGCCAGCCTTTTTCCGCCCCCAATTATCAGTGAAACAAAAGCAAAGGAGCCGGATGGTAGTGCTGATGGTTTGAACCAGCTGTGAGAATTTTTGAATTAGTTGAGTCATTACTGATTATCCTTGCAGACGGCACATCTGTATCAAGCAAATGGTGTATCCATTTATTATTTTACCTAGGAGGTATGCATCGGTTATCAGCCGTAATAGTTAGTCTACAGCACAATAATCTCAGCATACATAAGAAATAGGTACCTACCTAGGTACCTGAGTAGGTAGCCAACCCGACAGAAGCCAGCAGCATACTATTCAACTTTACCACCCTACTGTATCTTTTATCGAACGTCACAACGGTGCTAAGTTGGCGAGCAATGGTAGAAGGAAACAAGGTGCGAGCGCAACCAAATTGAGTGTATCTACGGTCTATCACGGAGGACACACAAGGACGCGCCGCCTATCTCCATCCCCCCGTCCCAGCGGGCAAGGAGGCTTTCACGACTTCAGGGGACGATAAGACCCCAGTCCGGTGGCAATAGTACCTCTTCTACCAATACCAGTCTCAACTGCACTGGCGGTCCGAACAAAGGTGCGACCCGGTCCAACGGTTGTACGATGCCAGACAAGCCGGCTGAGGCGCATAATACTAATCATATGAACCCTCTCAACGATTGCATCTTCCCGGCTCCAATGGAAGCCGACTTAATATACGGCGCTCCGCAGCTGCTGGACTTTAGCAGCCTAGTCACCGACACCACCAGCAGCACGGCCACGACGCCCGATTACTTCCCAACACCGGACCTAGCACCGCCCTGCGATCTGGATTCCCTCTTCAGCGCTGCCCAACAGAAGAGCGATGGAATTGGAATGGGGACAATTCCGGCGCTGAACGGCAGGAGTGAATGCACTTGCCATGAGGGCGTCACAGAACTGCTGGCATCGATGCTAGGCTCCGGCAGCCGCAATGAACAGCGGCTCTCGCTCCACGGACAGCTGACCAGGCTGAAGCGATGCATCGTGTGTCAGAGACGTCGATGGGATGCAGGCACCCGCATGAGGGCTCCGAGCCCATTCACATCATGGCTGTCGCTATGCTCATCGGCTACGTGATTGACGACTTCAAGATGCTGGCCAGCGTCTCCTCACTGGGCAGATCATCATCGTCGTCATCGTCGTTATCGCTGGCACTGTCCTCCTTGGCGGCGACCGAGACGGAAAGCCAGTCCAGATTGGCCACCCCGGGAGACCTTATGGAGCCCCGACTGTCGTTGGGCGTGCTCGAGCTGGAGGAGGAAGACGAGATCGACCTCCGACATAGGCTGTACCAACTGTCATTTCGCAAGCTGGAGAGGCTGCTATCGCAGCTTACAGTGTATCTACAGGAACTGCACAACGAATCGTCCAGCCTTCCAGACCCGTCGCGGCACATGGCGTTTGTAGTTGCATGCGATTACATGCGTCTGTGGCTTGAGCGGAAGGCCGCTGATGTGAAAAGGTTGCTTTCGGTCCCTACGAGAGACGAGATGACGGAGTCAGCACTAGTATAGCATGTTTGATGTGAATAATTATCAGTTCTGAGAGATGCAGTGTGCCATAGTACTACTGTAATAGCCAAAGATGTGTGTTTCTAAGTATAATTCTGGATAGCATAATAATATGTAGTCGTGTGGCATACCCACACAGCTCCGACGGCTTCCATCGAGAGGCTAAGGGAAGACGAAAGGGATCATATGATATTCCACTGTTCGCAGAGGTGATAGAGTTGAATATTTGGCTTCAAGATGTATGTGGGCGGAGTCCTAGAGCTACATCCATCTCTCGGAACCGAAATGGTAAAATACTGTAATTAATAGAATGTTCCTGGCAAAAGCACTGGTTCTCTTACCGTATGGCCTACTCCACCGAGGTCCTCAGCTAGCCATAACCCTAGACCACGGATCTTGATCCAGATCTGCCCGATCAGGATGATTTGCATGATCCTGCCAAGAATTGGGAGGCATTCCAAGGTATGCCAAATCTTGTATGAGGTACAAAATCTGCCATCCACTATGGACCTGTGAGTCATGACAGTATCTTTGTCAGAACATACTAAAATAGAGAATCAGATTATCTTCTGCCTCCCTTTGAAAGTTGTGCACAAAGGAACAACTGCTTTACCCGCCATCCACAACAAATCATGCCATTCTCCTTGTGGTGTACCCACTTCTGGTACTATTTGCATGCATTCTGAACATTCCTTCCCGAATATCCATGGATATACAGCTTATCCCCGAACTACATCCCCGAGTTCATCATGTCGGGCAAATTATGCGGGTAATCAATTGAGCCCCCAACGTTACTAGAGGGATTCAGGCGAACCATCGTTTACCCTAAACCACATGCTAGTATATCGCTCCGGCTTTGATGGCTTCTTTCAAAAGCCCTACAGCCTTCTCAAACATGGCAGACGGCGAGTTGTCTCAGCTGAGTGTGCAGATCGACACGGTGAACGGCATACATGGGCAGGCCCCAGGTAGATTCGCAGTCCTTGTAGTAGGTGGGCACAAGGGCCTCCATGTTGGTGCCATCGACTATGCTCATCCCACGCAGAGCCACCATGCTGGACTTCTCAAGGACAAAGTTCCAAGACTTGAGAACCCGGGAGGCGTTGGGCTTGACGGTGATGGCTGCTCCAACTTCGTGCAACAACGAGGACTTTTCCAGTATCTTGTTTTTATATAGAATGTCAGAACTAAAGTTATATGCCCTAGGGAACAAGTTACTGGGTAGTGGAGATGATGCCAACCGTCACGTTGTAGCCTGCCCTGCGTAGACCAATGCCAGCGCTGAGGCCGGCAATTCCGGCACCTACAATGATGATATCCATAGTTTTGACAAGTCACACACACCTCTGCAAGGTGTTCGTTCTACAGGGAGTAATAAATGATTATCATGGCTACGTTCAGCTCTTTACTGTCCCGACCTACACCTGGCGTACTTCAGTTCGCCGATGTAGGTCCCCGAAAGCTTCGGGGAATGCAGACAAGAACAAAGACTGTTCTCTCAGGGGATTAATGGCGTACTCCATATTATAAGCTTATTTAGCGTTACTTGGCATTTAGCCAACCCCATTGGCGACGGAAAGTCGCAATAATACGCGATGTGAGTGATCACCGTGAGGGTCGCGGAAGGCGATATGTTACTAATTACTGTATGTTTTATTGACTGTGTATAGCATCGAGTCTTCCCTCTTTTGAAACCATTCAGTTGACATGACAGTCGTAAAAAAACACACAAGAACTGAAGAATTTTCACACAGCTTTGTTGGCGATCTTCTGAATCAGCCCCTTCACCTTCTCCTGATTCCATTCTTCCAGTCCCACGAGGGGATTATCATCTGTTGCCCAGGGGTGTGCAAGTGCTTTGGTAGATAGGCAGTACTGGATTTGTACCGCAAAGGTTGCATCACTAATGTCGCCAGATTTGAGATCCACCAGCGCCTTCTGGAAGAGAGGTTCCATGTCATTATATGTGACTGTCCACCCCTCATTGCCCAAAGCCTCTTTTGCTGTGCTGAAAAGTTGATTGTGTGACATGAACACAGAGCGAACATAGACTGGGCGGTTTAGAGTTTCTTGCGGATGCAAAAGCACATTTGCAGTTGCTTTGCCAACGTCCTCTAATGTTGTCCATGGTACCACATTGTTCCCATCACCAAAGATCCAAGCTGTCCTTTTTTGGAAGTTCAGACCAGCAAACCCAGTGGAGAGACCCCAGTCAAGGAAAGCACCACAAGCCACCAGGGTGTAGGTCAGGCGGTTATCAGCTGCTTGTTTCTTGACAGCCTCATAAGCAGCCTTCTTTCGGCCAAAAACAGGCATATCATGAACCCCTGGCAGTTCAGGATCAAGTCCAAAGTCACTGGTGATACTGATGATGTGCAAAAGAACCAGAAAACAGAGTATTAGCCTCAGATATACTAGGTATTCTACAGTTGACGGGCCCACAAACAAGCGATAAACTCCAGCATTGGCTGCCGCTTCAATAAGTCGGAGAGGTGTGTCAACTTCCGGTGAGAAAGTAGTATCTATAACTGCATCCTGTCCAGCAACAGCAGCAGACAAATCCTCTACCAAGGTGAAGTCAACAACCTTCACGCGAGTACCGGTTGGGAAGGGCTTAACACTGCGGCTAAGCACTGTTACATTGAACTGAAGATCGAGCAATGCATCGAGTACCCGATCTCCGACATTTCCACTGGCCTAACCGCTTGTTACTAACTTATACAAATCAAGGTTGTTGTTTTGTTTCTTTTTTTTTTTTTCTAGCCTTACCCCAGCGAGAGCCACATTCTTGATTGTACGAGACATTTCTCCTTGTTGGCAAGAAGATTTGTAGTATTGGCGTCCGATGAGAAGACAAGAGAAGAGACGATTGTCAAGGAAAATAGTTAAGGACAAGCACCGGGAGTTGGTTTCTCATTTAACGTAAACCCAGATACCTACTAATAATAGAGAAAGGAATCTTCCCATTGGCTGATGTTCCCCGACGTAAAATGTCCGCTTTGATCAACACTCGGGGATGCATGGATAGTCCCACACTCACATTCGCCACCGGACTACGAACAGAAACCCGGATATCGCATTGGAAACCGGCTTATCTCCGTGCACGAGTTTTTGGGGGCCAGAAATGAAAGCTTGACTACAGAGCAGATTGTATGATGCAATCATAAAACCCGTGGACTTAATAGACCCCTTCGCCAGAGCCATGAAATAACTGCAAATCACTCGAGTCTTGAATCCACCTCGTCGTTTTACCCGTTCTATTGGTTTAGCAGTACAAGCAATGTCTGAATCAACCATTGTACTCATTACTGGTAAGCTTCCAGTTGCGTCAAAAAAAAAATCTGCACACTTCTCACTCCACATAGGCGCCAACTCAGGCATTGGCTATGCAACAGCTCAAACGATTGCGGACCAGCCAAAATACCATGTTATAATGGCCAGCCGAGATCTTTCAAAGGGGCAGGAGGCGTGTTCTCGGCTCAAAACTGCCAACCCTCAAGGAACCCTCTCTGTTATTCAACTGGATGTTGAAGATGACGCTTCAATCTCCAAGGCCTTTGACATTGTTTCCGACCAATTCGGACGAGTTGACGTCTTCATCAGCAATGCTGGCACAACTTCACCTGGCTCTACTGGACGGGATAAGATCAGACAAATTTTCTCAATAAATGTCTTTGGTGCAGTGCTTGCTACAGAGGCCTTCATCCCCCTTCTGCTCCAATCTCAGCATCCATGTCTCATTCAAGTATCAAGTGCATTGGGCTCATTAACACTTGCATCTGATCCAAAGAATGTGACAAGCTCTGAGATGTGGGATGAATACCGTATGAGCAAAGCTGCATTAAACATGATGACAATTCAACTGCATAAGAGATTAAAAGATCAGAATGTCCGTGTTTTTGCCTTTTGTCCAGGTCTTGTGCGATCTAATCTGAGGGGTGTGTCTGAGGAGGCAGTCACTGCTCATGGTAATGCTGGTGATCCTATGGAATCAGCAAATGCAATCATGGAGATTATTGTTGGACGGAGAGATGGAGATGCTGGCAGATTTGTTCACAAAGATGGATGTTACCCTTGGTAGCCCTTGGTAGCCCTTGGTAGCTCTTTTGCTTTTCAGGCTAATAGCCATACACAGAGGAGGGGGATTCAGTGCTGCGCAGGTGTTTGGCAAAAGGATAAGCCGAGCTCCGTTAGCCTAGGAAGCCGTTTGAAGGCAGTACTTAGCGCACTCGAATCTTCCTGCCTCTCCAAAATATGACCCTGCTCTTGGCATATCCCCCTGAAAGCTTCAATTCGCAGAATTGCCTCGACTCCTTCAATAAGTGTTGACATTTCTCCACCAGCTCGTGACTTTTGGGATGAGGCGAAGATGACTTTATTCAGTAATTTCAACCATTTTCATAGCAAAAGAGGACAGGATAAAGACTGAGGGACTTTTCGCTGGATGATGGCATTATAAGGTGGCCACCACCTAGTCCTATGTCGGCTCTTTGTGAAACACTAATGTTGTGTTACTGGTAAGGCTAAGGATGCAGAGGCAAGGCTTGCCTAGTACATATATATGCTCATGACTGAATATTTTGTAATGAGCTTAGTCCTGAATGTGGTATTCAAGTAACTGATTGTAAAAGGTAAGCACAACTTCCTAAGTACATTTCATATGTGAATAGGCGCCCAGAGAAATTGACAAAAAATCTATTAGAAAGAGGCTTAATTTATAGATGTGAACACCTATTATTGGTCACAAATTTATGAAACTCGGCTATTGTAGCTGTGATGATTTAAAATATTAATTCGTGTTTTTTTGGATGTTTTAGGGATTTATTAATTCGATAATCTCACTATCAATGAGAATCCGGTGTAGTCTAGTGGTTAGGACAGTGCTCTTTCACAGCATTAGCCGGGTTGATTCCCCGTACCGGAATTTTTGTTTTTTTTTTTTTCGAGGGAAATCTACCATTTTCATTTTGCCAAGCCTATTGCTATAGTAACTATTAAAGACAGCAGCACACATGCACTGTGAACAGGGAATTATGACAGAACCAGAGTGTGGACTATGCTAATTCTGAATATACTAGTCCTGAGCGGACTGCTTCTGAGTACCTATGGTCTACCTTCACCCTCTCCAGTGGGATCTCCGGTCGCCAAAGGCCGTCAAATAACCACACAATCCGCCTCTGGCTGTGCACCACCATCCAATCAGCATCATTGAGAGGATCCTTTGGACTCTGAGGTAGGCGCTACCGCATCTACTAGGCGGAAACGGGTGTTTAGCCAGATCACATTGTCCCCTCTGACTACTCAACAATCACCCAGAACAGATCCCCAAGGACCAAGGCAGGAAATCTTGTCCACATGTTGCTCAATTTTGCACACAACAGTCAACAGTGCCTTCTAGGACTACAGCAAGCCAGCACACTTGACCCTGACTGTCCAAACATGAATCTGCACATCCTTGAGATCACGGCTGCCTCCTGATTAGTGCAAGACTGTAAGGGTGAGGCTTGGTTGCGAACTAGCGTGAAGACCTGTGACAATATGTATGTGGATAGTAACGGAGGGAGTTGAATCTACAATAATATGGTTGCAAACTGGAATGGATAACAGTATGTCCTCTTTCCTTAGGAGTGTTGCTGCGAACTCTTCAGTGGCTGTCCTGCCTCGCGAAGCTATTTTCTCTAGCTCTGTGTGGTCACCTGACCACTTGTGAGGGCTATGTACATCATGTGGCAGTGTATCCTTACAAAGACCTAGTGCAGAAGCTTAAGGCACAGCTTGATCAAGATCTGAATCATAACTGCACTCTAATAGGTCCTTCTTGATCTTACTGTGCACCATTTAAAGTCACTTGTGCAACATATGGGCACAGTATTGTCAGGAAGGGGCAACTTCCAGACTTTGGAGCGATGTGTCGCACAAAGCAGAAATTTACCATGTTCTCCAATGTGCTCAAGGATTGGCAGTTCCAGTTTTTCTTGGAGCAATAATTTGGCCAAGATCTACTTCCTGCACAGCACAGGAGAAATTCATCATATGCTTCTTATGGGCTGGGGTGGTGAGAGTGTGGGCAACATAAACCTTGAGAAGACCATCCAGTGTGTGATATCTCAGTCAGTAAAGGAAATATATTCTCTCAGCATCCGCCACCAGGATCCTTGACCAGAAAATATCTTGTGGAATACAGAACTCAAACAGACTTTAATCATTGATTTCCATCAATGCACGTTGGATCATCAGCTGATGCATAGCCAGCTTCTCTCAAACAATTACAGTGCGGACCTAAAGAATGTGAATCCAAGAGATCATGTGTGGTGTGAGTGAATGCCACTGGAGATGGGACCGGAGGACTAGAACAACGCGAAAAGTTAGCAAGCGCTATGGATGGCCTACATGCTGATGAACTCAGCCTCAATGAGTGTTTCCGTTGGGAGCCTGATAATGATCTTTGAGATGTGGATTGAAAACGAAGCCATGCGTGGCATGGGAACAGGAGAATGTTTTTTAAGTCAAATGGAACATTGATTGTCGGCCAGGTATCACTTGGTGGGTAAATTAGATATTTATTAAATTATCTAGTTTAGGGTTAATTCAACCCTAATTTGTAACCTGAACCTGCTGCAGGTTGGGTAAAAAAAAACCCACACTGCTGCAAGTTGAAGGAATAGGAACCTGAACCCGCCCTGCTGCAGGTTAAGTGCGGGTTTTGCGGGTTGCCGGTGACACTCTAACTATGCATGCTCTACCCTGCCTCTATGGGGCAGGATTTAGTTCGGCTAGCTAAGGACAGGATAGGATTTGCCATGAATACGCGAACTTAGCCCTTGCTATTTCTGCATATTCAACCCCAAGTCTGTGATATTGATGGAGTATATAAATACTGTCTAAGGACTATAATATATACCGGGCATGTAAGAACTACTGACTGTAATAGTTGTGTGCAGATTGCACCCCGAGGACTGTGATCCTTTTGAGTATCAGCCAGGGGAGATGTCGGGAGAAAGGGAACAGGTCGGTTCTCCTGTTCAGTGACGACTTGAGACGTAAGGAGCCAACTACCCGGCTAAGGAAGAGCTGCAAGTAAAACACATATAGGAAACACATGCTAAGAGGACTATCGGTGGGTTGATGCTTTAGTACATAGGAAACACCTCGAATGGGAACAAGAAAGTAATAATGTAGGGTATAATACCGCCTCTCCTTCTCCTCTTCTGTGCTAGAGTTTGCACATCTTCATAACTGTGTCAATCTTGGTCATCTGCGAACTAAGCGCCTCTCCAAGCTTCTTCAAATCGTCGGCCCCCATGGTGCGCCTCGCTGATGCCGCCTTGTTGACCTTGACAGCGTCCGCCAACGCACCAGCGCCGAGAATGTATCCAAAGATGACGAACGGAGCTGACGAGGGATCATCGACAATGCTGTAAATGTCCATGCCGGCCAGAGTCGCCTCACCCACCAAGGCAATGAACCGGCCCATGGCGGAAATCCCTGTAATAGCAGAGATGACCTCGCCGCCGATGGGGACTAGGAACAGGAAGGCCGACAGAAACATTAGGATCATTTGCTTACGCTTTTCCTTCTCAATCTCTTCTGCCGCGTCAACTACCTGCTGCATCGAATCCGCTGCTTGATGGATCATCATGACCGGTATCGAAACCGCGTCAACCATAATAGCTCGAGCATTGAGAGCACGGGTGACCTCAGGCAGCTCAGGAATGCCATGGAGCCCCTGAGCGAAGTCATCATGATAGCGAATCCCCTTCACAAGGCAGAGACGGGTCAGACTCCCCCGGATACCCAAAATGTAGGGGACTCTTTCGCCTCGAATGGCAGCCTCATTATCAGCAGGTTCAGCAAGGCCCTGGAGTCGGTGCTGATCGAAGAAGGTCGTTGACAAAGGCATAGTAGAACAGTGTGTGTACAAGGATTTCAAGAGAAGGGGGGGGTGGAAGGAGAGAGAGAAGACTGACTGAGAAACAACATGCGATTATCTCGCGAGGGCAAAGTCGTCCGCCCCGCCCTCACTATCACCAAATTGCCCAAACTCAATAGTGACTCAGATACCGGAGCATTCGGCTGTATTTTTGACCATTTTACTGCGATTCATGCAAGTTACTACCTACTGACTGTAGATACGTACCTAGTTTCCTCCACTTTGCTTGACTGCCCAATCGGGGGGTTTCCTGCCGTCACCTGTTGGTTGCTCGTAATTTACCTTTCGTCTGGGCAGTGCAGCGGATTGCTTGGCAGCGGGTTGGTCGCGGCGATAAACGAAGTATCTTGGCGACTATGAGATTACGGTATTTTATACCTAGTATACCTATTTCGCGGACTAGAAAACCTTAGTGCTGGTCGAGGCTTGGTAGGTACCTAAGTGCCCTCAGCGCAACGTAGATAATGCGGAGATGCCTCCTTCTAGTAGTATCCCCGCCAACGTGCCTTGTATACGGACTACTGAGCCTCAGGCATTCTTTATACTCTCTATATATTGTGGCGGAGCGCGAACGAGCCTCTGATTCTACATACGGTGTACATGGTGTACAGCTTCCCCGTCCTCTATACTTCCGCAAACACTCTAAGCACGCCTCTTTCAGACCACCGACCCACCTGCAATCGGCACTCCATACCATCACACCATCCCATCCCATACCATGCCATCCGTTTGTCGTCCTCTTAACCCTCCACCGCTACTTCTCCCAGGTTGGATCCAGATGTGGGATGAGCGCTACCAGCGCGCATACTTTATCGAGAAAACTTCCGGCACCTTGCAGTGGGAGTACCCTCATATCTCAGTGGACAAGCCCTCGCCTAGTGAGTTTTACGATCGCTTCAAGTACTGAGAGATACCTCCTTTCAGACTCGTGAGTCGACATCCAAACCTAATACTGCGGGGGTGCTTTAGAACCACGGAAAAATAAGTCGTCTAGGGCTCGTGGTTGTCTAGGTTGTCTTGGACATACCTCCGGTATGTGACTTGGTATAGTAGATATTCCTAAGCTGCTATCTTAATTCCCGTCTTCTCCTTGGCAGAAGCAACCAGGATCTAACATGTGGGAAAGAAAAGTATAGGGATAACTACCCCTGGATCCCCTCGGACAGTGATATTGAAGAGCTTGACAAGATTATGTAGAGGCTAGTTGGGAAAGGAATTGAGATACATACATTTTAACCTCTCCTGAACGTATCATTTGACGTTTATGTCGGGGGGGGGGGGTTTTCTCTACGGTACTAGTACCTATGTGGAATTTACGGGAGCAGACATAGCACAGTCTTCCGATTTCAAAGGTCAGACTCCACGGATGAATCTCCATAGAACAAAACCCAATGACCATACTGCGGGCAAATCCCACTTTGATTTTGCCCTCCGCTGGCCGCTTCTCTTCTCCCCTCTGCTTCAGTGCTGATCTTGGACGGAAAGATAGGGAAATGAGAATCCGTGCCAGCCATTTTGCATAGCTGACCTAGTTACACATAACAAGTCCTTCTTGCAAGACCACTCTTTGTAAATGTGACTTACAGAGAATATCAGGACATGTACGCTAGTATTTATCTGCCAATTCTCAACCTCCCATATCTCCAGTGATATTCAATATTTTCACTTAAAGGGTATATTATTAGATATTTAATAGTACATCAAGTTCTCAAGTCTTGGGAGGGGGAGCACCGATCAAGGCGAAGCTAACAAGATTCCCTTCAAGGTCCGAAGATTATTGGGAAGCAGGTCCAATCTGAGTTGCATACGACTTTTCGTATACCTCTCCCTCAGGGCTTAGGGAGCTGCCTTTCGTTGTCCCTTCGACCGGATGCTTCGTCATAATAATGTTGAGAAGACGAACATATTCAGAAATGAGCGTGAGGAATGATCTTGTGAATGGCATGGATCTCATAGATGGAAACCACCATGCTCATTAACCTCGCAGAACCTCCACAGCCCTGCTGCATTGGCAGCAGCTCTGACAGTATCCAACTCCTCATCGCGAACAGCCCGGTTGATTTCCGCGTATCTGACTTCAGCATTCCCTCCACCTTCCTTGGCTGTTACGCGCCTCTTTTTTCCCACATGTGCATCCGGGTGATACTGCTCCATAATATGCACATACAGATCCTTCGACACGTTCTCTGCGAGCCAGCGCATGATCTCCTTCCCTTCGTTCTCTTTACCAGGCATAACCAGATGCCGTAGCAGGACACCTTTCTGTGCAACTCCATCCGACGTGAAACTCAGGTCACCCACCTGGCTATGCATGGCCTTGATGCTCTCCCTGGCTGTTTCGGGATAGTCGTCCACTTTCAACAGCCGTTTCGACGTGGCTTTATCCCATACCTTGAAATCAGGTAGATATATATCTACTAGTCCATCCATGAGCTCTAGGGATTCAAGCGAGTCGTACGACGACGTATTGTAGACAATCGGTACTTTCAACCCCATGTCCCTCGCCGCGAGAATGGAGAGAGCAACCTGTGGCACGACATGTTCGGGAGTGACGAGATTAATATTATGGACATGTCCAACCACCTGGAACTTCATGTACCATTCAGCTAGTTCCTCGGGGGTGAGATCGAATCCGTTTCGTTGATGGGCGATATCCTATACTCGTAATGACCGGTCAGAAGAAAAAACAATATATATATAGAAATGCACATACGTGATTCTGACAGAAAACACATCGCATATTACACCCCGAAAAAAACACAGACCCGCTCCCATAATGACCCTGGATGCATGGTTCCTCGCCCCGGTGCGGCGCGATCACATTAACCTTGGCCGTTTCCGCCCCAATGAGACACACACCTGTCTTTTCGAACCGGTTCACTCCGCATCGACGAGGGCAGAGGTTGCAGTTATTCAGATGCGCGTAGGCGAGTGAAATTTTCCGAGACGCGTCTGCGGACGAGAGCAGTTGATAGCGGGGGATATACTCGTCCAGCAAGTAGGCGGGCGGGATCCCGACGTGGCGTTTCGGGATTAGAGGAGTGTAGGATTTCTGGGGAAGATGTGGTAGTCGCTGGAGGGGTCTCCGGAGAGCGATCATGGACATGTTTTCACGGACGAGAAAGAGCAGCAGCAAGTGCCGATGTTTCTTGTCGAGACGTTGGACGAAGCTTTACGCTTTACATATCTCGAAAGCTTATCGCTGCCGCTTGCCGGAACAGCCGATAAGAATATTACAGTTAATTACAATGGCGTCACAAGCACAGGCCAGCTTTGAGCATACTTTCCAGGACCCGATTTTCTTGCTACCTGATCAAGGGCTATCTGTAAAAGGCGTATTTGAAGTGTTTCAGTAAGGTCCAGAGCGTATCTACAGGCACTATATTCTTATTTCACAATCCCATCTCGAGATATTTAGTCAAACAGTGGCCTTGTATTGTACATGTATATATAGGTAAGAATGGCGCACGTATGCAAGTCTGAGCTAAAGGGCAACAACAGGCTGGGGTTGTCATGCCAGTTCATCATATTTATACAGAATATAGTAATCGATCCCCCCAAGTACGCCGCTTTTGATAGAAACAGCCATCATACGCCGTCCTGATGCATTGGAGTAAAACGAACCGAACATCTCCCATGATCCTAGGAGAAAAAGTACGGACTTTTCAGGATGCGTGTCACATCCCAGTCACCCTTCGTAGGTATGTCACGGAAAGTCAGCGGTAGCCACATCCAAGTGGTATCTCGTGCTCTCTGCTTCTTCTTCTTCTTTGCGCTGACTTCCTCCTCATCGACGGCCTCCCCGCCGTTCGTATCATCCGCTTTCAAATCAGCTACGGCATTGCTCGTCATATCGAAGCTGGAAAACAGACTTTCGATCGCAGGATCATTCATGTCAACGGACATTTTCTGCTCCGACGGCTCGGCATTCTCGGGGATATGGCCGACCGCTGTTTCGCCAAGCGAGTTCGGAATCGCCAGGTCATCATCGGTGCCTTTCATCGTCTCAAACACGCTTGCTGCGGTTACCATTGCCCGGCCTTGTGCTTGAAGTTCAGGGTCATCCGACGAAAGGAGAGTCTGCCGACGGTACTCCTCCAGGAGCTCGTGAACCTTGCCTTTCATACCATGCTGTTTGCGGAAACTAAGTATCTGCTTCTCGATGGCACTGCCCCGTCGCACCTTCGCGAGGAACAGATTCTTGCCGTAGCGAACTTCAAATTCAGCTGCCAGCCTTTTTATAACGTCATCTGAGTGCATTTTAACAAATGCGTCTCGCAGGATGCTGTTCATCGAATCAATGTCGCATGCATGGGTCCAGAATGAATCATGCACGGCCGAGAATGTCAACCCGGCCCTGTGGCAGGCATTTGCTGACAACATCATGTGAGTGGCATCGAGGGAGTGAATGAAATTCGGTGGGAAGGCTTGAAGTTGTTTGCGCTTGGAGATGGCAGCATCCGAGGTAGACTCGACTATGCTGATGTCTTGTAGAGTCGTGTAAATACGTCGAGATTTCCTCGTCCGGTACGGTTGAACTACAGGGAGGCCGAGAGGCGTAGTCCAGATCACAGTTGTCTTGAAGTGCTCGCTGGGATCTCGGATTTTACCCGTTCCATCTTCCGACTTTGGTGATAAGGCGCCCTTCGCAATCATCTCGATTTGCTGTGGCGACAGAGACTGGGTAATGCGGCTGGCGCAATCCCCGAGCCAGTACTGGATTTCGTGAGCGCCAGTGAACATTGACCCCAAAGCCCGGAAGATCTTTGAAGCAATATAACTTGAACACGCCCATACCCTTTCGAGCTCTGGATAGTGGTCCACTAATTGCTTGCAAACTTGCTTGATCGCTCCATGGTAAGTGACGCCGTAGACATTTGTCATGACCGTTTGCTTGACAATTTTTCGCGTAATTTTTCCGTCGAGACTTTTAGCAATGGGATCGCCTAAAGCGGCTTCCTGTGCGACTTGCTCCTTGACATATTGCGCAACTCCTGTGTACACATCGGATGGCCGATCCGCAGGCTCGAGGTTAACTTGCTGGGCACCAATAATATCACCACCAAGAGCTGCATAGTGCTGAAGTCCGTTACAGGAGCCATCTTGGTGGATAGGCAACCGAGAAGCGTACTGAGTGGGATCCGGAAGGCGGAGTGCATTTCTCAGTTCTACGCAGGCCGCCAAGCACTGCCACGGATCTTCCGCTTCAAGCCACCACCGCCTGCCATGCAGGCCCTTGTCTGCCGAGTCATATACGTCGTCCAGATGGTCCATAGTGAACTGCTCCCGCTCGGAAAAGCTACCTTTGTCAAACCCATACAAGTTTGCAAGTTGAATTTTCAACCATCTCAGGCCACGCTCCCCAAGGGGTTTCGCAACACTGAAAAGGAGCAGACCTCTGCAGTTGTCCGCACCCATTTGATTGAGATACGGCGGCAGTGGGTAAGCTCGACCGCGAAAGTCCAGGTTATGAGGAAGATGGAAGGTTTCGTTTCTGTAAGCACGTGCGACCTCCAGCTGAAAATTTTGAAAGCAGCGATTGGAGTGTATCCCGGATCTTTGATCTTCAATCTCCCTCATGGATCTCATCCATGCTTTCTCGGCCTCGATTCCTTCATCGGGAGCTGGTCGTGGGGGGTGGCTCAAATCTGGATTTGCTGGAGCCAGGTTTGCAATCGCCTCCCCGGAGTTCCAAGCCTCGAGCATAACGTCGAGAACCTGCCGATTGATAGCCCACCCAGTCTTTCCGAGTACGTTCAAGCCCTCGCAGATCGAGTCAAGCCCGTTCTTCTCCAATGCAGCCTTCACATAATCTGGTTGCAGAGTCTCGCCAGGCGTCACACGCATTAAGGGGTCCTTAGACATGTAAAACCCACCATCTTTCCAGCCGGTCCACGGCTTCGGCTCGCACACCATTGGCAAGTGGCGGCCAACGAGATCTGCACTCGGCTCCTTCACAATCATTTGGACAACCTCGGAGTTGATATGGACGAGGCCCATTCGCTTTCCCCAGTGGATTTGATAAGAATGGTGAAAAGCAGGTTGCATTGTGACGGATCTCGTTTTAGTCTCTGGGTCCTCTGTTGAAATAGGAACTTTCGCAGAGTCGAAGAGCAAGCTTAACAAAACCGCACCGACTCTCGCCGAGACCCTTGGTGGCCAGACGATCGTCGGATCCTCTTCCTCTATCTTCTGAACGATCCCCTTCCATCGCAACCGGCCACTTCTCTGCTTGCGCGATGAAAGAAGCTCTTTCAGTACATTTAGCCGTCGACGATTTCCATCACGTTCTGAAGCTCGCTGAATAGACTTCTCCGCTATGATTTCGTCTTGGAGATCCTTCCCGATATGCGAAACTAGTGAAGTGACCTTCAAACCAGAGTTCACACCACTCTTACCGAATATCGCCATAGTGCTGAGAATCGTAAGGGCGGCCAGTCTCTCTGGCTTAAGAACCCGTAGATACACGCCATACTCGCAGCGAGACGCCTGTATTCTTGTTCGTACACGAGTGGATTCTGCTTCTGCGACAAGCTCCAATTCTCGTTCGATGGCGGATACAAGACGCGTATTCCATTCGCTCATGAGGGCACCAACCCGTTTTCCACCCCCCGCGGCCTCCAGACCAATCATTTTTTGTCGCTCCGAAAATTCCTGACGCCAGCGGTCTAAAGCTGATTGCACAGCGTCAGCCTCAAGACGTTGTTGTCTCAGCTGCTTGTAGAATGCTATCTTCTCTTCCTCAGTACCCTCCATGTCAGAAGGGAAGGGAACCTCGGAATTGTTCGCGAACAGGGAAAGGGACTGCTTGAGGGATGAGAGTCCAAGACCCTTTTGTTCAACAGCCCGAACATCTGTTATATGGTCCTCCACAACAGGCTCCGTTTCAAAAGAGACTGGCATTGAGGTGTCCATCGTTACGCGTTGGAAATCAGTAGAACAAATCTAGACAATGATCATCAGCATTCTTTGCGACGGGTTCATCAGGTGTGAAATTCTTGTAAAGTGTAACCTACTTCCGAAAGCTCTCGAAGCTCCAGCTCCCCCAGAGAACGGTGAACAAGCACCTCTTCCTCAACACCTTGTTGTTTTACAAGGTCCCAGTACTTTCGGACTTCGCGATCCCTCCTAGGGCCGTGCACCATGCGCAGGGCCATCCTCAGCATAATCGCCAGCGTATTAAAGTCAGGTTGGACACCTCCATTGGGCATGTCAAAGTCAAACCATCTCTGCAGCGAGGAAACCAAGGTATGTTGTCGGGTCAAAATCATATGTGATACCATTGCTTCGAGAAAGCGGTTATGAATCGCAAGATACTCAGGTGACCCGATAGAGTGAAATTGACCCAGTCTGTTGATCAGCGAGGCCGCACGATCAAACCGTCCTACCGTGAGCGAGATATCCAAGTTCGCCATCATCTCCTCCTCGTCACCTCCAATGCCTTTGTTCTTTCGTACAACTTTCGGTTTCGTCTGGAGGAATTCCGGCATGATAACCAGTGACGACGGGTCGAAGGGGTCCGGATTAAAGACGGAAGAAGCACGCGATTGGTTCGAAGGCTCGGAGTCGGATACATTCGGGTATGGAGAATCCTTGAAGTATGGAGGATCCTTGAATAGCTCGAATAGGTCTTGGTCGAACGCAGACTGCTGCTGTTCAGCAGCTGTTGCCAGATTCCGGTTCGTTTGAAATGACGGTCGTCGAGAATGCTCCTGGGACGTTGTTGAAGGCGGACTAGCGACATATGTCGGTCGCGCTATTTGAGAATGAAGTCGCGGCTTTCTTGATAACCGCATGGCCATCGGCCGATGTGACGGCCGCAAGAAAAGAAGGGAGGCATCTCTCCGGCAAGCCACTCGAGACAGCATGGTCCATGGAATAGGAACGGACAATAATTGTTAAGACAAAAAGTAGAGAAGAAAGGGAGTAATTAAAACAAAATAATAATAATACTAAACAGATAGAAGGGAAAAGGAAACAACGCAATAACAAGCGCTGTTATCAGGGAACAGGAAGAATTGCTGGAAAAGCAAAAGCAATTAATAAAAAATTAGACACGCAAAAGCCAAGGATGCATAAGCCGTCACAGCGTCCTGCAACCTTCCAGCCGGAAAGAAAGAAGGAGGAAATTGAGTTGAACCCGGCGATGCCGTCAAAAAATCGGGAGACAGTCTTCGGCGGATCAAGAAGAGAAAAAAGTCGCGCGAGGAAAATCTTAGTCACGTGACACCATGTGATTCAACCCGACTCTGTGAAGCCTCGGATCTCCAATCACAGCAAGAAAGGCCCTGGCGATCCACAGAAGCCACCACCTTGGACAGAACGCTGTATTCCAGAGCGATGGCAGGATAAAGCGTAGATCCACACTGGCATCTTCTTGTTTCCAGTCTCATTAGTACATCTCATATATGACTACAGATTAAGCTACAGGTGTGCCGTTATGCTCCGAGCGCCTTTCTCCTGCGGCCCTAAAAAATTAAAATCATCCCATCTCCACGTCGTCGTTATCTGTGGTATCCTTCTTTTCCCGTTGCCTCTTCCTGTTCTGTTTCATAGCCCAGCCTGTCATCTCTGGCCGTGCAGGGTCAATACGTGGTGCGCTCATCTCGTCAAGGTATTCTTCAGCGTCGATCATGGACTTGAGTTGGGGTAACTCATTAGGATTCTGGTGAATCATGTAGTTCTCGTATGTCTCCCAAGCCTCTTCGGTCTAGGTAACCATTCGTCAGCAAGCCTTGGATCATACACACCACAAAAAGGTAGCCTCAACGAGGATATAAATACCTCAGCATCCACCCAGTCATACGTGACCCATTTATCTTCCTGTATCCGCTTCAAAATATCAAGGTTACCCTCAACAACAGCTTCCTTTTCCTCTGCACCTTTGACTTTAACATCGATCGTGCGAGCCTCAGTCTCAACAGGTCGATCTTCATCAGCATCCTTCTTAGACTTAGACACTCGTCCTCTGGCAGGCACTTCATCCAAAGCATCTAGATGGTGCAGTTGAGGATGTAGTTGAACGACCGCCGAGACAGGAGAAAGGTACAGATTCCCTGTAGACCAGTCAAGTTAGACACGAAAACCAGAAAGAAACTAGACGGACAACTCGAGATTAGAACATGTATATTAGACTTACGTCCCCGAAAAGCAGCAAGCATGTAAACCGGATCTCCCTTCTCGGCGATCTTGACCCTCCCACCTAGCGTCTGCACCCGCAAGAGCTCCTGAGATTGCATCTTACTACTCTTCTCGGCATCCACGTCCATCGCATCATCACTCTCCATCTTCATCTGAGCCCCTACTCCACTCCCAGAGGTAGATGGGCCCGAACTGAATCCCCCAGCCATTCCATGTCCGCCCGACACCCGACTCCTCTGCAGCGCATTTCCGTACCGCAGTCCCTTGGCTTGCTCGTAGTTGACGCGGGTGTTAACGGGAACGTCCACCTCGACAATACCTGTATTCGGCTTCAGGCGGAAAGCAGTGGGCTTTCTTTCATGTCGTTCGTCATATGGTAGGTCCCATGGGCGGTCAATGTATTGTAGGACATAGCGAGAGATTTCAGAGTCTGTGAGGAATACATCGTAGGAAGCGATTACCGGGTCCGATTCGTCCATGGGGAGGAAGTGGTACGGGGATTATGATAACGGTTGGCTAAAATCGGAATTAAAGTAATTCGAGTGCACTCTATCTATTCAGGAAAGGAGACAAATGAATACTTGATTGTCGACAGTGACTGACCGTCATCAAAAAATTGAAGTCACATGACCGTTGCAAAAGCAAAAGGTCGGCTAACAGGCCTCACCGCCTGCAGAAGAAGGTATAAGTTGCTATCGAGGATCTTATCTTGAAACAATACGCTAACCTGTCTAGCTCTAGTCCATATTTAAAGCCAGGCGTGCTCCTGCGATGCTCCGAGGAAAATGCGACTTTAAAAAGAATCTTTACTACGTACGACATGTAACAGGTAAAATGTAATATAAACAGCTTCTCCAAATGCAACAATAGAAGGAATAATCATCCAATCAACACAATGGAATATATGTTGGAAGCATCAAGGAATCACTAGATGGCAGGGGCATCTCATGTACACGGCACTGGGCTGACAAAAAGATTATCTCTGTATAAGATGAAGTTCCGTCGAAGAACGTGAAAGGACAAAATGAATTTTTGAGGAAGCAACAGTGAGATTCGTCAAGAAAAGGCAAAAGAGTCTGGTGTGCGTATCCAACGAGAAGATGACCTCTTGCTTGAATACATTTACTCTTCGTCTTCCTCTTCTTCGGCAACCTGTAGGGTAGAAACAGTCAGATCCAATCCAGTAATAACAAAGAGTATAATGGGGATAGTCTCAGGTAGAGAAAAGGGGCTAACTTACTCCTTCATGGAAATTCCGTCCGTCAGTCGTCGCGTTGATAATGCCAGCACGGATACACCAATCGCCGAATCGCTCGGGCTCTTCACCATCAGTATTACGCTCAAGGGCATATCGCTTAAGAAGATTCTTCATGATATCCAGGATCTCTTCCTCCTTTATTGACGAACGGTACAGCTTGTTCAGACGCTGTCCATAATATCCACCTCCAAGGTACATGTTGTATGCACCATAAGCTTTTCCAACAAAGGCGACCTCTGCGAGCCATGGCCGTGCACAGCCGTTCGGGCAGCCCGTCATACGCATAACAATGCTGGCCTTTGCAAGGCCTGTTTCTTCAAGAGTGGATTCGAGTTTCGAGACAAGCACAGGTAGGTACCTCTCGGACTCCGCCATCGCCAGACCGCAAGTGGGGAACGCCACGCACGCAGACGAAGATAGACGCAGGCCAGAGAAGTTGGTGTTGTCGAGCTTGTACTTCGCCATCAGTCCCTTGATCTGAGGGAGGTCTTCATCGTGAACATTGGAAAGAATAACGTGCTGGTTTCCGGTCAGGCGGAACTCGCCCTTATCCAGTTTCGCAAGCTCTCGGAGGCCGGTCCTCATTGCGAAGTCGGGTGTGTCCTCCACACGTCCATTCTCGATGAAAAAGGTAAAGTGGTTCAGACCCCGCTCATCCTTCTGCCAGCCGAAGGTGTCGATGTTCGATGCAAAGGAATAGGGACGAGCTGCAGCGAATCGTAGTCCGTCAGGAAGAAGCTCTTCAACTTTGCTTTTGAAGACGTCAACCCCCATATCATCAATGGTATACTTGAGACGAGCATGCTTGCGGTTCTTGCGGTCTCCGAAGTCACGCTGAACAAGCATAATCTTCTCGCAGAAAATATGAGCCTGATCAGCGGACACGTAGCCAAACTCACGGCCAGTTTGGGGATAGGTCTTCTTGTTATTGTGAGTGGAACCCATACCACCACCCGCCAAGACGTTGAAGCCTTCCAGGTGTCCATCGGCACCCTTAATGGCGATCAGGCCAATATCGTGTGCGAAGACATCAATATCGTTATGGGGAGGGATGGCGATGGAGATCTTAAACTTCCGAGGAAGATAAGTTGGGCCGTAGAGCGGCTCATGGTCAACGACCGCATCTCCCGCAACCTGGACCTTCTTGTCGTTCTCGTCCTTCAACCATATTTCATGGTAGGCAGTTGTCGAAGGAAGAAGGTGATCGCTAATCCTCTTCGCAACACTATGGGTCTCACGGTGGAAAGAAGACAGTTCTGGGAGAGAGCTGCACATGACATTACGATTGACATCACCACAAGCGGCAATAGTAGTCATAAGCGCCTTGTTAATAGCGCGCATAGCGGAACGGAGGTTGCGCTTGACAACGCCGTGGAACTGGAACGTCTGCCGGGTCGTGAGTTTCATAGTTTCGTTACCGTAAGCGCTGCTGATCGCATCCATCTGAAGCCATTGCGACGGAGTTGAAACACCACCCGGAAGACGACATCGGATCATGAATGAGTATGCCGGCTCGAGGCCTTGAGCCTTGCGCTCGTCCCGGACATCACGGTCATCCTGCATGTAAGTGCCATGGAACTTTGTCAATTGTTGATCACTTGCGGATATAGCGCCAGTAGTCTCGTCGTCCAGACCCTCCTTGATAGTTCCACGCAAGAAGTTGGACTGAGCCTTGATATCCTCGTTTGTAAGCGGCGGAGGCTCGTCCGGTAACCCTTCAACCTTGTCTACTCCCAAGGCCTGCCACAGGCGTGGCTCCCACTCGGAATAACCAGTCTGGAAACCATCCGGGTCCTGATCATCACCCAGGCCAATGTCCGTGAGCTTGCGACCACCAAGAAAAGAAACTCTGGTGTCGAGATCCTTTGCTGGTTTATTGTAATAGATCTTATCCTCCTTACGTGGCCAATAATGGCTATCACCAAGACCAAATACGGAATAGTTAGTGGAAGACAGATCCAAATCGCCGGAGTTCTTTACAACGTCCCAGAAACTGCGGCCATTCTGCGGGAATTCACCTTGGCCAGCGGTGCTAGTAATGAAAACCAGATTTTCCTCGGTCGCCAGATCTTCGATCGGATAGTCATCCATGGCAATGACCAAGGTCTTAAGACCCCTGGCACGACCACGATTTCCTAGGCGCTTGGCCAAGCTCTGCGCATTACCGTTATCGGATGCAAAGAGAATAGTCAAAGGAGCTCCGAAGAGACCCTCAAGAAGTTTCTCGTAAGAGTCCTTGGCCTGCCGCTTCTGCAGGGCTCGGACCTCAGTGCCGTAAGATCCAGAGAGGACGGGTGAGAACTTAGGATGACGGCTCATCAGCTGAGTGAGCCTGTTGTCCCTGCGGAGAAATTCCTCCAGCTCACGCCTGACGCGTTCTGAGTCAAGCGAAAATTTAGGCTCGTTCCGATCCTCATTCGCGGGGTTCCAGCGATACAGCGGCCAGTATCCGAGGTCCACGGCTTTCTTCGTCTCCTGAAGAATGGTAAGAGCAGAGTCGGCTTCCTGGTTGTACGGAAGATAAGCGACGACAACGGACGGCCCATCGAACTGCTCGGCCTCAGCAAAGGCCTGAAGGACATGAGTGTATGAGCTATAGACAGCAACGGATGCGACGTAGGCGTTTCCGAAGTTCATGGCGTACAAGCCGATATCCTTCTTCCTCCGCGTGGGGTCAGAAGCAGCCCGCTCGGAGTAGGGTTGGGAGTCAATGATAAGCATGTTAATATTAGCTCCTGATGCAAGTACATGGTGAACACCCGAGTTTCCAAGATCATATGACCAGGCATCGGATCCAATAAGCCAGTTCGACTCAGCGAAGAAAAGCTTCTTCGACTCGAGGAGCTGTCTGGAGAGAGGCGAACTGTCGATTGAAAGACGGGCGATGACTTCGGGTGCTAAAACGTTCGCCCTAGTGGCGTCCCTGGCGCTCAATGCCCACCTTGACAGCCACGTCTTCGGCGTCTCGGTGGTGAATCCAGTGGATTTGGAAGCTTCTTCGGCTTCGTGGATCAGACGCTCGCGGCGTTCCAATCTGGCTAGCAGTGAACCAAACCCGAACTCAGGGCTTGCAGCAAGAGTCGGGGAGACTCCTGCGTTGCTGGACCCAAGCTGATTGGCCACGTATAGTCTATCGCCGAACAGCTGATTTAATATTTTCAGATAAGCGTTCTCACTCCGAGGCTGCTCCAGAGCCGTCTTAGGAGCAGAAGGTTTGGAGCTTCCGACCTGGAGGTGCTGGATTGGGGACGGAAAATCCAAATTCTGGATGACGCCACGGAGAGCCTGGTTGACAGTAGACTCCTCAACGTATCCCAGTCTGTATTCCACAAGTTGCAAAGAGCGACCCCCGGTTGCGGCTGGAGTCAAGCTCGACAGAAGATCCAAGAAGGTAGGTCCCCACTTTGTGGTGTTGCGAACCTGCTCTAGCACACCGATCTTCTCGATACTCCTCGGAATCACATTGGCAATCTGGCTTCCAATCCAGGGCCGGTACAAGCGTGCGGTGATGAGCCCAACTTCTTCAAGATCCTTATTACCCTCTGCGCCTGCCAGGGCATCGGCAAAGATACGGGTGGAACCAAAAACAAAAACAGCCACTTTGGCATCTGCTGGTCCACTGTATTCGATGACATGGTAGCTACGTCCCACCAGCCTTGACAGAGTGACCCAGATCTGCGCCGCCCAGGCAAAAACATCAGACGCATTGACCGGACGCGAGGAAGCGGTATCCACGGTCGTGGCCGAAGAACTAGGAGGACGGCCGTCAACGCTGCTGTCCGGTCTTGAAGAAGCAACAGAAGATGCATCGACACTGGTATTCGAGGGTGCCTTCGATGGCACGGACGCGCTATTCAGCGCCTGCGCGCCCGGGGGACCACCGACGGTCTCTTCAGTGACAGTAGCCAGACGGCCAGAGTCAGTGTACAGGGTCTGCTCTCCTGCACCGGCTACATGGGAAGCGATAGCCCCACCCAACGACAGAACCCCGTTCAAGACACGCACATTCTCCTGGGGAATGTGCTCGTCCTTTTCCGAACTCGCAGGGTCGAAGAAATGGATAACACCCTTCCCAGACTTGCGGGCCAATGCATGAGCGGTGATGGCAATATCTTGCGCCTCTTGGATCGTGTCCGAGTGCAGGAATATAAAGCCGCATTGCCGTATCGAACTTATCGTGGAGTAATCTGGCGAAGGAGAAGACTCCAGCGCCACATGAATGACAAGAGGGTAGTTCGCTAAGCGGTAAAGATGAGGCACAGAAGAGAGAAGAATAGACGAGGTAGTCACGACGGAGACTGTCTCGCCATGCTGCAGCGGATAGAAGGCAGAGAGAAGGGGGTCCTCGTTGAACCGGACAGTCCTCACCTGTTGATCACATTGGTAAGTCATATAGGATCACAGCAACAATTCATCCAGTGAAATACGAACCTCAGAGGCAGTGCCAGATAAAAGATTAGGAGCATTGCCCTGTCTCAAAGCCTTGAGGGATTTGGAGAATATGGAGTCTGTCTGCAAAGACGGTTGGACAGAGAGAACAAGGTCGCTAACTAGGTAGGCGACTCTTGCCACTGATTAAACAGAATAACCCCATTAGCAACAGAACACAATGTAGTGCGACAGAGCACTTGAACTGGGGACACAATTGGACTCGGAATTGGTTGTTAATGAAATTTCTCTCTTACCTGCTTCCCCAGCAGTTGACACAAACGCCATATTGGCAGAGCTAAGTTTAGACTGTGCTCTGCAAATTGCGGTGGGCGCTTAGTGCTTCCCGTCACAGTCAGTGAAAAGTGAATTGGGGAAATATTGAAAAATAAACGAGCAGACTCTTGATGTCACTGCATGCAAGTTCACAATATAAATAATAGCCCAATGATTGACCAGAGAAATTCTAGTGGAACAGAACAGAGACTGAATAGCAGAGGCAGGATCCAAAACAAGAACCCAGCTCTCTTCTGCTTGTCAATCCTTTCTTTGTCTTCCACCTCCAGCAAGACAAGAGAAATTAGGAGCAGAAATAAAATATCCAAGGCAGAGAGGGCTTGATAAAATTGGATTTCTTCACAAGCACTCGCTGCCATCGGGATTAGAAGAGCCTAATGCTGATTGGCGGGCGAGCACGACATCGGTGCAAACTGCATGACGATAGAATGCAAACACGCCGGATTCGGAGATGGTGGGGGGAATCCATGGATGGCCCGCATTTCACGGGATCTGCTCGGGCTCTCTTCTAGCAGGCTTTTTTCCCTACAGTGTACGAGCCTCCTCCAGTCTACGCTCTCGGGCGAGAGGCTACTTGCACAATGGTCTGACCCGCCGGAAAACAATGGCAACGGAGTCCCTTGAAGCACCTGAAGCAATATAGACATGTCATATCGAGAGAGATTATGTACTCCCATCCCTCCTGAATCATCCCAGTATCGCCTACTCTCAACACCTCTCGTACCGACAGGAAGAGCTCAAAATGCAGTCACAGCGAAAGAAAAGAGGGAAATGCGTAGCTTATGAATTATGCCAACATAACAGGTCATCGCAGACTCCTCGAGTGAGCCCACACCATGCACAATGTGATATGATGCCTATGCAGATATATCATCTCGGCGTATATATTAACTAGAATAGTGCCGGGGGAACAGCAACGGCAAGAACTTGGGGTGAATGCCTCGTTTGCATAATTGGCGCTATCCAAGCCCTCTGCGTTCGAGGGCCTGTCTTGTCATGGCCGTTGCGAGTCTGTCACTAGGCGAAGGGCTGGTGACTTTCACAATCAGACAAAGCGCCAGGGGGGGTGGTTCATCCAACGTTATTTAGAAGGATAGCGCACGAGGGAAGAGCCAGGAATTGGCTGAAAAACCATACCGAAAGATAGCGGGGTAGAAAGCTGAGTACCAGAAGCACAAGTTGGACTAATGGCATATTCAGACTACCGGCTCTCGCTCCAGTTCTGAATCTTAACATTGCCGGCGGGCGCCGGCTCGGGGGGCGGGGGTGGCCCTGCAACGGCCTGGAAGACTGACTGAGACGGCTGCGGAGGTCCGGTTCCAGATCGCCGTCTCCTCTCTCTTTCAACAGGGCCAGAGAGGTCAGTGCTGCCTGCTCCAAGGCTGCGGAATCTTCGGTGAAGACTGCCGACCCAGTTCACGTTCTTCGCATCCTCCTCTTCGCCTAACCAGTAGCTACGACCGACACTGATCATGATGCGTCCAAGCTTGCCTCTCCAACCCTGTCCATCCGGACAGTAGGGAGAGAACGGTTCACGGTCAATGTCCGCCATGCTAGCGAGAGAGGTATTCCGGCTATGCGTCGGAAGCTGGGTGTGGCGGGGCATGGTGATGTAAAGACGTAGGGTCTGACGAGCAAAGGCAAGCATGACTAGGATGAAATAGACACGGAACGCCCACAACGTGGATATGAAGAGGATGCTCTGCAAGCTCTCAGGTTGCAGGACAGCGTTAAGACCATCATCGCTTCTGACGAACTTGGCAGCGCTTATGACGGCGTCACGCGGGTTGGATTCGCGCTGGTGATAATTCTGTGAGATTGACATAAACCATGCGACACCAAAGCCGGCCGTGTAAGCAGCATTAATAACACTGTCGATTAAATAAATCCAAGCCAGTGCGAGACATTGGAGAGGGGACTGCTTTCGAATATGCGGGAACAATAGCGCCGTGAGACCAAGTACGATGAGTGAATAGATGTACATAGATAACTGAACCGGAGAAAGCTCATAGCCCGTCAACAAGGCGAGAAGGCCGTACAGGCCGCTGATCTTATTGAGGAGCAGGGACATAGTGATCAGGGAAGCGCCCGTTTCGAGACTCATGACATATAGGAAGGTCTGGAAGGGAACGCCGAGATTAGCTCAAAAGTCTAGCGCGAAAATGGAGGGGAGAGCTTCCCTCGCAACAACAGGGGTTGGTTCTTACCTCTGGCCGCGGAATGCGGAGGAAGCGGGTTGAGAGACCCATCCTCGCGCCTTTAGTTCGGATCGGTTATAGAACCTCTAGTTGGCTTAGGGATGGACAACTCAACGGAAGCTGAGAAGGAGGGGCAGGTTAAGCAGAACCGAGACAGAAAGGAATGGAGTGTTGTGAGCGGAAAAAGGAGAGGAAGGGAAGATAGAATCTGAAGAGATCGCGATGAGGTCAAAGACACCGGAGAGTCAGAAGAAAGGCGCGAGGGAGGAAGGGAGGAAAAGGCTAATTAATTACGTACTGCGCCGAGTCTCGTCAGCCCCCAGCTTAATTACGCCGTACAGGGGTTGTTCTCCGCCGGATCCGCGTGCAAGTGGCATGTAATTGTCATCCTACAAGGTGAAAATTTTTCAGTTAAGAGGGAGCTCTATACAGTGATTAATGAATCCATAAATTGCCTTGTCCATAAGTCTCTTGATCTGCAAGCAGAAGACGTCACTGCTCTATACCTAGGCAAATTACCTAACTGGGAGGAATAATGACTTCCTTCCAACACTAAAAGCATTCACGAGCATTAAAATTTACCGCTCTTATGCATGGTCCCGTCCCCTGAGTTCCCTCTAGGCACTGTGGCTGTCTTCCGATACCCATTATCACGCACAGTCCAACATTTTGGGGAGGAAAAACTACAAACGCTTGCAGATCATTAATTAATGTCCCACCTTGGGTGTGTCCACGGGTCATACTATCTCTTTCCTTATTCGCAAATCCAACGAGCTTGAAAAGCCAGTCTGGGAAGATAATATGACTATCGAAAAAAAAGAAGCCCAGTCATTCATCCTATTCAATAATGCGCAACTCAGCTACGTGATGGACAGTTGGGATATCACCATAAAATCGACGAGGCAACCACATACAACGGAGACGACAATGAACAAAAGCCCTATAGTGGATGCAAGCTCGAGGTAATAAGAAGCTCGGCTAGGACATATATAGCGCTGAAAACCCGATAGGTAAGGAGGATGCCAAGTCCTTGCCCTCCGCATGGGACACCGTAGAAGAGAATGATGTTCGATAGAGGATTAATCTAGGACGCTACCCATGCGAAAATAGAAATCGAAAAACTGGAAATGAAATGTACAACTGAAAGGAAAAAGGAATAAGGAATAAATAGTAATAGTAATAACAGGGCATCGCTTCAGCACCTCCTAGGTACCTGCTCCTGGACGCGATCAGGGAAACGAGAGAGGCAAAGAGGAACATAAAAGGGAAGTGAGATATATCGCCTGTAACACTTAACAGGCACATCCTTCGTTTGTCGTCGTTTCCTTCGGAGTTATATGATCAACATCAATCACTGTAGAAACAGAGAAAAGGAACAACATTAGCCAACATCGAAGCAAAGTATTGGGATATGCAAACGGCAAGACGAACTTGTATTATCTCCCCTGTTGGCATCGCCCTCCATTCCCGGCAGCGCCTGCGCTATTCTCCTGAACAGTTGCTTGACGTTATGGCCGACCTTAGCGCTGGTCTCGATGAACATCAGCCCGTTCTTCTTCGCTTCTTCCTCTCCTTGTGCTGTCGTAACTTCCCGCTTGTCGTTAAGATCAGTTTTGTTGCCGACTAGAACGATGATCACATCATTGCCGCGTTCCCCCCGCACGTCATCGATCCATTTCCGAGTGTTTTGAAAAGATTTGGCGTTTGAAATATCATAGACCACGACAGCAACACTCGAGTCACGAATGTACGACGGAATGAGGGAACGGAATCGCTCTTGACCGGCCGTGTCCCAAAGTTGGAGTCGAACCGTCCTGTCTTCAAGGTACATAGTCTTCACGACGCCGTGTCAGCTAATCCAGAAGTTGAGACCAACACGTGAGGCACGGAAAGGGATAGCAAAGAATGGCTTGGGGATACCTTCGAAAGGAAGTCGATTCCGATCGTTGCCTGGTAGGTGTTGTCGAATGAGTCGTACATGAACCGTGTAATCAAAGATGTCTTCCCAACTGTTGAGAATAAAATATTAGAGTCAAGGGCTTCAGGAATCGTCTGATAGAAACGCAAGCGACGATCGAGACAGAATTTCCAATTCCAGTGTGCCTACCGCTCTGCTCCCCTAGAAAAACTAGCCTTTGGTGGTTGTTGTCGTTAGAAATTATGGCCAATTCAAAATCGAGTCGCATATCACAGAATTGACATACTTGAACTTTTTCAAAGGGTTCGAATACGACCCTGCTCCGGAAGTAGAAGCCATGGTGTGGTTGTGCGGTGACTGGATAAGGGGTAGTAGAAAGAAGAGATAGCTATCGTCGGTCCGGTTGTGAGAAGGAAAAATGCAAGATGCTAGGTAGCCAACCTCATGGAAAGACGATCCGAGGCGCTGAAAAGTAGACGGGGGAGGGAGAAATTGGGCTAGCTGCCAAATTGCTTGTTGCGAGCTGGATAATATTAATCTGTCAGTCTGTCAATCAGCTATATCCGTGGGTCGCTCAGAGCAGGCCGAATTTACCAGGGGCCCGTCGCGGCCGGCAACCACCCCGTTTGGGTTAGCTTGTTTTGGTCCCGTTGCGGATTAGCGTGTAATTACCAAGGTAGTATTGGTTGTGGACGGGGATCCTATCAGTCAACAAGAGTCAACAAATAAATATTGCTCATCTCCATGTAGTAAAGGAGTAGGACCATTTCTCTAGAAAATTACTAATGTATATTCGCGATCATGACATTCAAAATGGGGCCTATGCTGTTATATATATATCTTCTTTTTGATCCCAGGCGTGTCAACATTGAAGACGATGGTCAACGCTGTTGGGAGTCTTATTCTCTGTCTCTCAATGTGGTTAGTTTGATTTTGTTTATTCTCTTCTTATTGAAATTTAATTAGGCTCTTCTCATTCCTTTAGACAAGAAGAGTTGACCCATTGGAATGTAGATGCTGCATGCACAATGTTGGTAGTCCGGATGAATTTTCGGCCCGAAAGCCTTCCTGAAGCTACGGACACTGTCCAACTTGCCTGGCTTCGGAGCGCGTTGGTCAAGGGCCGTGAAAGGACTTGAAGCTACCCTGCGTTCCTTCCGAAATTTAATTTTTCTCTCGGGTCGTTCAGTGGTCCGTCTTTCAGGGATTCACCCTACAGCTGTTTGAGAGAGCGGAGCCAGCTATGAGTCTCGCTTATGCAGCTGGTGCCGCAACAGCATCCTTCCTCGTGGTCGGAGCCTGTGAGAACACCATGTGAACCAGTGAAGAATTTGGGACATGCTAGCTAATTTTGACTTTCTTATACAGACATGCTCTTCCACGGGGAGGGTGAAGCTTTTAATGTATGGGACTTACGCTGCCTTCCTTTCGTTGCTCGGTCCTGTTGACGCGTGCTAGGTCGGCCAATTCCTCGAGTCTGTATCGCCGTACGCTTGGGCGAGTATTGGTATCGCATTGTGCATTGGTCTGTCTGTTGCCGGGGCGGCATGGTAGGATGATACTGTATACGGTTAAGGTCGCTTATGTTTGTAAACTGACATTGCGATCTTCCCAGGGGGATCTTCCTGACGGGCTCTTCCATTATCGGTGGGGGTGTCAAGGCACCACGGATACGAACTAAGAACCTCATCTCCATCATCTTCTGTGAAGTCGTGGCTATCTACGGAGTGATTATGGCAATTGTGTTTTCGGCGAAACTCAGCTCCGTGGAAGGCGATGCGCTGTTCTCTAGCGGCAGCTACTACACCGGATATGCTATATTCTGGGGAGGAATTACCGTCGGTGCATGCAACTTGATTTGTGGCGTCTCTGTGGGCATCAACGGAAGTAGTGCCGCCTTGGCGGATGCCGCCGATCCCACCTTGTTCGTTCCTACAGAAGCCCACGCTCGAAGAAATCCGGACTAATCATTGTGCGCAGGTTCGTGAAAATGCTCGTCGTCGAAATTTTCAGTTCGGTTCTAGGCCTTTTTGGTCTGATTATTGGGCTTTTGGTGGGCGGAAAAGCACCCGATTTTGGTGCCGAGTGATTGAACCTTTTCTTATAAGAGCAACCTTGCAGAACAGTATATGTATGACTTCTACTTTACTTCACTGCAATATCTTGTACCTTTCCTATATAAGCATTGCGGCGTCCGGTTCCTGTTTTCTATTGACGTAGAGCTTACCTGGGCTTACGTGGCTTGCATTTGACGATGTCTTTGAGATGTATAGTATCGAACGCGGGAATAGCAACGGAGATGATTATTTCGGGATAATATTTGTCAATGATATCCATAGTCCTGAGACACTATAGTAAGCTCAGCACTTGTCCTGTGGTGTTTGTAGTGGTTGTTGACAACCTAACGCTGTGCGGAGCCAGCGTGCATCCAGCTTCAACACATCCGCAAGAGTCATCATTCCCGCACATCATCGTCCCCCACCTGCTCTTGAAGAGACCGGAATCCGAGATGGCAGACAACAAACTCAAGTCGGCAATTCTTATAGTGTCAGATACTGCGTTTGAAGATCCTTCTTCTGACAGGGTAGCGGACGCTCTTACTTCTGTTACAGCCCAAGCATCGGGGAACTGGGAGGCTCCAGCTGTCAGGATTGTGCCTGATAAGGTGCTTGATATCCAACGTGCCATCTGCGACTGGGCAGACGGACCAGACTTTATCAACCTCATCATAACATCTGGCGGAACTGGGTTTGCAGTTAAAGATAATACTCCAGAGGTTGGTTGAATTGATGGTCTCTCTCTCTCTCTGTGCTATAGTAGCATAGTAGCTCGGTCGCCTTCGCGGAATGCGACAGTTTTGGGAAACTTTGACTCTGCAGCTCTTTGGATGACTGTTCATTGCTGTCTTTGTCTCTTGCTATGATATCTATCTGCTTCCTCATATCGGATCCTGAGGGCTGATCTGTTTTGCCAGGCCGTGGCCCCGCTTATCCATCGCCATGCGCCAGGACTTGTGTAAGTCGAATTTTAAATTTAAATGAATTCGCCTTGCCAGCGCTGATATGGGACTAACTCTGTATCCAGACATGGCATGCTCGCTGCCTCTTTAGCCGTTACGCCATGTGAGACTGACAGTGGCTGATAACTTTGTTCTCGTCTATGAATATGACTAACAATTAATTCTCGATAGTCGCTATGATGTCTCGGCCTGTTGCTGGAGTTCGGAATAAGTCACTGATCCTGACACTACCAGGCTCACCAAAGGGGGCCAAAGAGAATCTCGAGGCAGTTATCAAACTCCTCCCTCATGCTTGTATTCAAGCTGTTGGAGCAAACTCAAGGGCTCTACATGCCGGAGGCATTAAGAAGTTGGAGACCGAGGCCGGCGTTCGCTCTCAACCGACGGAACAGCCGCAAGAACATCATCACCATCGCCATCATCAACACGATCATACTCACTCTCACTCCCATGAGCACGGTCACATAGTGCCAAGAGCACATACGTCGCCGTCAGAGAGGCCGCAATCTAACGACCCCAATGCAGGGCCTAACCGACGATATCGCTCATCCCCTTTCCCAATGCTCTCAGTAGATGAAGCTCTACAGCTGATTAGCGAACACACCCCGGAGCCGATCGTGATTGAGGCTCCGGTCACCCCTGCCTTGGTAGGGTCTGTTATCGCAGAAGACGTCTTTGCCAAAGAAGCTGTGCCGGCATACCGTGCCAGTATTGTTGATGGTTATGCGGTCATTGCACCGGAATCGCCATCCTCGGGACCGCTTACCAAAGGGGTCTTCCCTGTGTCGTCTGTTACGCACGCCAATGTTGGGGCAGCGCTAGCACCACTAAAGCAAGGGACTATTGCCAGGATCACCACTGGCGCACCGTTGCCTCCGAATGCCAACGCGGTAGCGATGGTTGAAGACACAGTCCTCGTCTCCTCAACTCCAGACGGTAAGGAAGAGGCAACAGTAGAGATCTTAACCGGTGATATCAAGCCTGGGGAGAACGTCCGCGAACCAGGCAGCGACGTGGCCCTGGGATCAAAGATCCTTCAGAAGGGAGACTTGATCACGTCCGTGGGGGGTGAAATAGGCCTTCTAGCAGCGACAGGGGCCAGGACAGTGAAAGTCTTCAAGAAGCCCTGCGTAGGTGTCCTGAGCACGGGCGATGAACTCGTCGAACATGACGACCCACGAACCCTTCGGGGTGGCGAGATTCGAGATTCCAATCGCCCGTCTCTCATTTCATGCCTGAAGTCCTGGGGTTTCCCAACAGTCGACCTGGGAATCGCTCGCGACACACCCGCGGGCGAACTGGAGCAGATCCTTCGTGACGCTCTCCGTGGTGTGGGGGGAACGAAAGGAGCAGAAGATGAACAAGGCAGCGCGTCCAGTATCGACATAATCATCACCACAGGAGGCGTGTCGATGGGCGAACTAGATCTCCTCAAGCCCACCATTGAGCGCTCCCTAGGCGGCACAATCCATTTTGGTCGCGTATCTATGAAACCGGGCAAACCGACCACCTTCGCCACAATCCCTTTCAAGGACCAGGAGCGAGGGCAGAAACTCATCTTCGCTCTTCCAGGGAACCCGGCTTCCGCGCTCGTCACCCTGAACTTGTTCGTGCTTCCGTCCCTGCATAAACTGGTAGGAATGGGGCAAAGCCAGAGCCACGCAATCCCTCATACCTTTCCTGCTCTGGGCCTTCCTCAGGTCTCTGTTATCTTGTCCCATTCCGTCCCGCTTGATCCTAAACGTACCGAATACCATCGTGCCATCGTCACCGCCTCCCGTTCCGATGGCCGGTTATACGCTTCGAGTACTGGGCTGGGCGGTGTTGGACAGCGGAGTTCCAGAGTTGGAAGTCTTGCTAGTGCGAATGCACTCCTGGTTCTCCCTCCTGGTAGTGGAAAGGTTGAGAAGGGAAGCTTAGTCGAGGCTTTGATGATGGGTGGTGTGGTTTCTGGGGACTGACCGAATGCTTAGAGTATGTCACGAAGCTGGATCTATTGAGAAATGAAATAACTGAGCTGTTTTGGAACCGCGAAGAGAAATAGATTCTCGATTGGTTCTATCTATAGTTGATATATGCTATATAAGCTCTGTTGACTTGAGTTATATGATGGAGACTAGTATGCATGCCATGGTACCCCTTTTGCCGCAACAGTTCTCTGCGACTACAAAACTTGAGACTCCTGTTCAATGTGAATATGAATACCCTCAGACCTGATGAGGTTATATAGAACACTAGTCGCCCTCCTAGGTAGAAGAATCAGACTTTCACTTCACTTAATTCGTACTGCTATTGTCTTGGTATATGCTTATAGCCTGAGCGTTATTGATTATTTGCTTCTCAGTCTCGTTGTCTTATCGATCTCTTGTCGCCTATTCTGAGTCTCTGGTACAGGATATCAATATATTGCTACCCTTGAACCCTTCTTCACTCTGCTCTCTCCGTTGCTCACTGCCTCCAGGACTGCTCCTACCACTGGAGCTCTGCATGAAATAACCCCATACACTAGTGATGAAGGCCCTCGATGTCTAGGAAGTCTAGTACCCATACACTGTAATTATTATACGTGTTAGACTCAACTCATGGGTGTTTCCATCCCTTCTTCTCCGCACGGAAAGCCGGCAGCGTCCAGTCCTTCCCTTGCTTCCTTGCAACCTCTATGACAAAGAATCTCACGAAATCCGTCAGGATCCAATAACTGCTATGCGCATTCAACATGTTGAGATACTGAATATTCAGCGGCCCGCTGCCGCCAGAGAGAAAATAGTCGATTTGTCCGTTGTCGTTGAGAAGGAGCATACGCTTTTCCGCAATCTCCTCACGGGTGAAGTTGTGGGTCTCTAATTCAACGTTCGACGGAAGTTTGGCGACGGTTATCGGCCGGCTGGAGGATGGATCGTAGGGAGAGGACGAGCTCCAGCGGAAGACATTGCCGAGGGAGCGCCAAGTGGACTCAGACGTGCTTGGGATTAACATCATTTTGAGAGAGTCCGCAAGGTAGCTGTCCACGGCGGCGTTGACGCGGTACGCAATCGCTGTATGTCTCAGGTCAATGATGGGTATTCCATAATGGGAAGTTGGAAGTTCAACCGGGGGGAAACTACTTACGGTCAGTGGTATGCATAACGTTGTACACATTATGCACAGCCAAACAACCATAGGTGCCTACTTCTCCAGCAAGCTCTCGAGGTCTCTCATCGCTCTCACTACCCGGCTTGTTTATGCCTCTTCGCGGGAGGAGAGTGGCTGTATCCGAGTTGCAGAGACCATTAGCATTTAGCACAAACTAAGTCTCCAGATTCATTTCAGAAAGAAACCAACCTCTATTTAGCAGAAGGAAAAAGCCCGCTGGACTTCCGCAAAGAAACAGGTTCTTGGTATTGAACTCAAAAATATCGTCATGGAGCTCAGCGCTTGAGAAGTCAAAATCAGGAACCTTCGTAGGCTGGTCGCTGAGGATATCTAACGCCATGACACTCCCCAGAGAATGGCCAATAACATGTACATTTCCGTGCTGCTGGAACCCTGGATTATTTTTACACCAGAGCCGATAGACACGATTTGCTTCTTTGGCGACTGCCCGTATCATTTTAAGTTTGTGACGTGACAAGTAATAAGGTATGTCAAGCATGACATCGCTGATTATAGTCCTCACGACAGGGATGCTGTCCGGGGTAATATCTTTCAGAGTGAAATGGTTGACCATCGGATCCTCATCAGTTGACGACTCGAGAGTTGAGTCTTCGAGGGATACCGTTGAGCGCCAGTTGACCGGGAGAACCATAATACCTCCATGATCATGGCTGACATGGGACCAAACAGGTTCATTGTTAAGTTCCTCATTGACGCTTCGACGAAATGCGTTAATTGCGTGAGTGAAATGGAAACTTTCCATTCGCTCCGATAACTTCTGCCCTATTCCGTGTATAACAAATACTAGATCAGTCGGACTAGGTCTCGACTCCTCAATTTCGCAAGCATAGCAGACTTCTCCACCAACAGTGGTGGGTATGTCGTGGGTCTGAGTGCGCCGGAGATAGTGTCTCACATCCATAGGACTCGGTTGCGACGGATGGAGCTGATCCCACAGTTTTCGACTAAAACCACGGACAACAGGTATACCAATTTGCCTTCCCTCTCGGATTGCGCTCAGCGGTCTCCTTCCTCTCGTGATGGAAGGAAGAAGACTGGGTCGAAGAACTTGAGCATTTTGAGCATCGACGTATATGGCGCTTGAATTCAAGAAGGGCTTCACATCCGCGGCTGGGTTGCCAGCTGCCTTGTTCTGATCAGGTATTTGGGAATAAGAGTCTGCATTGGAAACAGACCCATGAGACCCAGTGGGCGCCGTTTCATGGTCTTGGGGCGTTTCGGGCCTGCTGGCTGTCTTTGGGTCTTCCTTCGGCCACAGCCTATGCACAATCTTCATTTCAGCATCGGCACCATCATCTACGCAACTGTTCAGCTCATCTTGCCATGCTTCCGTCCATGGCTTGAAGTAAAGATACCCTTCCTCAAGTTTATTAGCAAGATCAGTCTCCACCGGAAGCATGGTGTTCTGGTAAAACCATGTGGCTCGAAGGACGGCACTTATGTCGTGAAGAGGGCTCCAGTAAATGGGTTTCATCTTGTGAAGAGTCAGTATCACCTATAACGCAAATGTAGAAAGAGGAAGCATTGACTAGACCTTCAGCTTTGGCAATTCGACTAGATGGAGGCGAGATACACCCACTGGTATCGCCGTCTGGTCCTCATTCTCTTCCTCGCTGACTTGTGGACTATCTGTGGATTCCTCTGGCTGAGGTAAGCTGGTTCCCAACCCCGGACGCTCATGCACGACATCACCAGCGCCGCTAACATTCCGAGATTCTGACCGTGACTCCTGGCCAAAACCCGCCGACAAATCTGACGCCATCGAGAGTCTCGGTGGGCTGTCAAATTGATCTACTGGGGCCCTGATAAACGGAGAACCATTGACGCTTACGCCACGGGACCAATTGTCACGCACACTCTTGCTTTCCCTATCTTCCAGAGCCGCACTTCCTGTTTCCGAAGGCGGACTTGCTCTTTTTTTAATGTCCGCGGAGTCAATATCCATTGGCGATCTGTCTCTCTCGGGGTATCCAAAGACCCTTCCCTGATCACTCTCGCGACTTGCTAGAGGTCCACCGGCATGCTTCTGGGCACTGCCAGCTGCTTTGCTGCTTGTCCCTTGTCTCTCCTCAGTCTCTGTAGCAGATCCGTGGACACTGGACTGTCGAGACGGCTCCGGTTCTCGAGCTTGCGGTAGTGCCCGCCAAGCCTCCTCAAGAGCGTTATTGTCTTTAGTTGAAAAAGGCAGAGGCGGAAACTTCTCATTCTCGGATCCTGACCCGCTTTGAGGAGGGAGTGGACTCAATGGATCGTCTATTGATGCCGCCGATGTATAAAAGAACTGTGCGCGAAGCCTGGGTGGCGTGGATGAGGAACGCAAGGCAGAGAGATCGAGTTCGCCATCCGACAGGAGACAAGCGGGGCCGTACGTGTGGATTGGGCCTGCCATATTTGGGATTGGAAGCTGTCTACTGATTGTCTGAAATGGATCGAATCAGGAGCATAACCAGATCTCTGTAAATAAGTTACACCTCTATTGGAGAGATATAAGCTGTCATGTTATCGCTGAAGATAGATGACCGCCCCCAGGCAGACGCGGAAACGGAAACGAGTCACAGGAAATGCAACTAGCAGCGGGCGCAGACAACTAGGCGTTCCTGGTCATAGCTTTAAGTATCTCGAATCGTATCCCAGGGCAGGCAAGAACGATGACGTGTTTAGACCACCTGCAAAGTTTCAGGGGCTCAAATGGCTGCATCATCCGTCCCTTTGTTTCCTTGTGATTCGGACAAGTATACTGTATCGGGGGCATTTTGGCAATCGTCTAGTATTGCCTATCTAGTGGGGAACTCTATCTCCGTTGTTGATGACTAATGACCGCTAAACTTAACTAGGAAGTAGCTGACCCTCCCTGGAGCATATGACGTTTCGCCACGTGATAAAATAAAATACACGTGCATCCAGGACGACGCCTGATTGAAAAGTAGAAAGTAACCTAGGTACAGGAATGGCTAGAACACTGATATGTTGGAGTCCACGAAGAGAAAAAAAAGTGAAGAGAACCGAATGAAGAAGACGGATCGTCAGAGGCCACCCTGCTCTGGCTAATCCCGAACTGAAAACATTGAGGTGCTAGTACTATCTGCCATGCAGAGAATGACGCAAGAAAGAAATACAAAAACAAGGAGAGGAATTGCTATGCATGTCAGACACTGGAATCATCTGTCTCAATTGTCCGCCATTATCAGCTGCCCAATTGTCGCCTGTCTTCCGGGGAATCGCATTGAAGGAGTCGACATGAGCGCTTTTTGCTGCCCGAAACTTGAGATCCCTCCATTGCTCCCGGGGCGAAGAGCGTTCAGTCTGTTCTCCTTCATCAGCGCTAATGCCTGCATCTGAAGTTCCTGGAAGGCAAGGAAAGTAGACAGCGGCGCCCCAAGCATGTCGAGGATTTTCTGAATATCATGCAGATGCTTGCGGATGACGCTGTCGGGGGAGCAGAAAGTACGCACGCCCATCTCCTTAACAATAGCTTTCCAATTGTGAAGGTTGGAGCTGAGCAAGATTGGATTCGTCGAGCACTCCCCATTGAACCGCAACGACTTGAGATTATACAATATGAGCTGTCTCTGCGTATCCTGGTCGAACTGAAACTGGACGACCTGGGGTCGGTTCTTAGAGCCCCAGAAACTGGTGACCTTTTTAATAGAATCAGCGGATAAGTTTCCTTCGTAGTGCTGCTGAACCAGGAACTTGTTTGCGCTGACGCAGATCATGACCTCCATTTCAGAATAGAGCTTGGTTTGTGTGGGAGGATCCAAAGAGATAGGGATGGTTGCCTTTCGCACAATCCTTGGACGACGTGCTTCTTGATTAAGCGAAACCGGATAGGCCCTTGCCATGTCATTTGCCTTAGAGGAAGAAGAAGAAGAATTAGAAACTATTCAAAAAGACATATGGGGTTGTCGATACTCACAAGCTCTTCAACGTGCTTCTTGACTTTCTTTCCCAAGTCTTTCAATACTTGGGTCTTATTCTTGCTCCCCGAGCCTCGTTCGACATTTGGTTTACATCCCAGCCAGCCGTCCTCCCCAAAGAGCTTCTTGTGAGAAGCCCTTACATCATGTGGATAGTAGTCACTGAATCGGAGAGTGTCGGGTTCGCGGTAGAATTGCTGTATTTCCTGAACAGGCAGCAACGACGGTTCATAGTCACTTTCAGGCCTTAGGGAAGCGGATCGGAGAACGTCGTGCATCTTATATGGCTGACCAAAATGAGTATTTCCGTCGGTGTGAGTGTTGTACTGCCTTTCTGCAGCGTAAGACTGATCTCGATCCCATGACTGGACGTGATGTTCGCTAGGAAACGAGCGAGAACCGAATGACCACGAAGATAGAGTCATGTCTGAAGGATCAGATCGAAGCGAAGGGATACTTGAAGGAGCGCGAGAAGAGAAGGTCGAGCTCGCTGCTACTGGAGAGTCTTTCCAGAAATTTTCTAGCTCATCGTAGAAAGGATTGAGCTTGGCGATGTCATCAAAGGTAAGAGTTTTGCTCCTGGAAGTTAGCATCTCGGGCAAGCAAAGGCAGGAAAGAGAACGAGGGCAGCTACTTACTCAGGTCCGAGCATAATTGGAACCTCAACCGAGCTTTCAGCCATCTTTCTTATATGCTGGCTTAGCGGTCTTCGTAGTTTGAGAGAGTTCAGTATTGTGACAGGCACCTAAAGCAGAAAAAGAGTCGGACGACGGATATCAGATACTTGATCTTAACGAGAAGTTTGAGGGAGTAAGGGAGAGAGGAAGGAGCTTGATTTCGAAGACTTTATATGCCTTTGCTCGAGTGACACCGATTGTTGATTGACAGGAGCCAAAGCTTTCATTCTCTATTCAACAGATAGGCATCATTCTGCAGAGACAATTTACAAGAATATTGTCTCTATTTGCGCAATTGAGATTATGGTGACAATTGTATTCTGACTATTCAAGGAAATAGAGCCACAGTGGATGCATCGTCTTACAATGGCCCTGTTCCCATGCCCTCTCTGCAGATCGTGAACCAGTGAGACAACACGATTGGCGCAGGAGAGTGGATATTGCTCACGAATTCAATCTGTTACATTGTTCTTGGTCATCGAGGACCATGTTGAGTTGTGGGGCCTATTGACTGTCGCCTGGGGTGAGTGAATGTAGCAGAGCTTTCGAGGTCCACCACCGGTATGACTCGACCCGATGAGTGCTCCTGCAGTTGTACGTAAGATCGGCTGACCCGGCCTGGTAGATAGCAAGTTCATTGTTTAGCAGTGAGGTCGAACGTCCTAGGCAATGAAATTGGTATTCCTTGTCCCGATATTCACTCGCATCCATTTCTGTATTGAGCTCTGTCGCTTTCGCTAGTAGGAACCCAAGATTGAAGAAGGCCCACCGTTTGGTAGTCACCATATCGCCATTCTAGCGAGTATGCCAGTTAGCTACTTAGTATTGTATGAAGAAATAAGGACCAATTTATACGTATTATGTGTAGGTCCGACAAAAGACGTAGTACGAGACGAAAGGTGACCTTGTACCAAGATCCTAGCACTAACAGCGTGTCTGCCCTTGCGAATCGGCGTTGCTTCAACTGCCCCTCAGTAAATCGGCAGCTATTCCCTGGTGATTACATCCAGTTGGTTGTCTCAGCTGCTGCTTGAACTCCAGAAAATACTTCATTGGTAACAGCGCGGACGTCAGTAAGCTAAAGATCGGAAAGTGTCGGAGTGCTCTGGAGCGACAGTTTTAACGTGCAGTCGGGCATCAACCCCTCCAAGATGTCATGGGATCGGGCGACAGAAAACAACATCCCGCTTAAACCTGGGTTATCATCTCCTTGCCATTTTCTCCCAAGTGCCAGCAGATTCTTGTATCTGCAAAATGGAGCCAATTGGTCAGTTTGCAGCTGAAGAGTTAGAGAAATTAGCGAACTGGTTTAAGACGGCCCCGACAAGTCCACATCCAAGAAAGCAAAACATAGAACTCTATGTTGGTGACCCGAAGAATGTGGTGAAACCACTGCTAAGGGCTCTAGGATTCTGGAAGGAAGTATGTGCTACATTCTATCGAAGGACTGTCAACAATGCTAATACCATGACAGGGCAATGGATACGTCTTGTATAGACTATCTGGGCGCACAGATTTCATACCTGATGATGATTGTATCGCCATCTTTGTCACACTATCGGATGAAGTGAATTTTTGTGGTTTCCTCATTAAACCAGGATACTATGTCCGATTTTCAAAACAGGAGTTCATCAACGCCTCTGTTGATTGCCTTGTAACCCAAATGCCACCAAAGAATCAACAAACTCAAAAGATAGAAGACAAAAAAAAAGAAAACATTGAAGAAGTCCGTTCAAGAGAGGATGATATAAGTGAATGAAGATGTTGAGTTGTCTCCTTAGACCTCAAAGCTGGGACTGAGGTCTTCAATACAACGCATGTCAGCACTGAGTGTTGGGTTATGGACAAGGTGCATGTCGGCTCCCATTGTCAAGCTATGGACAAATTCGATGTCGACCACATTGTTGAGTTATGGATATTTATTGGCCTGCTTATGCTGGGTACATCATCAGATGAAATCTTAGCTCATCTATTCCATGTGTTTACTTACTCCCCGGGGTAAATTCAGTGTAAGGCCGTCCAGATGCTCGCTTGGATGGGCGAGAACGGGATCGGGTAGTAGGCATGCTGACGTAGTTGGGCCGATTCTACGAGGAGGTCCTTAGGCAGGCCTAGTGGTGTTCTGGTGCTTCGACGGCTCTTCGACGGTGCTATGCTGGTGAAGAGATGGCTACAGTCTGGAGGTGAAAATGGGCTGGCAAAAATGTATATTCCCCTAGGGAAGAGATGAACAGCTCGTCCCCTTTCTTAGCTAGCATTGGGAAGCTCTACATATATGCCTATCCTTCAGGGATCCCCAAAGCCTGTGGCCTGTGCTGTTGGGGACCGAACTGCTTCGCCAGTCCTACGCCGCCGGGGATCAGTTGGTTCCCGATCGGGGATCCTTTATAGGTGATTCTGGCATATGGTTCTAACGGCCGTTACATTAGCTAAATTTTGTTGTCTGCCCTGAACGAAGTATTTGATATCATCTGTATATATAATTCTCAGATTATCTTCTTCAAACTGGTATCTTCACTCAATTTCAATGGATGTTGCTCGGCTGTCCAGATCTTTCTACCTAAGCCTCATCTTGCCTTCTACTGGGTGATATGGGAGCAATGGGCTCACTCACACTGGTGTGTGGGTTATGTGAATGTATCCAATTGAACTGGATAATCAAGCTGTGTACTAGTATTCAGTAAAGAGTTAGGTTCTATCAAGGCACAGGGTTCTCCTCTCTTTTGGATTGGACCTTCCTGCTCGTATGTCTACTTCTTTGAAAGCTGATGATTAGAGCAGTCCTGGACATTTATAAATTGTCGCTTGTGTCCTGAGTTGGTGGCAACAGTAGCGAGCACTGTAAAGTGAGCATTAGTATCATCATTTGACAGGCAATTCAAAATAGAAGAGCGTGATGTACGCTCAGACGGTCTTGAGGGTGCTTCTCTCGTTAGAATCGGCTCCTCCACCTGGTTAATCGTTCGCTCTTCAGAAGTAAGTTTAGCATGTTCAGGCGCCGCTGCTTCACGCTGAAATTGTCGCATCCCGGCATCATGCCCTTCGCTGCATCCTGTCCATCAGTCTCCTGTCCTGCTTGCTTGTTAGTTGCCTTTCTTCGGATGTCTTGTTGTCTTTCTGCAGCATGGGATGGGAATGAGTTGTGAAGGCATTCAAGTCCTCTCCCGATTTTACTAGTGGTTATGGAGTTGCCTACAAACCTAATGTCTTAACCGACATTCTAGTCATCCTGCGAATTCTTCCTTGACGGATATCCCTGAAGTGAGACTCACACCAGGCAGAGCCTTCTCCCCAGCTGTTATTACTAGATTTGCTGATTTCAACATGGTGCAACTGGAGCAGGAAGTCCCTGCGAACGGATAGTTCCGGATCTTTATCTTTGCCGGAACTCAGTCGAAGACAAAAGAAAGTCATGGCAGATTTCGCAATCTTGAAAAAGAACCGTCATTTCTGTCCATTTATTGGAGATCAGATATCGCAGAACTATCATTCTTTGAACATCACAACCCACAAACCAGGCTCTTCACAAAATTATTAACCTATGCTGCCTAGAAGACGGGTGTCGTCCCAAAGACCTGAGGGATTGTCACCACCACATATACGTCGACGACATCCCTGACAATAGGGTGCCAACCGCCAAGTCTGCAGCGCATGAAAAGCTCGGCTCCAATTTCGAGAAGGGAGGGGATGTGGTAGCCCACCAGGACAGCCATGTTGCGTGCACTGTTCAGCTCGTTGAAGGCAGCGGGACGGTGGATATTTTGAACTCATAGTTCGCCTTTTTGACACAGCCATTGGGACAAGAAGAGGGAAGAAGTCATCTCTGAGATGGGTGCCCCTGACATTTTATGTAGTTTTACCTCACCTTCGCAGCGAGATGTATATAATGATTTTCTTGCCTTTCACTTGGAGCGCACTGTAACCGTAGCATAGAAGGAAGGTGCATTTCCAATCAATGTGGGAAAGCCACATCTGAAAATAAAAGAAAACTAGTCCGTGTTTGCCCTCCGCAGAGCAATGAATTGACCGACGGAGAGGAGACTCGAAGTGTAAAGCAAGGCGGCCCGCTACCTCGCGTGGACCGAAAACACGGTCCAGTCCGCCCCGCACCAAAGAAACGTTCAATGTTCTGCGCCAGTACAATTACGTCCCCGTTCCGCGTAGACAGGTAATCTGCAGCTACCTTGATAGCGAACACTAACCAACCATACCCAAAATGCTTTCTCTTCTTCTCTCTGCAGAGCTCAACGGGTGAGTCTCCATCCAAGGTCCCCAGCTTGCCTCGATTTTATACTGCACTAAGTCGCATCAGTATTTTCTTTCCCCGCATGACGTTTAAGTCACTGCTAACCGTTTGCAGAGTCACCGACCTCCAGCCCAAAGATAGTCCTGAAAACCCATATTACTATACATTTAAGGTGCAATGCACGTCTTGTCGAGAAACGCACCCTAACTGGGTCAGCTTTAACCGCTTCGTAAGTGATATTTTCCTGGGACTGGAACTCGACTCTACCGTCGCGAACTTTGTGCGGATCTTTCCCCCATATATTTACGGCCACTGGAGATGCTCGGGATTGAGAGATCGCTTAGATCCAGATATTGTTGACTATTGCTATATAGGAGCAACATGAAGTACCAGGGAGTCGTGGAGAGGCGAACTTTGTGTGGAAATGCAGGCTATGCGGGGTTTGTTGGCCTTTATATCCTCTTTATTTTCTTCTTTCCCTCCCCACATTTCTCCTTCTGTTGTCAGCTATCCAGCTGATTTCGTTAGAGGACACACTCTGCCTCGATAGTGGCGGGTCCGAATTCTTACGATGCAGAGAAGGACAGCAAGAAGAACGGTCTCAAGGTCATCGATATTGACTGTCGCGGCCTTGAATTTACGGAATTTAAACCCGATGTTAGTTGACAGTTCTCTTTCCCGCGCCCATTTTTTCAGGGGCTTTTAATGAACCCGACCTGACTCGTGCATAAAGGGTGAGTGGGAGGCGAAGGGCGCCGAATCCTCGACGCCATTTACGAGCGTTGACCTGTCCGAGGGTGAGTGGTACGATTATGATGAAAAGGCCGGTGAAGAGGTTAGTATTAGCGAGATAAGCTGGGAGATTGGCAGGTGATGAGGCGGCATTCATGATTCATGGCGATTGCTACGCATGCCTACGAATACTAGATAGTTCAAATAGTTCCAAGTGATCACGAAGTTCTTGAGGCTTCTATACTAGAAATCTTATTGTGGGAGCTGGAAGGGAATCCTTGTAGCATCGATATTTGATGAGGATGAAGCTCTAGCCCCGTTTAAAAGAAGAGTCCGGCGGGACTTGACGAGAAATAGAATGTGGAAGTTGCTCGGGCTGCCCAGGTGGGATCGGCGCTATCCCTCGTGCCTGAGCGGTGATGGGATTCTGCCGCTCATTGGGCCGTCGCGAGCTTCAGTGATCAACATTGCATTTTCACAAAGGAAACTTCGACGGACTTCCAACTCAACACCAACACAGCACGACACGATACGGTTCTGTCAATCGCTGATTCCAAACAGCTGGTCGAATTGTTTAACAGAGCCAGTTGCGCAAATCATTAAAGGAGGAGGAGCTCTCTGCGCAACGAAGTTTCGACACCGGAGGTGGTTTCAGCGATGAGTGTCCGGCCTCCCAATATCCCAGTCCTTCAACCCTTTTGCAAGCACAATGCGTTCCTCTTTTAGCTCATATCGTGCAAAAATTGGTTGAGAATGACTCTGACCTTGACTCTGCAGTTTCAACCAGTCAACCCCCGGCCATTTTTACAGGCTCGGTAAGCAACCTTGATTTCCGCTCTAGAGCTTCCCACCGTTTTTACCTTATTCGCCGAAACATATCCGTTCTACCAGTCGTACGAGAGCTGCTAACATCTTACGAAACTCCGCAGGGTCGGCACCGAGCTTATTATCCGCCTTAAATGGGGTCAAACAGAATACAAAGGCACACTAGAGAGCATTGATTCGTACATGAATGTGCTATTGAGGGATACAGAGGAGTTCATCGATGGCAAGAACACAGGGACTCTTGGTCTTGTTCTAATAAGGTATGTCTACGTGGCTTCTGCGGCAGAATCGAGGATGACGCTCAGCATCTTGAGCCGAACGACCATCAGTCTTATGTCCCAGGGAGAAGACAAGCGCAAGCGTGCTAACCCGGGTGGCTCTGTAGGTGTAATAATATCCTTTGGATGGGATCGGCAGATAGTGTTGAAATGACGGATTTGGGCCTCAAATAGAAGATGACAGACCATTCGCGTGTGTTCCAGTACATCAACGGTGGAGGCGGCAGCTACGAGATCCTCACCCAAGGAGAAGAAAGACCGAAGGGTTGGTTTCGGCGGTGTATGGCATATCTATTTTTTTTTTTTGCCGGTCTGATATATTCCTTCCGCCTCGAGGCGTTTAGGGTGGCTTGCGGGAGGGTTTAAAATGAGCATCAAGTCAATTGTTTAAGTTGTACGGATTCGTCAGTCATACGAATGCAATACCCGGCTTGCGCAATGCTTTTGATGGAAGAGGCGAATTTCATCGTACGGTACTTGTGAACAGCCTTTCTATGCGGGCACGGGGACGACCTAGAATCATGTGTCCTTGGTCGGATGACTTCGTATGAGTGCGCATTGAGATACGACTGGCAGGATATCAGCTCGTGGAGCTTTGTCTTCGATCGGCGAACCTTTTGAGAAATGCATCAAGTTTCTGCCTTGGCAATAACTTATCCCCGTCGTGGCAAGAACATTTTTTCTCTCCTTTTCTCGAAACTACTAGTGCTTTGAATGCCCAGACTATTCACCGACTGAAGTTTATGATGAGCCGAAGCTGCATTAAAATAGAGATATCTGGAAAGAAAGTGTAAACCTGGCAAGTCATCAGTGTCCAATTGCAATTACTGCTATGGCCTATTTAAAGTGATAAGCAGTAATCCGCGTCAAGAGCTTGAGGTCTCCAAGATCAGCTTGACGGAAATAGTAACCGCCGCTCTGATAATCCTGAGCGAAGATCCGCTATGACGCATGCGCCGTTACTTTTGTCCACAGCCACATTGTCTCGAGCAACTTTGCACTAGTATTGTCTATCCAGTGTCAATTTATAGACACTAAGCGCAAACTCGAGTCGTGGTTAAGGGCATTTGCTCCATCGACGTCATGGCGCTGAGAACGAACAAATCGAGACCGGCGTTCTCAGTCGTCTCGGGGCAGTCGCAGGTTAGTCGATTTCAGATTATGCATTCTGCGGCGTGTTGGCGAACGGCGTAAGCGCCCCTCCATCCCTCGTCAAATCCTTGTCGCAGTTTCCATCCGCCCTCCGCCAACCCGCACGTCTTCCCAGTACTCAGGTCTTGTGCTGAAGCCTGAGCGGCGTCCGACGTTCGACGGCGCGTGGCCACTCAGGGAGCCCCCAGTGTCCTTAGCCGCTCTGATATCAAATCCTACGGCCATGATATCTGCAGATCCGAAGTCTTACCCTGGTGATAGACTCAGTTGACGTTGGCCCTTCTGCGCTGTTGGACCTTCTACGGTCAATCTCAGGGGTCTAGTTGATATCCCAATTAGCTTGAACCGATCCCGTCCGTGGCTCTCACTGGCGCAAGGGGAGCCACTCGGCTTGCCCTGGTGTTCGCTTTCCCATACGAGCTAATGAGAACTCGTCCTTTGGAAGAATCTTCAATAAGCGTGTTTCTTTTTTAGGGTCGCCGGACAATCCTGGTGATCCATATCCCACGCTTCAACCCCTCCCGCCGCCGCTGAGCGTTTACCGGGAGGGGGTATTCGCCCCCCCTCCTTTTGCCAGCATTCTTCTGCCGTCCCAGGTGGTGGTGGCGCTGAAGTATGTCAAAATGGGACTTGACGTATCCACTGAACGAATTATTCATGGTTGTGGAAATTAACGGCTGCAGGCAGACACTAATACAGGCACTCTCCTTTCTCTATTGAGCGAACTTAAGCGTTGGCTCGCCTCTCGTTCGTGGTCCTCCCCCCCTTCATGCTGCTCTGCACAAAGAATATACATACAACTCCTCATATACAAAAAGCACTGTTACTCTCCATCCGTCCGCAATCCGTTTCTCCTCCTCTCTCTTTACTCCAAGGCCTAGTAGAGCCCCTACTCTTGGCCACCGCGTGCTGTGCAGATTCTGAGTACTGTCCCATGTTCATTCAACAGGCCAACTTGGCCCCCAGCTGCTGCTTTTCTTTTATCATCTAGTCAAGAAACCACCTCCTCTCTCACCTCGCCCTTTACTTGCAACAAAGCTCTTACGTCTCATTCCATATTTTAAGTATACTTGGAGTCGGCGTGCTCGTTCTTAGCTTAGCTGTCCATTCGCAGCCGCCGTCCACTACAAACTGACCTTCCGGTCTCTCCGGGCCTCTCTATTCTTCGAGTTATTCGAACAGTCACAATGCGCGACATGCCGTCGAGGTTCATCGAGATCCTTGACACGGACAACTGTCACCCGAGGATGTCCGACTCGGATGTCCGTCTCGAAGACGTTCTTGCAGACCACGAGGCGAACATCAACGGACGGCGCTCTTCAACTCAGTCGTCCAACAGCAAACTTAGCCTCAAGATCCGATCCGAGCGAGAAAACCACCCACCACCACCATCCCAACGGCTTAAGAGGCTCAGCAATATCCTCAAACGGGACGGCAAGGACGAATAGCCCCCGTCCTTTGTCCTATAATTGGTAGAATTACGTTGTCGGATATACCGGGGATCTGCCAACGGCGGCTCACCGTTTACTGCTATTTTTGCGTTCTATACCTTGTTTTATATTTTCCGGGTCGAACAGGAAGAAAAGAAATTTTTGAAAACCCTCTTGCAGGCTCTGAGAGGCTGTCGGCTGGCTCTTGAACGTGCATGGCGGGCGGAAGCTCCTGAGTGGCTCGTTGTTATCGTACCATGACGAGCATGACGTGAAACGCTCTGATAGACAAAACAGGGTCATTCTGGGTTTTTTTGGACGAATTGGATGAGTTATGAATTATGTCTTGTCCGGTGCTACGGTTTTGACTTGACGGATACCACGCCTTTTTTTTTTTTGACTCTCGGGTTCGGCGCTTCTCCTACCTAGGTATCTCTATTGGCTGTTCCTTTTCTGTCCCCTTGTCACAGTGCAGGATCACTTGTTATCCTGATTTTGTCAAATAGATATTTCGACCCTGTTTTTGCAATGCTATTCTAGTGGTTTTGTTACTAGTACTCCACTTAGGTTCCTGTGCCTCGGTACAATTAGCAGAGCTTCGTTACACAACATGGCCTAAGTTCGCGGAAACCAAAAAAAGAGTATTTATACGAGGGCAGTGCTGAAGTCATTTCCTGGTCCCTACTAGACAAGCTCTTGTGCAACAGAAATGGTCTAGTATTAATTATAAGCCACAGATCCGCGACTGAAACGAAGTGGGCACTGCGAACCGTTCAATTATCGATCGATAAAAAAGGGCCCCGCTTATCTAAACTGGAACCCCCCGCCTCCCGGCGGATGCACTTTTGGCAACTGGTGCCGTGTCGGTAGTTATTCCCCAGGTTTGAGAATCCTACCTGGCTCTCGTATGATATCAATTTATGCACCTGATTGACGCGACGCGTTGACGTCTTGTTCTTGTTCTTTCTAATTTGCCCAGCGACCGCGCATTCGTCGGAAGGAACGGCCATGGCGTCCGCGTCCGCGTCTGCAACGCCAACAGTCTTCGAGCAACAAAGGGAGGAACTTGTTCGGGAGATAGCCGTGGTATGTCTTAGTGCCCCTGCGCATTGACACGGATACACACAATATGGACGTTTTAATTAAAATTGTAATTGCTAAACTAACGCCTAATCCGGATCCCAGGGCATGGAACAAGTTCTCCAAAATATAAACCGCTTAAACAGGAACCTGGAGAGCATCATAACTGTACGTCGACACGTGTTGACATGTCGTTGATTTTGACATCTTGCACCGTTTTCCTAAACTTTCCTGTCTCTTGCTTTACCCCTATTCTACCCCGCCCTGCCCTACCCTGTCCTATGTTGTCTCGTCGGGACCTGTCCTGGCAAGTCCTTGATGTCAATTTAATTCTACTCATCCACCAATCATCCGCGCATCCCACATTCCACAAAAACAAGGAAAATCAGGGCGGGAAGCACAGCGTTCTAACGTCTCTCCATGCGTGCAGGTCGGGAAAGAATTCGGCTCCGTCGAGGCTCTATGGTCACAATTCGAGAACTTCATGCCTCGAACTGATGAGGAAGGGGAGGAAGGGCGTGATCCGGGCTCGAAACAGGAGGCAGAGAACGAAGAGGGTAGTCATGAAAATGCACATGAGCCCAAATATGACGAGGAGATGGCTAGTTAGAGTCTATTCTGACAGTTCTATTGTTATTAATCGGGCTTGTGTTACTACTGTATCTCGCTGGATCTCTTGTCACCTACGTTTGGGTTAGTTACGGTCTTATTCCCCGGCATCTAGATGGGCGCTTCTTGCTGTTATTTCTCATATTCTTACAGATACAATCTCATGAATGTTTATAGCGAGGACAATTGATTATTTCCTTTTTGACTTGAGGTTGTGAAGTAACATGGGGTCGTTGTGCTTGCACCAGTTAACTCCTATCCCATGCATACAAGCCATTTCCACGAGTAGAATAAGTGGAGCCAAACGGCAATGGAATCGGAATGACGTGAAAACAACGGATATAGGAACGGACTGGGGTGACACAGATGGGGAGAAGAAAAACAAAAAGAAAGAAAAAGAGAAAGAAAATAAGTAAGATTCGAATAGCCGCCTCGGTCAGAAAGAGTTACATCATACAGCCATGTTCAAGAACGAAGCTCATAAGCAAAGAAAGACGAAGGGTCGGGCTTGAGAGGGAGAGAAGGAGAAAACAGGTTCACATAGTACAGTACTCTCTGTGGAAAATGGAGAATAATAACCATGAATGGATCACATCAAGCTTGCATTAGCATGTCACATTGCGGCCGAAGAACAGAAAAGAAACCATGACCGAATCGCCCACCGAACCAACCGTCGAAGCAGCCAGGCCTGTCACTCGGCCAAGCTGTAGCCAAAATAAATGAACGAGAGAAGGTAATAGAAACCAATAGAACCAATGAAAGACCAAGGAGAGGCGAAAATAGCGAAGTGAAGAAGAACGAATCTACAGAATCTTGCAAGTACGCTTCTTGACTCTCTTGCCTCCCATTATCAGCCTGCTTCCTCTGTCTCCCGCCGAAGATGATTTGTTGGGGCTGCTGCCTCCACCAGCATTGCGGCGTTTGCCGGCGTTGGCCCACCCTTGTTCTTCTTCCATTGAGACTGCAATGTTGACTGCATATTCGAATACCTCGTCCACGCCATGCATCTCCTTGCTGCTGCATTCGACGTAGGACGCGCCCATGCGGCTGGCGACAGCCGCACCTTGCTCCGGTGATACCGGAGTCAATCCTTGGGTCTTGAGGAGTTCAATGCAAGTTCTCTTGGAACGCAGGTCGGACTTCAGCCCAACAAGGATGATTGGTGTCGTAGGGCAGAAGTGAAGAACCTCGGGGTACCACTTTTCATGCAGTGTGAGAATTCGGATCGTAAGGGTGCCGTAAGTTACATATAAGAGTGCTTACCTTGTCCATAACATTCTCCAATGATGCAGGGCAGTCAACGGCGAAACAGACAAAGAGCAGATCTGTCTCTGGGTACGATAACGGCCGGAGTCGATCGTATTCCTCCTGACCGGCGGTATCCCAGAGTGCAAGTTCGACCGTCTTGCCTGACTGCCGATGATATGTTTCGGTGATGTAGTTTTCGAAGACGGTGGGAACATACTTCTGTACAGACTGTGAGCCTCCATCGACATATCTCTGCGCTAGTATACAATAGACATACCTCAGGAAAGTATCCTTGGGAGTAGCTAATCAATAAACATGTCTTGCCGCAGCCACCATCTCCCACAACGACGAACTTCTTAGAGTATGCCGGTGGTTGTGTAATATTTGTGGCTTCTGACATCCTTCCACTCGATATGCTGGTATTCGTGCTGTTGGTACCGTTGCTAACTCTCACACTCTGACTGCGAGCATGGCCCCGTGGTGAAGAGGAAGAAGGACTCGTAACCGAACGACTGCGTGGCACTCCAGAAATCTGGTCCTCGTACGTCCGAGTCGCCATGGTTGTCGATGGTAATATAAAGGGTGCGTGCAAGACGCTGTCGGAAACGATCGGTTGGTATCCCAAGCGTCTTCGGTTACCCTACACCGAAGGCCGTCAACACTCAGTTGGCGCTCGATGCTTGCTATGTGTCAAGAACGCAAGGAGCAGAAGACAAATAGATATTATGAGAATGGAGATTTAATACACTTTGAACCGGTACGTGTGTTGGTGGGAAATTTTGTGTATAGCGCGAAGGTTGTTGAATGTAATTTCGTGGGAGAAGGGAGCAACAATGATAGCGACAATGGAGACGTCCAAAGCCAGGTCTAGTTCCCTGGCGACGACTACTCTCGTTACCAGTAACAGCGCCTCAATTGCTCCTGACGCACAGGCGACATGGGACCCAGAGTCTTGTTTACAGAGGGAATTCGCTGCCATGGCAACGGGTCGTCGAGATGATGACGCACAGGAGATCCACGCCAGCCAGCCCCTGACCACCATTGACTCAACTGAATGAGAACCGTGCACGTTGGGGATTATTTTAGTCCATTTAGTGCAGCAGTGTGGATTTGATGACCTGTCTTCCTTCCTCAAGGCTGCGCACCGCGAGACTGATCAGGGATGCTGGCCGTGGGAATTGCTCCGACTTGTTGGACTCTTATCCCGACAGGACAGCGATTCTATCCTCTACGCTCTTGTGAATGGTCCATCCGAACGGCAATTGTCGGAGACAGGCTATATATTATTACCCCGTACTTTGTCGTGTCCGTTCGGCTTAGAGTCGTACATGGCCTTCAGAGCAAAACAGCCCAACTCCTGGACTCCCATACGTCCTTCGTATCGATGCGGTGCTCCATCCAGGCCCATCATCGCAGCAACATGCACTCTGCGCGGCCCGAAGGTCCAATCCCATCTGCTGTCGAGATCCAGTCAAGCCATCATCTATCTCCCGATTGGATCCGTGGTCGACCTTCCGGTTCGTTCGTGGCTGTGGTCTTCCGAGTTGCCTTTCAACTGCTATAGATTGACCCAACTACCTTAGCATTACCAATGCGACAGCGTGAGGCCACTACGGGGTGCTCAGAACTGCAGTTGTTGTATTATTATCGTCTCCAGGTTTCTACTCGCGTACCCATCCAGCGGTGTGGACATTATCTGGGAGAGCGGTTCCCCATGCCACATAAAGGTACGGGTAGTAGTTCGCGAACGATGCTCACATTGCCCTGGAGCGCAGATAACAATGAAAGAGTTCATGGATCATACCAATTGATCGGGTCAGAGATGCTTGACTCGATCCATGGTTGCGTTCGCACAGCTACCACACTGCAGTGAGCCGGTTCCATCCAAGCGCGCTTTACTAAGCGCACAGCCTCCTTCATGGCCTCAGGCAGCGACAAATCTACTCCCGTGTTGCGTATATCACGACTCCATTCCCCTTAAAACAATTGGTGCTTCGTGTCCTCCTTATTCTTGGCCCATCTCACCGTCAGCGTGGCTCTGATCTTGTTCGCCCTACGGGAAACCCCGATTCATCTTCTGCGCTGAACGTTCTGGACCACGAGGCACAGTGGCTCCAATTGAACTGCAGGGCCATGGCTAACGGCAAGGAGAAGAAAAGCCACAGCAGCGAACGGAGGGATGCGGGGCTCAGGAGCCTTGATCACTGTATGAACAACCTTCTGGGATGACTCTGTTTGGATATATTCTATTCGACCATCTTGACTGCTTTGAAGACTGCTAATTTGGCGAATTCTCACACCGGGGTAGATCGCAAAACGCTCCCTCTTTGGCGATACAGACCACGACAGCTGATACTTCCCTTTATTCGCTTCGAGACCCCGTATTTGGCCTGGGTGCAGCAGAAGGTTCGCACTCCGTCCCTCGATACATACTTCGCACTTTCGGCAAACCTGGGTACACACACGTTTTTCACTATTCTCATTCCAATTCTGTTCTGGTGCGGATACTCGAGATTTGGTCATGGGTAAGTCCCCAAACCGGGTGCTGGTGACCGTGCTTGCGATTGGAACTTTCTAGCGGAACTTTCGAGCATGAGTTTGACGCTTCTACACTACAGCATCGTGCAGATACTGGCCTCAGGGGTGTTCTTCAGCGGGTTTATGAAGGATCTCCTATGTCTCCCCCGCCCGCTTTCTCCCCCACTTCAGCGGATTAGCATGTCAGAGTCTGCTGCATTAGAGTACGGCTTCCCATCGACGCATTCAACAAATGCCGTTTCTGTTGCCACGTATATTCTTTTCCACCTCCAATCCCCCGAATCGACATTGAGCCCACGTACAACCCTCGTGTTTCAAGGGCTGACGTACCTCTACGTATGCTCTATTCTCCTGGGCCGGCTCTACTGCGGCATGCATGGGTTCCTGGACGTTGTCGTCGGCTCCTCGTTAGGTTTCCTTATTACGTATATCCAATACACATACGGTGATGCGTATCATGACCATTTTCTCTCGTCACCTGCCAAGGACGTGCTTGTATTGGCCTTGGTCATCCTCGCATTGGTGCGCATTCACCCCGAGCCGGCCGATGACTGTCCTTGTTTCGATGACAGCGTGGCTTTTGCGGGAGTCATGCTTGGGGAGAATGTAGCACATTGGCATTTCGGGCAGGAGTGCTCCTTCTGGGGGCTCCCCTACCCGAATACCTCTGTATACCGACTAGAACACATGGGCTTGCCCAAGACAGTTCTGCGTCTTTGTTTAGGCGTGATGATGGTTTTTGCATGGAGAGAAACCATGAAGCCATCGCTTTTGCAGATCCTCCCCCCGGTTTTCCGAGGACTCGAGAAAGTTGGGCTCAGCCTTCCCAGGAGATTCTTCACCAGGGCATCGTAGGTTTCTCCCCTCCCCTTTCCCCACATATTCTGGATGTAATCCTGACGAGAAACAAAACCAAAGACAATACAATAAGGTCCCTGCACATCTCCAGGACCACGATGTCCTTCCTGATTTCTCGGAGATCCCCTCAATCCTTAACACCATTCGCAGACGACGGGCTGTATCTGTTGGTCCACAGTCCGAGGCCGATGCGTATGAGACATTAGCATACCGCGAAAAGCGCAGGCGCGAGAGTCTTTCTGGTGGGAGGGGTCCGTCTTCATCTGCGGATGCTGACCACGCTTCCCTCCTCCACCACCATCCCAACGTTGACGAATACGAGCAGATGATGGGGACGGGGAGTCCCCGTCTTCTCCCGAATGGGGCGACGACGTCTGACGTAGATGCGAATCCTCTTTCATCACCCAGATCTTCTCCTGAAAACGACGTCGAAGAGTTCACAGAAGCAGAGCTATTCTCAAGAATAGCGAAGCCCCGCGTACGGTACGATGTGGAGGTGGTGACCAAGCTGATTGTCTACTCTGGTAAGTTCATAACGCGAGCGTCAACCCCGCAGCCCTGCATTTAGCCCAAACAGAAAAGATGTTGACATAGGATTCGCATTAGGCATCTCTTTCATAGTGCTTGAAGTAGCCCCGGTAATATTCTCTTTGATTGGTTTGGGCCCACCGCAGTAGCATGGCAACTGAAGCCACGAGGATCGGGGTTCCGCTTTCACACCGCGGTCAGCTGGCTGAACCGCGCACGACATGATATGACCGTGTAGGTACTTGTTCATGTAAATATACGTCTTCCATTTCGGCGTTGTTAGACGAATGGACAAATTTCTGTCTTTCCCCGCATGGTTCCGTACCAAATCCGCGCGGTGGTCTTGATTTTTTCTCTCCCCTCACTTTTCGCGGCAAAGAGTTGATAGACAGCCTTAATTGTGCTGAGAAAACAGATAATTATAGCGGATCATGTCTTGACTGACCAGCATGGGCTTTTACCTAATGTTGCGCGGCTTAGATATTGATTGATGGCATCTGTATGAATGTTCCTGTGGACTAGTTCATCTGCTATATGTATATTTTTGACACGTCAACCTGCCTAGAACCCGCTCGGCAAGCTTCCTCCCGGCATATCACCATGAACACCTCCACAACCAGCTTGATTTTACAACCGGATCTTGGATAAAATTAAGTATACACAGAGCCATATCTACAGTTTTAACTTTCGTATGGACAATTGGTGGAGTTGGATTTTGCTTAAACCCTCACTTAGTGGATAGAGGACCTGAGCTGAGCACAGAGTCAACTATACCATACTCTAGCTAACCTATTCTGCCATCTGAAGAAAACTCAATTTTAGTTATTGCAAATTGACCCCTATCGCTGGCTCTAGACGTGGTGTCAGAAGTCTCCCTTCCTGCTTGGCAGCGCTGGCTATGGCGCTAAACCTTCAGCAAAAATCACGTCGCCCCTGGACCAATAGATCTTTTCAGAGAGAACAGTATGACTGGTTGAACATTATTAGACCTGTTGCTCTGTGCCACAGGGAATGATTACAAGTGAAGCTGTTGCGGCTAACACTCATATCATTCTGGTGGAGACAGCGCTAAATTTTCACTTTTGTTATCTGCATGGCGATCACTGATAATTTGTTGGCAGCAGCTTCTTCCTAGTTAGGTTTAGCGTATTTTAGTCAGCTAGTTCCAGCCAGCACTTACTTTGGATTCCTTCTTGCTGCTTGACTGACAAAAATATTCCAGTCTCCTTCAGCCAACCCATCCTCTACTGAAAAGCTAATCATCTCGCTGAAGAGTGGCTGATACATAGACTGTCTCAGCCTTGTCACTTCTTTTACCCTGTGTGGTCTCAGTGGGTGGACACCCAAACTGTCAGGGACTTAGCATGCCAGCTATGCTACTAAGCCACTGCGCCAAAAAGCAGCAGAATAGTAGCTGTCAGGCTAGTACGGGCTGGCGCCCCTTGTAACCAGCACTTCTCCCTGACACAACCGCGTTGGTGTGAGATAACTGTGAGGTGAGCGCCTCTTAACGGAAGCGAACCTCGTCATCCAATAGTCTGGCGCGACCTATCTAAATCAAGGGCTTTCACCCTCCTCCTGGGCCATCTCATCACCCGGGCAAAAGGATCAGCGACAGGGCAGGGATGCAACTGGCTTGACTTATTAACGCCGAGATCATGCAACGAGGCAGGCGTATGTACTGCAACTCTGGTGCTCATTAGGCAGCGGGGTCAGCGTCTATGCTACTTAAGTGAGCCCGTTGGCTTCTTATATAAACTTGGGTCTCGTCTTCAATCTTCTCATCCTTCATACAATCATGGCAGCCATCATCACTTTCTTCTAACTCCTCCTCGATCCGCCTAATCCGCCTAAATTCCTTGCCCGATTATTCCGTATGCAGGCCGCTCAGAAACCCGTGACTCCTAGAGAGCGGGCATTGGTCATCAAAAAGGCCCAGGAAGAGGCGCTCTCTCGATTGCCTCTAAACACGCTCTTCATCGTTCTTTATATTCGATCCGACCCTCCTCGGCCAAATGACTTTCACTGGGCATATTACTTCCATACCAGCACCTTGGGAGGGTCGAAATATCACATGAGAAACCTGGGCGGAGGATGGATCCCAGACCATGGCCCAACCGGGGGCGTTTTCAAGTCTAATTTCCTGTGCGTCCTTATCGAGATCGCGAACGTTCCACCCGCAAAGCATGATCCTGTCGACCGGATTATGAAATCTCGTGATGGAGACGTCAATTCAATTCCCGGTATAACATGCCGAGTATGGGTAATGGTCATCTTACGAGAGCTGATTCGACAAGGGATAGTACGATGCAGCGATATTGATGGTTTGCAGCAGGAATGTATGGCTTTCGGAAATCAATACAGTCCAGGGGCAGCAGGCAACGACCAGCCACGGCCTGTGGTAAGATCAACCCTATGTCTTTGACAGCAAATTATGAAGGGAACGCACGTTGTTGAGCAGAGGAGCTGCGTATATTTGTTGTATTTTTCTGCTCTCTTGTTTGTAACTCGCGATGCTTATCCGAATCCATTAAGCCAATGGTGCATGCTTCTTAGAATTCACAGTAAAACCTAATATCTAGAAGCCTCAGTCACTAAAGGCCTATATAAGAGTCGACGGTTACTAGATTCAGAGCCACATCAGAGTCCAACTCATTCCGATATTGACTTCCACCCATCCAAGAGGCGACTTGGAACCACCAGCTGTCTTTTCCAAAGCGCATAGCTGTGGTAAATTCCCAGTATTCGGGATACCAGCCTGCGGATTCCCAGTCGAGAAACCCAGATAAATGCCCATCATCATCGACAAGGATGTTGTGCGCTTTCAAATCCCCATGAGTGAACACAATTCTATGCCGCTGACTCTGTAATCTTTTTGCGCGTGACAGGGTCTGTTGGTATTCGGTGTCAGATTTGAATGCATGGGCTGAAGCCGGAGCAAAAAGATAATTGTAAAAAGCCTCTAGGCTGGAAAAAGGACCCATGATGTGCCCAGGAACTCGTGAACTCCGTAAGTGGGTTCCAATAGGAGAGCATATCGTCTCTGATCCTGGAGAATGCCACAATCGCATAGAGGTAATACATAATTTCAACTCTTCCAGCCAAGGCTCCCTGGCATCAACCTGTAGTATATCATTTGAGTTCGCAAGAGGTATACCAGGTAGCCTTGTCATCAAGATAGAAATTCTTCTGTTAAAAGGGGCATCAAGGTGTTCACCACAGTTGATGACTTTGGGTACAGGCATTCCAGCAGATCTTGCCATTTGCATTGAGACCACCTCCTCGACGCTCGTCCTGTCAGTCCATTTCATAACAAGGCCAAATGGTAATTGAATAACATTTGCATCGAATAGAAGACCGAACCAAGAGCAGTACCATTGAGAGAAGTAATAAAGAAACCTGTGAATGACGCCCCAGAGTATTCTGGTGCATCTGCAGGGTACAACTGGTACTTGAGGGGTGGTCTGCCGGATTTCAGACTGCATCCGCCGTGGCCAGGTATAATCTGGCCGTAAGATCGATGGAATCATAAGGCGGGCCATTGAGTCGTTTAAGAGCCTAATTTCGAAAAAGGAAGCTGGGACGTAGGGGTGGTAGTTTCATTTCCTGTCGAGATTTTGAGTTAATGCGGACATTACAGAAGTTGGGATTTAGCTTCGCACATTTCGTCGGATTAGAAAAAATAGAGAACCACTTACTCGACGATAAGAACTTGGCGAGATAAAATCGGCTCCGTAGTCGAGGCGAACTAGGGGGAAGGTAAATGAAAAGTGGAGGAACGAGAACAGGACGCAACCGAGATTTGCGAGGAGAGAAAAGGAGCAGTATCAAAAAAAAAAAGAGAGCAGCGAAAGGGTGTGGGGTAAAGCTTGGGAGATTGACAATGTGCGACCGAATGAGTGAAGAATATCGGAGGAGAAGGTAGGAAGAAGAAATCAGAAGATGTTGTTGTTGTTGTTCTTCCATTTTTCTCAGGCTTTTTTCAGTCGAAGACTATGCAAGCCGCAGCCTTACGTACATGTGCCATCCTTATGTAAGGAGCCTGGTCAAGTCATAATTCCATGTGAACCCCGTAGCCTAACACCATAAGAAGCCCACCTCACACAGGGCGAGAGCCGCATCTAATATTAGATTCTGCCTGATTCTCGGCCTGTAAGGGGTAGCTGATACAAAGATTATCTCAGCCTTGTCACCTTCTCTCACTCTGTGTGATCTCTAGAAGAAGCCCCAAGCAGCATTGGTGACTTCAACGAGTAGTACGGTATTCGTATCCATCAAACCAACCTCGTAGTGTCGCGTTTCGATGCCGATGCCGCCCCTGGGGGGGCCTGGCCGGAAACTTATAAGTCCTTCTGCCACCTTGATTCTATTACTGCTTGGTCCGAAGCATGACCTACGAAGTACCTAGCACCGGTAGCACTGAAAACTCTCAATACCGCGGAAATAGACACTTTCCGTGTAGAAAATAGATACACTGTATGGCGCTGGTGATGTCCTAACCCGCTTACCAGAACCACCACGCTTCTGGCAAGGATGACACAACCAAAAGCCTAGCTGCACAACCGTCTCGGGCACTGTCCAAACAAGATACTAATATACTCTTTGCAAAGAGCAGCGATCGCTAGACAAGACAAGCAAGACGATTCCTATCAAGACACAGCATCAGGGAATGGATGACTGAATGGATGGCATCATCAGTAGCACAGTGAAGAGGAAGGACCGCATAGGTGGTAGTCGAGATAAACAACCACACAGTCGAGGACGTCGAAGCGGTGAAGGCGTTCGTCAGGTGGCGGAGACAGGAAAGGAAGGCGGTGGGGCCGGTTCCGCCTTCCGGGGCGAGCAATCCGCAGCCAAAGCGGCCCTTTTTTTCAAGTGGGAAGCTGCCTCTGTCGCGGGAGAGCTCACATCGCATCAATAATTGCACGTCTTCTGGGAAGTCGCACTCAGTGAATGTCTTCATCGATGGAAGCCTCTGATGGACAGTGAATACCCCTCTGTTTGTTTTGATTCCCCCTCCCCTTCTTTTCCTCCCCCTCCCTCTCTCTTCCCTCCACCACCCTTCACGTCCATATCCGCTACTCGCTACGCGCAACTGCTCTTAACAAGCATCTATCTTGCTCTTGTAGCTCTTAAACACATTACCTCGCTTCTTCTAGCTTCTTCAGACTTTTCTCTGTTTTCTATCGCGTCTTCTATCGCGTCTTCTATCGCGTCAGTCGTCATGGTTAACCCGTCTAATTTCACGCAGTCTCCCGACGACGCCGAGGATGTCGAGATGATAGACGTCAGCCTGCTTCCTGACACTGATCACGACGAGATGCACGACCCCATGAACGCGAGTCCTCTGAGAGGCGTGAACCACGAATTTCACACGACCTCTACCGCTATGGGGATGGGCCCTCCAATGGTGTCTTCTCTTGACGACTTTCACTCTGCGCTTTCTGGTCTGGCGAACCTCCCTCCTCTGGCTCAGCGTCAGCCTGCTCGCGGAATGCGTCCAATGGTGTCTTCTCTTGACAACTTTCACCCTGCGCTTGCTGGTCTGGCGAACCCCCCTCCTCTGGCTCAGCGTCAGCCTGCTCTCGGAATGAGAAACAATTTGCTCAGTCGTCCCATTCGTGCTCGTGCTCCCTTGATCTACCAGCGTCCCGAACAGGTTGCTAAGCCTCCTGCGCTCTCTGTGCTTAAACCTGAGAAACACGAGCCGTTCAAGGCAACTACGACTACGCGACGCCTGTCTCCTCTACTTTCCTCCCGAGTTTCGATCAATCGCCGCCCCCCCTACCTCTTGACCTCTCGCGTCAATAGAGATAACGCGTTCACTGATGCGGCTTCCAATCTGCTTCTGGGGAGCCATAAGCCTTCCTCGAACGACAACTATCTTGTTAAATCGAACTCTAATGCTTATACGTCCTATCCGTTCGTTCATAAACCGCAAGCGCACATCAGTGCCGCCGGAAGCTTGAGCAAGAACTATTCCAATGCATTCACGAGTTCATTGTACTCAAACCGCAACCGCGCGGCTTACTTCTCGTCTGAGCAGTCTTCAAACCACGCGTCTTTCAGCCTCAGCCGTAAGCGGCCTGCAGAAGATGATGGCTACAGCACTGGTAACGCGTTGCTCAAGCTTCGTATTGACCCACCAGAGGTGAGGCAACGCAACAGGGAACGCCTTTTCGGACACGGTCCCCCCCCGCCACCTTCTGCAACTGCTCAAGCTCCTAACTCAACCACGAATGAGCTTTCTGCAGCACGAACTCCTAGTGATCAGCTTCAAGAAGAGGTCACTTCTGCCAGTATCGCTGCGAATGATCACATTCCTGGTGCCTTTCCTGTAGCATCCCCCGTGCGCGCAGTCTCCAATCCCACTAAGGACACGGCTGATCCAGAACACGCGGTTCTTGAAGAGGGTGCCATACCTTTGATGTCGGGAGCCCTTCCTTGTACTCACAGCCCTCGCGAGGTTGTGCCTATTTCCCCCGATGGCACGGTTATTCCTGCTGAGTATTCTCTCGAAGCAAATGACATTCCATCGCTGAGAGCGGAACCCGTTGAAGGACTGCAGCCTACTGAAGAAATGCAGCCAGTGCAAAATGCACCAGCGGTGCACACCACAAACTGGTTTGGCTGGTATGCAGCCGGTTTTGCGAGAGCCTTCACCTACGTCTTTGCGTTGGGGGGTACTGTGAAACGCCGTGCTGTGAGCCTGTTTGTGAGACGCCGTAGGGCTCGTCTACAGCCTACACCTCTGACTGCCGGCCGCCATTCCCCCAGCCCCAGGTCTCGAAGCTTGCGTGGCTACTCCGAAGAGGATAGGCGCCGAATCATGAGCGATCAGTGGCGCAGGGAGCGTGGCCTCCCCACTCGCGATGTAGATTATCCTTTCCCGGAGATAACATTCGATATTCCGCACTTCCCTCTCGAGAGCGGTGCTCTTGGATCCAGTGTGCATCCTAGTGCCATTGAACCGACTACGCCACCATCGTCGTCAAATTTACATGCCTCAGAACGAGGTTCCGATGTCCGAGCGTCCGCCGTTTCTGCGGAAGCCGGCTCGCGTGTACATCCTAATGCCACTAACCTAACTACACATTTGTCGTCAACCGGATTTCGCGTTTCGGCACCAGGTTCGGATGTCGGAGCCTCCGCCGTCTCCGTAGAATCGGGCGTAAGACCCTTTCAACCTTCTCAAGCGTCCGCAAGTCTCGACGAACAGCGAGCAACCGAAACGACCATCGAGTCCGGAGGTGCCAAGGACAAAGCAGGCTCCGATGTCAAAAGAAAAAAGAAGCTTAAGAAAAAGAAGGATAGTAAAGTCTCTGCGGAACGAAAGGCTGCTAAGAATGCAGTCCAACCTTTTGTTGATGCTGCTCGTGAGACTGCGCGTCCGATGCTATCTGACCTGGCGCCTCATCTTTCTTATTCTCGCGCTGCTTTGAAATCCAAGGAAGCTCAGAAAGCAGCGGCCGTCGCGAGACGGGAAATAAACAAAAGACCTCCTATCGAAGAGCAAGAGCCTGCTATTGTCAGTCCCTGGAATGAAGGAGAAGCCCCAGAGTTCCCACTTGGTCGTGCGGTCTCCGCCGTGCGTCTATTCTCGGCACCACAACCTCTTCCTCCGGGCCGTACAGAATCCATTTATGCGGCAGAGTGGCGTGAAATCGAAGAGCGCCAACGACAAGAGGAGAGAAGAGCTGGCCGTATCCGCCTTGAGGGTCGTGCCATTCGCCCCTTGCCTGACGGGTGGGAGACCCGACTATCAGATGTCATGTCCGGGCCAGACGGAAGGCATATTGCTACGTCGTTGACTGGCGATCCATTGAGAAAGAGAGATCTGCTTACTTGCTACGCACAAAATACCTGGCTCAACGATGAGGTAATTAATGCGTATCTTGCCCTTTTGGTTGACTACCTCCGCCACTCCGTTGGCAATGCCGGCCGACATGACAAGCCGCTCTACCATGCATTCAGCAGTTTCTTTTTCTCAAATTTGCGTGACAAAGGATATCAGCAAGTGCGACGTTGGGCGAGCCGCGCCAAGATCGGCGGGAAGGACCTCCTCAACGTCGATACCGTCTTCGTGCCTGTTCACAACTCCTATCACTGGACCCTCATCGTCGTCAAGCCGTCCGATCGGACTATCGAACATTTCGACTCCTTGGGTTCAGTCTCCCATAGACATGTGGCCGTTCTAAAGGATTGGCTGCGCAACGAGCTCGGCCCCCTTTACGTCGAAGATGAGTGGACGGTACTCGCGTCGGTCTCCCCACAGCAGAATAACGGATCTGACTGTGGTGTATTCCTCCTTTCGACGGCAAAGGCCGTGGCATTGGGCATTGACCCAATGTCGTACGGCGCCTCTGATATCGTCACGCTTCGCAAGAAGATCGTGGCCGAGCTGATGAACGGCGGTTTCGAGGGAGCTTTCCACCCTATAGCAGATTCTGAGCTGCTACTCTAGGCCCCCCGAGAGCCTCGGTCTTCTTGCCCCTGCGAGGGGTCGCGAGCAAAGGCCAAAAAAAATAAATAAAATAAAACTCGGATCACATATCACAAGCAAGAGAAAGGAAAAGAAAAATCTAAACCACAAATCACAAATCATAAACAGGAGAAAAAAACCCTGAATTAAAATCGAATCACAACCAGAAAAAAAAAGAAAAGAAAACCCCAAATCACTCACAAGCAGAAATAAAGAAAAAAAAGAAAAAACCAAAACTTGTTACACATGCCCTTTCACTGTCTGTATTCCCCTCCCCCTCCTTCACGGCCCCCAAGTTTTGTATATACCTTTCTGTCAGGGGGCAGAGGAAGGGGGAGGGTGTATGTTTTTCATTTCTTTTTGTCCCCCTCCCCTCCTCCGGGCCCCTATTTTGTATATACACATTCCTGTGCCATGTTTGGGGGCCCGGAGGAAGGGGAGGATGCATGTACCTTTCTTTTTTCCCTCCTCCCCTCCTCCGGGTCCCCATTTTGTATACCTTCCCCTGCCTTTGGGGCCCGGAGGGGAGGGTGCATGTATATTTCTTTTTCTTCCCTTACCTTTTCCCTCCCCTCCTCCGGGCCCTACTTTGTATACATTCCCCTGCGTCTGGGGCCCGGAGGAAGGGGAGGGTGCATGTATATTTCTTTTTCTTCCCTTACCTTTTCCCTCCCCCCCTCCGGGCCCTATTTTGTATACCTTCCCCCGCGTTTGGGGCCCGGTGGAGGGGGAGGGCGCTTGTTTCCCTCCCTTTCCTTTTCCCTCTCCCATCCAGGTTTTGTGCCCTTACCTCTTTGAGGGAGCCAGAACGGGGGAGACTCATTGTTGTCCCTGTTTTTGGGCCCTAGCGGGCCTCTCCGTGCCGACTTCCAAACTCGGGCTTTGCCCAGTTTCATATTGATTTTGGTTGGCTCTCTGGGTGCGACGGACCATGTCCATGACACTTGGGTTTTGAGTTACATCCGGCTCTGTGTTTGAATGAGCTGCGGCGTTTTAGGATGATTGTGGACACAATTTCACAAGCGTGATTCAGATATTAGTGTTGGTTCGTGTTCTGGTCCCTTTTGATGTCATGCAATTGTCTGTGGCAAGATGATATGGAGTTTGGTTCCTGTTTGCATATGGGACGGCGCGATGTTATTTGATACCCCGTCAGTCGAAGCATTGCTCCTGACAGTTGGACTGATTTGATGATATTTTGAATGTACTTGTATGACTATGAGTTGTGATTATGGCTTTCCGACGATGTCTTGTACGTGAGCATAGATCTTCACAAAGAACATGCGTTAAGTGTTTCCAGCTTTTTCACCAGTATGATGTTCTTGTAGTCCTGAACGATAATACATGTAGAATGTCCTTACCAGCGGCTCGTATCCCCTACTTGACAAATCTTTATACATCCTTCGGAGCGCGCGGAATCACCTACTCCATCCTGGTTGGAATGACCTTCGGCTTGCTGGTGAAATGTGTCGCCAGTATCTACGAAGGCCTCAATATGCGGACCCTCTTCTAGCTTCTCCCTCTCATTCGAGATGTTATAGGTCATCTCGATCCATTCAACGCCCATCAACACACTCTTCCCTCTCTGCAAGTATCCTGTCCAATCTCCCTCGTCGCTCCATAAATTGAGCACGACCATGCTCGGGACAGCAGGGACACGATACGATCTGGTATCTCGCAGCTGACCGTCACTGTACCATCGAGAGAAACCAGGGAACCAGTCTAGCCTATGTGTCGTCCACGATGTCCAGGGTTTGGGAAGATCGATAACGCTACTGGCACCGGGAATGAGATGGTCAGCGACAGGGTCGTAGTCCGGTTGATTAGCGTAGTGGATTCGATGGGGAGGGTCGGATGTAAGTATCTCGATATCGGACTCGTCGACGAGGGTGCCTGTGCTTGTTGTGCCTGTGCGGTTTGGGTCATAGGTGAAGATGCCGGCGCAGGCCCCCGGTTCTGGAACATTAATTATTGACTCTGCGGTCTCTCGTGGTGGTCGCATTTCATGGGAGGAAGGAGAGTGCTGGACTGGCACAAGATCAGAGGGCAAAATACGCATTCGGACACGTAGGCTGCAGTGGTGGATGTTTCGAAGTGCGCTCTCAATCTCTGCTGTGGAAGAGTAGTTCTCGAACCGGGTCGCTCGCAGGATGAGGTAGGTCGCACCTTGAGTGCCGTTTTGGTCTGTTGTAATAAAGACGTTCTGTTCCGAATTGACCATTGGGACAGGACCGGGACGGCGCCATGTCTGGACTATCCAGTCTTTTGCGAAGGGGGTCTGGGAGAGAAGGGTGGCTTTCGTCTTCGGGCTTCCTTCGTTGGTGTCGTCGTCGTCGTCGTCGTCGTCGTCGTCGCCGCCGCCGCCATCACTGCCATCGTCTCCATCTGTGCAATTTCCTATGTCGGCGTCATTGTCTGCATTACCACTGTCGCCTGCACAATCAGGATCCTGATTATGCATGTCGCGGTCTTCTTCATCCTGGTCTGTTGCTCTTGGATACACTTCATGTAAAGGAGACTCGAAGTTTCGAAAATCCCAGAACCGGTAATGTTGGAAGTAGCCCGGTTCAGGGCCCGAGACGACGTAGCAGTCACACTGGGAAGGGTGCTCCATCTCATCTGTGTCGAATTGGGTGCTGGTATTGGGCGTTCGAGGCCTGTCTGCGACTGGAATGGCGCGGACTGCCAGGAAGATACGAGAAATTGAGAGGAGTAGCAGGAAAGTGGCCGCCATCTTGCGTTGCGTTTGCTTGTGGTTTGAGAGAATAAGGAGCAAGAAACTGTTTCTGTCTGAATTGTATTGAAGATCCCTTGTTCTTCTCTGCTAGTAAACATGGCTCTGTTCTGGGGAGACTGCATTGTTGCTTGGGAGGAAGCGACGAAGGACGAGGAATACCAGTGGGAAAGGAAACCACATTTACTCTCCTGCAAAACTGTTCCTGTTCACTGGGCTTCTATATATGCGGTGGATTCTTACTAGAAGATGCTGGTTCATGGAAGCAGGCTGAGATGTATAGGACATTGAAGTTATTGGAATGGTATATATATCTGCGAGGCTGTACATCGGTAGTCGGATCAATTCGTGATATCACAGGACATGTGGATATGCAAATCTAACACAGCAGTATACATCAAGCCATTGCGAGTCTGTTTACTCAAGTATCACTTTTGGGCTTACTACTTCCCTCACAAGCCATTTCAGTTGCTTTTTTTTTAGGAGCCTCCTGCTATTTCCGGGGAGTAGAATTTTGTCATTATCAATATGAAGAAAGGCAAAGCTGAAAATGACAGAGGATCATTCACTTGCCATGGGAGGCATTGCTGGAGGGAAAGTTTTGCAGCAAAGACACTTGTCGAAACTACCTATTGTCCATGTTGTGGGATCTAGACAAGTCTGAGGAAACTTCCCAGAAAGTGGAAAATCAGAACCATGACAGCTATGCATTTTTTGTGAACATTGACATTTAAACTGACAAGGAGATGCTCCATGGAATTAATTGTTTTCTATCAAGGCACACACATCCATGCAGCACATAAGTCTGCAATAGCATACATTACTGAATCTTATCATAGGAATGAAAAAAAAAAAAAAAAAAAACAGGAAAATGCACAGAGCTGGGTATAGGTATAGACTAAGGAAAACAGCTGCAGCATCAGATAGCTTCACGAAGCTCCACAAACTGGAAATACCTCCTCTTCGTCCACCCCCTGAACCGCTTCCCCCAGATAATCATCGGGACGGCCAACATGATAATCGCAAAATCAAGCACCCCCAACGCAATAAACGTCTCCTTAACCCCCGTTTCCAACCAGGGATCAACACAGAAAGTAAACACGCACGCCATCAAGTTATTAATCACAGAGATGCAAGCCATCCCCTCGAGGATAGTCAGACTGTAGCACTCAGCCGTGTACGTCATGGACAGATCGCCGACGCACCCCCAACCGAAACCAATCAGGCCCAGCCCCACGTACGGCGCAGGCCAGGACCACTCGAAGGCCGTGCCGAAGCCGAAGAGGAACATGCCCGCCGCACTGATGAAGGAGCACGGAATGAGGAACCAGAGTCTGTGCTCCGCCTCTCGCACCCCGTTGTTGCGCCGCGCCATCCAGATCACGAACTTGTCCGAGCAGTACCCGCCGTAGATACAGCCGAGCACCGCGCCGATGATGCACGGCACGTTCATGATTCCGTCTGCTGCGTCGCCGTAGTTCCACGGTGGCTCGACCCAGTTGTCTTCTTCGAGCGTTAGGTAGAAGCTCAGCCATGCGTCCTGGGCGCCCCATTGTAGTCCTGAGAAAATCACGGCGGGGAAACTGAAGAGGCGCAATGTGTGGAAGAGTCGGTATATGTACTGCTTGAAGCCTGTGCCTCTCAGGTTGGAGGCTGGCGTGATGATTGCGATGCGCTGCCAGTAGGATTTCGGCTTGTCCATGGTGCTGGACGTACCGGGGCCCAGCTCGACGGATGTGGACGCGGCGTTGATGTCTACCTTGGTCTCGCTGGCGGACAGGCCGGTCGTCGTGATCTGGTCAGCGCGGTCTTCTTCGTCGCGATTGATCATCGGAGTAGATTCATCGGTCGGACGCTCGAACATGGTCTCCTCGAGAGTCAACAGGCAGATGAGGAACGTGCCCCCGTTGAAAATAACGGCCATCCACCCGATCCAGCGCCAGCCCAGGGAGCTGTCGGCTATGTAGGACGCGATTAACGGGCCTAGGTACGTGCCGACACTGGTCGCGAGGACGTAGACTCCGAGGGAGCTCCCGAGCTGATGTTCGAAGAATAGGTCCGAAAGTGATAGCTGAACGTTGGCCTCGGCGCAGGATTCAGAGGCTCCGACGAACAGCTGATTCCAAATAGAGTCCTGGGTGTTCTGAACACGGGCAAACCAGACGGAGCCGGCAAGCCCCAGAAGCATGCATATCAGGTAGGAAATACGTCGGCCGTACAACCAGGCGCTCGGAGCGAGGAGGTAGGTCCCGATCCCAATGGCAACGAACAGGACACCTGCCGCTGTGTTCTCGGTGCCCCAGGAGATCCCAAGTTCCTCGTTTTGGCTAGTCCCTGCGCTTCCTGCATCGTTGGATGTCGCAGCGGTTAAACCGGCGATGAAACACACAAGCGTAGCGTGCCAGTATTTGCGTAGCCAGTTCCAGCGCAGAGGATCGTTTGGAGATTGGGTTGGTGTTGGTTTGAGGATGATATGTCCTTCGGTGACAAGACGCCAGGTTCCGGGTAGCTCTTCCATGGTGAAACGTCAATCTTGTTGCCTGAGCCAACGAATTAGTTCTTCGTAAAATCGGAATAACAGAGTGCCGTCGATGTAGATAAGTGAGCCCTGTACGGATATGGATCCTCAGCAAGCCATGACGGATGGGCATGAGGAGCCCCAATCCCCTTCACAGTTCGATCCTCGAAAAGCGGAAGACATTCTATGCTTAAAAGCTTGTTCCTTTGGATCCCCCTTGGCGGGAGCTTATCAGTCAGTTGGCAGAGGACAAAGTCCCACTAGACGAACAGTTCGCACAGGACGCGCAAACGGGTGACGTGAGGCAGATAAACAAAGAAGACCAGGCGGAAATTGACCAGAGAACTGGAGTGTCCCTGCTATTATAATAAATAGAAGAGAGGCAAGGGAAAAAGGAGGGAAAGAGATAAAGGAGAAAGTCGTGTGCGCCAAAACGGACTGGCCCCTGCATGGACCGCGAGAAGGAAGGCTGACCACACCGATAAAGGATACGAGATCTAATTAGAGGCACAGATAGTCTCACATTGCCCCACTGCTCTCGGAGATAAGACGTCAACACAGCGAATCTATGTCCAGCTGGTGTTATCACAGTGCAGAACCGAAAAGCTTTGCCATTGGTGCATCACGTGCAACTGAAGCCCTCATTTCTCACGTGCAGGGCGCATCATGATACTGAGGTTACATTTCCTCTTGATCTGCAAGCGAGAATGAGGGGATAAAGGGAACATTATACGACAAAGATAGGCATTTTTACAAGTCTGCTGGGGAAGGACTGGGGTTTATCTCCACATCTCATTCAGTATGGTCGAATGAGGGACCTGTAGAGCTGTGAACGCACGTTCTTCCCTTGCAAAACCAGAAGACATAAGTCCTATCGCAAACTTCCAGTTCATTAGATAACATGTAAGACCACACCTGTCTTAGACGGAAACCACTAGATAGAAGATATGGCATAGTAAAGTATAATATGCTGACATCAGTCCCCCTTGATAATCTCCTGCGGCGGCAATTGGTGAATCACAATCTCATCCGCATTGAGAAAGTCAGTGCTGGAGATACGGTGTTCGGCAGCTGGAATATCGGGTACAATGCCGGATGCGACATGTCTCTTCACGAGTCTCGCCCGTGCCACCTCACGATCAATATCTACGTACCATAGCTCATCCATTAAACCGGCCGCGGACCGCCACGGCTCTTTGTCCAGCGCAAGGTACAGGCCCTCGAAGACAACCACGCGCGACTCGGGATGGATGACAATGTCATCTTCGATGGGATCTTTGACGGCGTGGTCGAAGCTGGGCGCGTAGATGGTTCCTGTCGCTCGCTCCCGTAGCGATTGGACGAGCTTGTAGAATCGCGGAGCGTCGAATGTGAACGCCGCGCCACGACGGTGGATGGCTGTTTCTGGGTCCGGCATGGCGGCCAACTGGGCTCGGTAGAGATGGTAGCCGTCCATGGGGATAACTGCGGCTAGATCACGATGGATGTTCTCTGCACCGCCATTGTTGCTCGTGTCTGTGGACAAGGAATTGACTCGTCGAGTGACCTTCTCGGCCAGAGTGGTCTTGCCCGACCCCGGGATCCCGGAGATGCCGATCAGGATTCGTTCGCCGGCAGCCTTCCGCTGCAGCTGGGCTGTGCACTCGGCGCGACGAGTGAGGTTTGGTCCTCGAGCGAAGATGAAAGGACGGACTTGAGAGATATCACTCACACAAGATCTTAGTCGCCAGTCTGTCCACTTGCATTTCGTATTCCGGCGTTGTTGAAACCTCGACCGTCATTCTGCTGGGTCTCTCTTTCAGATAGAGACCTGAAGCAAAGGCACGGTGGGATAGCGCAAGCTGTCAGGTTGATTTCCCGCCTACCCCCTCACAACGGTCCGATGAAAGCGTTTCAACCAACGTCAGCGGCGTCTGTTCAGTTCCTTTCAATCTCGCGCTCTCGCACACCGATGACGGTTTCCTCTCGCAACACTTGGATAAGAATCATCGACCGGGCGAGGCGGGGCGAGCAACCAGGGTCGATCAATAATCAGCCTCGTCTGTACAGGCTGCGCCCCAGCGCCCGTCACCCGTCACCCGTCTTGGTGGGGCGCGGGGATAATAAACTCAGTACAAAAACGGAGTTACAAAATGGAGGAAGGAAGAGAACACTTGAAAGTAAAACCTTGATCCCTGTAAACTCTCATGCCTCACTTCATGCCTTCCTCGAATCCGGAGGTAAAATCCCGTCGGAAGGGCCACCCGATGGACCATCCCGACCTTGATTGAGGAATTGTAATTAGTACTCCACGGATGCCCGGACCGTTCCGTTATTATTAGAGGCGAGCGCCGTGACAGATATGACGGCTCATCTATCGGTGTTAGGCTCCAGACTGCTACTGTCGAAAGCGCACGATGTCGTTTGTGTCGCTTGTCTGGTTGGATTATGTTTGAGGCAGAAGAGTAGGAAAAAAGTACTACTAAGGATGGAATATTATGAATTGTACGGTGATACGACATGTACTAGAGTAGTCTAGAGATCTCTGGTATGGTTACCGTTACAACGGCCCTCAGGCAGGCAGATGCAACAACAGGTTACAGGTCCATCAACAATGCTACTTGTGCTGTTGAGGGGTTATCATGAATCTAGACTCTCGGCTTCTCTCACTACCCACTTCTACTATCTATTCCACGTTCGGATACTACTAATATAGGGTCCTCGATCCTACTAGTAACACACCCCACCAAGACGCATCACTGCATACCCCGCATAGCTCCATAGATGCAAGACAGCTCTACAGTGGGTCAACACCAAATCCAAGGGAGCGGATGTTGATGTAGACAAGAGGAGCAGGGCTTAGTGGTATTACTTGCATCCACTGCATGTCGGTACATGAAGTCAATCTTGAGGAAGAAGGCGCTCAGGCTAGCTATACAGGATCTAGACATGTCTGCAGTAATCATCTACACCAAGGAAAATATGTATGCTCTAAGAAGACTCGATGTAACCGCATGTCTGCGGCTTAGAAATACAAACCATCCAGTGAAACGGAACTATGGAACTTCTCCCTCGGCGTATGGAGGAGCCCGAAACAGCCGGACATACGTAAGACGTATCAGGATGCAAAGAGGAGGGAAGCGCGAATTCTGCTCCGAGAAAGGTCGCGCAGGTTCCATGCAAACCATTTGAGCACTGGAAAGGATGGATGGATGAAACGGCAAAGGGTGAAGTGAAGACAAGGCAAAGGACATGACGACGCAGTGTGCACGCATGCATCCCAGCGCGCCGCCGATCCTAGAGTTCGTCTAGTGCCCAAAACACCAGTTCGGGCGGGGGATGGAGCCTTGACAAGGCTCTGAAGACGTATCGTCTTCTTTCTTGCATGCGGCTCTTACTGCTGGGCACCGTCATGGGATGTGCGTGTGTATCTGTGTGTGTGTCTCCGGGTCGGTCGGATCGGGCGTCGAGAGCTCTTTGGCTCGCAAGTCCACGCCAACAGCCTCAATTACTTCACATTCCAGTATTGGATGGCCGGCACGGTGTCTATTGACAAGAGCTGAGGCTCGTATTCCCATTCGACTATGGTGGGGCCTCGAATGCGTCTGCCTAAGGTACACCATACCGACGTGCATAACGCCCGGGTGAAAAGGTGGCTTGCAGCCTCATTTTTCTGCAGTTCTACTGGAACAGGGCGCGTGCATGAGCCTCAATTTCACCCGGGCAACCCATGAAACTCAATTCCTCTACCCTCCTTTACCTGTCATGGTCAAATCCCATGGCATGCACCGCACCCTTAGGCGGCGATGTCTATCGGATGGGCGATACCGTGAGGCGCTTGTGTGCTCCCCGCTTTCTGTTCTATGAAGGGGGGAGCTCTACTATTTTATTCCCTCGATGGTCGCCTTTGCCACGTACTTTCCTGAGTTCTGTTCTCCATCTTAGGCTGTGACAGTCATCGTTGTTGTCGCTTCACTTGAGCATCACTGTCCCGACTCTGAACTTCAAGCCCTAAGTCTTACCGTCGTTGTTGACTTGACTCTGTTGCCGTTGCCGTTGTCATTACTGTTGTAGCCTTTCAGCTTCACTCGAGCCCTATCCCAGAGCGCGTGTTGCACTTTGCAACCCAAGTCATGGCTGTGAGGAATCATCCCGGCGCGCCAACCCCGCATCCGCATCCGATCCAGTTGGGCCCAGCAGCCCATCAGGGTCCGGCTCCACCCGTTTTCCCTAACTCTGTTCCGGCCGCAGGCGGCCCACCGAGAGACAGCAGGCAGCCAATGGGATTTGACCGTGCGCAGGACCATCTGGTCAGTCAAATGGCTGGACTCGGTTTCGAGCGCAGAGAATCCGTCAAAAACAGAGTCGATGTGCGAGGCAATCCAAGTGGCAAGCGCCTTCCTGCTCTCGACATTCGCGATCCTGGCCCCTACTATGAAGGCTGGACTTTCACCAGGGCCGAGGCCGAGAACCCCGGTGAGAAGAAAACCTGGAGACGAGCCTATAGGTTACCGATGGATCTGAGCCAGGGTCAACTTTTCAAGCAAGTTGAGAATAAATCCCGGAAGAGCAGCGCCTTGAGACAACATGCCAAGCTCTCGAAAGGCGCCCGTGATCAGGTCGACCGTCTGATTGGTGACCGTAACCAGGAGGACGATCCAAGGTTCGAATGGTCTCTTGCTTCCGTTCATGCAGAGGAGAGACTCATCAAGGTTAAGAGCTCACGCGTTCCGGCGTGTGAAATTGTCTCGATGGAGGTCATTCTTAAGAGGAAGTTGCGAGACAACGGTTCTCTAAGCCCCTCCAGGTCTGAATACGAAGGGTTCCCACGCAAAGGAGTCGTGGATCTTGAATCTCCTGCGCCGCGCAACCAGCGAGCCTCCCTCCATTTTGACAGGGTTGAGGAGCCATTTGGCGCAGGGCCAACCAACGTCATGCCGAAGAGCGCTCAATGGAATTCGGGGGTACCTAACGGAGTACCTAACGGAGTACCTCACGGAGTACCTAACGGTGTACCTCACGGAGTACCACAGCCAGGGCGTGTACCACAGCCGGGGCCAGCGCAAGCCATGCCGCATCCTGCTCCTGATTATGCTCATCCGCATCCTCCTCCTACTCCTTCTCCTACTCCTCCTGGTCCATCGCAAATCCCTGGGCATCATATTGGAGGGCGCATTCCTACGGGGGGCCCGATTCCACAAGCCCCGCCGCTGCCCCGAGGACCGCAAAGACAGCCAGCCACTGCGCAACCGATCCCAGGTGCATTTCCAGGTGACCATGGAGGTATAAACGCCGCCGGTCCAGTTCCGAGAGGTAGCCCTGCGTTCGAAACAGGAGGCTTTCCGCCAGGTCCTCAGAGGCCAGAGTATCAACCTCCTCTAAGAAATCAGCCCGCGGCGGGGAACTTCCCAGCATACCAAAAAATACCCCAACCGAAACAATTTGTCCAGAATGCGGCAGTGGGACCCAAAACCCCGAAGCCTGCTCCGCGAGCGGAGCGGGCGTGGACTCCTGACAGCAGCAGTACCGAGGATGATGAATACAGTCTCTTCGACAAAACATACGAGTCCTCTGTATCCGACGTTGATTCGATGGAAGAGGAACTACTCAAGGTCAAGCGCCCTCAGCGGCATGGAAGTCTTCACCAGCCGTGGGCTTCCTCGAAGCACCGGGACGAGCTCGCATACCGCCAGCACCATCGCCCTCCTTCTCTGAGAGTCAATGACGATGGGGGGGACCGACGAGGCCCACGCTCCCTCCGACAGATCCGGGATGTCCAGCCTAAGGTTGTCCCTGGTGCATACCGCAAGAGCGCGCGTAGCTCTTCTAGTTCCCTCGACACGGACCCAGAGTATGCTCTGGACAAGCGGCTTGAGCGTCGCCTTGAGGGGCGTCTTGAGGATTTCCTTGAAATTCAAAAAGACATTTTGTCGGATCGGGAGAGATCTATTGAACGCCGAGAGAAAGATCTGGCCTTTCGGACTCGGGAGATGATGGAGGAGGCCCGGTACTGGGATCGCCAGCGCATGTTCCCGCGAGACGGCCCGCCACCCGCTTCCGCGGCACCCGCCATGCCTATGTACGGCTACTATCCCAGGGTACCTGGATACTAGGTTGACGTGCGACGTGTGACGTGTCAGGGCGGCAGTTTTGTTCTGGAGATGGGGGCGGAATTGTTTGGAAAATTGGCGTGGGTGGGTTGGGGTCAGCGTGCTTTGCCTTTTGTCGGTGGGTTGATCCGGATGATATGATACCTAGATAATTCTGCGTTTAGCTTTCAGGGAATCTTCAGTCTTTTATCCATATGATAATGCCCAAGTTGGGTGCTAGCAGTGAAACGTGGACGATTCAAAAGTGCCGTGAGTGCTGGCAGTTGATGGTATGATGTTATCGATAAGCCACTGCCCCGCCCGACTTCGCCCGGTGACGGCTGCGGGTTAGTCCTCGGCCTCACCGACGCTCTTCTCTCCTCCTTTTTCTCCCCCGTCGCTCGCTGCCCCTTTCCTACTTGTTTCCAGTTCATTCCGCCCTCTATTCTCCCATCTGCCACGTCTATACGCTTCCAATTGAACAACCGCCAATATGACGCGCAAGTTTTTCGTCGGAGGAAACCTCAAGATGTACGTGGCTGCCACTCCCCCGCCTTCATCCGCCCCGCCCACTTTGCAGTACGAGTAGGAAGGCTGACTTGACGACTTTTTGCTTTCTTCGTGCTGCAGGAACGGTTCGGTAGACAGTGTCACCACCATTGTCGAGAACCTAAACTCTTCCAAACTCGACCCCAGAACCGAGGTTGTCATCGCCCCTCCCTCGGTTTACCTCTTGCTGGCCCGCCAATTGGCCAACGACAACATTGCTATTTCCTCCCAGAACGTCTTCGACAAGCCCAATGGTGCTTTCACCGGTGAACTGAGTGTCTCGCAGCTTTTGGATGCCAAGGTCCAATGGACTCTGGTCGGCCACAGTGAGCGCAGGACCATTCTGAAAGAGGACGACGAAGTATGTAGACTCTTCCTGGTCCCTTGGCCTATGAGTTGTGCTGACTATTTGTAGTTCGTTGCCAGGAAGACAAAAGCTGCCATTGATGGTGGTCTAGGCGTTATTCTCTGCATCGGTGAGAGTCTCGAGGTACGTCTTTTCTCTAGTTCACTCACCCGAAGTCAATCTCACACGTGACCACTCCATCCAGCAACGTGAAGCCGGAAAGACGATCGATGTTGTGACCAGACAACTCACCGCCGTCGCATCCAAAGTGTCCAAGGAGGACTGGGCCAAGATAGTCATTGCTTACGAGCCAATCTGGTAAGATACCTAGAATCCGCGTTGACTCTTAGCAGAGCCAGTTGTGCCTGACAATCTTTCTTTGATCCAGGGCCATCGGAACCGGCAAGGTTGCTACCACCGAGCAAGCGCAGGAGGTCCACGCCGCTATCCGCAAGTGGTTGGCCGAGGCTGTCTCCCCCGAGGTTTCGGAAGCTACTCGCATCATCTACGGCGGCAGCGTCAGCGAGAAGAACTCCGCCGATCTGGCCAAGGAGCCTGATGTTGATGGTTTCTTGGTCGGTGGTGCCTGCTTGAAGCCCGCATGTATGTTGTCTTGTTTCCCCTTCATTTTTGGAGCACGTGCTAACTGGTCTGTAGTCGTCGATATCATCAACTCTCAGAAGTAAACAGTTATTTAGAAGGTTGATACACCAAGTGTTTGCACACATATGCTCATTCGTGAAGACTCTGCGTCTGTCTACGCGAGTGGGCGTAGACCCATCAATTTATGAGAAGAGAAAATAAAAAGTTTAAACATCATAGGAATTTTAATACGGCAGTATAGCCGTTCTCCGGTCTTTGCAATCCCCGCGGGATCTTGGCCGTACTGTCAAGGCACACCTTGCAACTCTATTGGATATAGGCTTGGTCTTCGTATGAAGTATGTCGTACCTGCATGAGCAGGGATGTAATTAACCTGTACACTGTAGTAGATTTTTCATGCAGGATTCACCTCGAATATTACATCACGTCATTCCCTTTATGCAACACTCCGTCTCCATTCATGACGAGTATAACACTGACACACCGATGCCTCTCCAATACGAAGCTGCGCCAGACAACCCTCCACCCGCGGACTGCCCCGAGGAGTTCGATGAATTACCACTCGATGACAATCCAGAAGAAAACGAACTAGGACCTAATCCTACGCCCACACTAACAAGAAGCTCCTTCACGCGTCCCTCCCAGAGTAGGCGGACGTTCCAGGACTGATCGACGCGGATTTTGACGACCGATTCCGTTGCGTCCTCTCTGCTGGATGAAGACGAGCTGGGAGCTGCAGTGTTTGTCTTTTTTTGCAGTGTTGTGGCGGTTGGAGGCATGTTCATGCGCATCTTCTGTCTAGCCCATTCGAGTCCATCGTCGTCTTCGCCGGGTTCCGGTTTTCGTTTCCACGTCTGTCTCCATAATTCGCAGCCGGCGACCATTTCGCTTTCCCAGCTGTACACATTGAATCCGAACCGGGAGCTGAATGCTAGGTTGGGAGAGGCGCGGACGGAGTATGTAGTCGACAGCGAGCCCGTGAGAGGAGTCAGTGTCAAAGTCAGGGTATACGGGAAGGTGGAGATGGGGCTGTTGGTATTTGACAGCGACGATGATGACGACGAAGAAGGGACCTCTGTAGCAGCTGGGAGAGTACTGAAACGCAATCCCGTAGACATGCCGACTAGAGACGATAGTGGGGAATAATACGCCTCCGCGCCGGCGGATAAGAGTGACAGTAATGGCGGAGACTTGCTATCGACAGCATTCTCCTTCTCTCTTGGGTCGGGGCCAAAATTCCACAACCCTCTCCATCCGAAGAGAGCACTATCCGTGCTGAAAAGGTACTCGTTGCTGTACTTTCCCGTGTCGTGAGAGAGTTGTGTCAGAGCGGCCGCCTGCGGGGCTGATGTCGATAATGGAGGTCCCTGAGTCGAGCATACTGCGAGCGACCATTGCATGGTCGGCGACATGCGACGGAGCAATAGGGCGTTCAGTGTCGTCGGTGGAGGCAGGTGCAGGGTTGCATGCAGCAGTGTCGGCTTCCGGTCACCATAGTTATAATAGCGAGCATTTGCGTCGAGCAAGGGGTCGTGAAGAGGGGAAACAGGTGCCTGGATTTGACGGTAGCCTGGGGCCAGTTTGCGGAGGGGTATCAACGCAGTTCTGCTAGGTGTGTTATTGAACGGAACAGTGCTGAAGAGGTACGATACTGATCCGTCAATAAAGCCAACCGTGCCAAGGGTGTAGCTCGTAGCAAAGTGCGGAGTAGACAGGGAAGAGAGGTGGACGCGGAGACGCTCCGGAGTTGAGAAATCGAGAATCGCTGCGAAAGATACATTGTCATCAAAAGGAGCCACAGATACGGAAACACCATTTCACGCACATTGCGCCGTCGCAGTAAGCGACGAGTAGGAATTGTCCGTGTTCCAGTTCGTCGCCTCGGAGAAGGCGACCTGGATGTAGTCCATGAAGTCCAGCATGATTCAGGTAGGGAAGTTATTGGGGCTAATTTCCACTCTTCTTGAGAGTCATGAATATATATAAACAGACAAGACAGCCATGCCCGGTCTCAATCCTTGGCTGCTAGTATATGAGGAGTGAAATGGATGAACGCGATTACTTCCGACTTGTCTCTGTCGGAGATGAAGCTCATTTCTCAATCTGTACTAGTGCCATCGGATAAGATCCGCATCAATTTTCTTCCGAAGCCCATCCGTTATCAGAAGGAAAAAAAAAAAGAACGTTAAAACCAGGGCGATCAATACCGCTCGCTCATTCAGAAGAGGTACAGGAAAACTCAAAGAGGTCGTGGAGATTCTTGTGATTACAACTCGAATTGAGCCGACACCGCTTTCTACGCTCCAAAGATGCCTCGATCAAAGCGCGCGAGAGTCGTGCCCGAGTCTAGGACCGCCAAAAAATCACACAAGGAACAGACCAGACGCTTGTATGCGAATATTCGAGAAAGTGTCGAGAATTACGACTATCTGTTTGTGTTTAGCGTGGATAACATGCGGAATACGTACTTGAAAGACGTGCGCACCGAATTTGCAGATAGCCGGTTAGTCTCATCCCCTCTCACAGTGGGAAAAGCAACTTCTTTGCATTGACAATTGATCCCAATACTGCAAAAATAGGCTATTTTTTGGTAAAACAAAGGTCATGGCGGTGGCTCTCGGCCAGAGCCCCGAAACCGAAGCTGCGCAGGACCTGCACGTCCTACACCCCTACCTAACCGGTGCGGTTGGACTGCTCTTCACATCTCGCGCCCCGGAATCTGTCATCGAATACTTCGACTCATTCCGCCCGTTGGATTTTGCCCGTGCGGGCACCGTAAGCACCCGATCTTTTACCATCCCGAATGGGCTCGTATATTCACGCGCTGGCGAGCTCCCCGAGTCAGAGGATGAGCCTATTAGCCATACCATTGAGCCTGCCTTGAGGAAGCTGGGTGTTCCCACGCGCTTGGTGAAGGGGAAGGTCATGCTTGAGATGACGGATGGCGAGGAAGGATATGTTGTTTGCCGCGAGGGAGAAGAGCTGGATTCGAGGCAAACAACCTTGTTGAAGATGTTTGGTGTCACCATGGCGGAATTCCACGTTGCTTTAAAAGCATACTGGAGTCGGAAAGACGGTCAGATTACGTTTCTAGAGAAGAAAGCGGCCGAAATGGATGTTGACGCCCTATGAGCCCAAAAGTGAAGAGACGGCAAAAGTATCTCCTTGTTTTTCCTCCCTTTATCTATTTCGAGGATGGATGAACTGGCCAACTACCGTGCGGTTGTCCCACTCGATTTACTTTCGGGCATATTGCGGCGTTCGGCATGGGCGTTTCCTTCTTGTCTTTATCCTCTCGGTCCTGTATTATGTTTGATGAGCGTACGACGGACATTATATACGTACTCGCGCCATCGATGAATATCATGAATGAGACCCAGCAATGCTAGATTTCAGTAGCTATTATACTTTGTTGCTTTCCCTCCGGGCACACTGGATAATGCCATCCACATCATTCCATTACTCTGCTTACATACCGCTGTGAAGAGATCTGGCATTGCCCCATTGTGGTGGAAGGTCTTACCTGATCGTCTTACCTCAATATCATGCATGCTATCCTCCTAGTCGCCTCTCGACTAGATCTCTCTTTTTCTCCATTTTTTTTGGAATAAAATACATACTTACCCAAGGAAGTACTGTCGCCAGATCAGGAACGCACAAGACAATAAAGATAATCGAAAACCGCAACCAGAATGCAGACAGAAAGTAGAGAGTATCGAATCACTGAAAAAAAAAAAAAAAAAAAGTATGGAACACTGGGCTGGGGATTACAAATGGCTTCACCTCAACTTATTTGACCCGGCAAATCGGCAAGAGGAAAACACTTCGATCTCAGGACGCTTGCTGTTTAAATGGGAACTTGGCGCGGCGAAAAGTGTCGTCGAATTTGTCGGTCTGTGGTAAGTAGGAAAAGGTACCATGCTCTGCAAGATTATAACGACGATAATCTCGCCGACGCCATCTTACCCGTGCGTAAAATGCAATAGAACGGGGGTCAAAGAAAGGATCGATAAATTAGACACGTAGAATACCCACCAGCAAGATGATGGCTGGGTGTCCGGAAGAAGGGAAGAAGACAAGAGGCTATCTCGTGCCAAGTAATATCTCTTTAGTACCTTCGCTTGGTGCGATGGTCCTCATATCCTTCATCGTCATGATGCCTTTTGCGTCCATAATCCTCTCGCTCACCATACCTGTCACGCTCGCGGTCGCGGTCACGGCCGCGCTCGCGGAATCGATCACCATCTCTGTCGCCTGCCCTATCACGGTCTCTCCGACGGTCAAAGTCACGGTCACGGTCACGATCACGGTCGTAGTCACGTCGATCTCGGACTGTATGGCCCTCCCTTGGTTTCACTGGTTCACGGTTGCTCCCCGTAGGGCCACGAGCATCGCGCTCATACTTGCCGCCGCCAGTATAGGAGCCACCAAAGCCAGCATTACGACCACCTCCGGGACCAGATGGAGCATTCGGTGGCGGCTGGCCACCATATCCGTTGCTACGCCCACCTTGGTATCCGATACCACCTCGAGGCGGGCCGAAGGAACGGTCGCCGCGGTAACCTCCTCTGAATCCTCTACCTCCAAAGCCACCTCGAAATCCGCCTCCATAGCCACCAGGTCCCGATGGAGCATTGAATCCTGGTCCAATCGGACGCGACGGCAGCGCCTTGGTGTAACCACGGCCTCCAAGGCCTCCGCCAAAGCGACGGGGTTTCCAGCCTTTAACGGTCCGGCCACGTTCAACGTCAACCAAGACGCGCCTATCTTTGATTCGTATGCCATCCGTTTCTTTGTAGGCGGCTGAAGGAGCAGGCGAGGAAGCATGTGTTAGCCCAGGTAAAAGTAGAGCATCTCGAAGTCATCATACAAAACTGTGACTATATTAGAAGAATTTTCGGGGGATGTCAGTTACCTTTCATGTCCTTTTCACGCTCGTAAACAATGAATGCATATCCCCTATGAGCTTTCTTGGAAGATCCTGTGGTGTCCTTAACGATACGAATCTGGAGGCATGTTAGTGACGACTTGAGGGAAAAATGAGGAGCAGAGATAAAAAGCCCTAAGGCCACAGTATAAAAAAGCTACGTACCCTCTCAATTGGCCCGAATCGCCCAAATTCACGTTCCAGATCGGATTCTTTCACATCGTAACTAAGCCGAGCAACGAAAAGCGTCCTAAACGGATCACCGCGAGCTTGTGGATCATTATTGGGATCATCTGTTTTTGACAAAGAACGACCTGCATCAGTTGACTTGAGGTTTGAAAAATTTTGAGCTCTTCTAAAAGAGACAAAGGCTCAGATGCGACATTACTCCATACATTCTTGTAGAGATGCGTCCAATTGTTGTGGAAGCCTTTCCTTCTTCTCTAATTTCTCGCGCCATTTGCGTTGTAGCCAGCTCTCGCTAGGGTGATACGAAATCTCCTCTGGGTATGTGTTGAGGTCATCTAGATACTGCGCAACACCGGAGATTGAGCTCTTCTTGACGTCTTCCGGCGCACGGTCACTGGGAGGGATATAACGAAGGGGCGGACGTGGCTGGAAGAGCGCGAGGAGCGGAGGGGGGAGCTTGTCTGTCATCTCGAGTTCTCACAGAGCAAATTACAAATAGTAAAATACTATCTGAAATATGCAATGCGGAGCATTAGCGCGAGAAAACTCGAGAACAAATGCAACAGAAAGAGACAGCAAGACAATGAGAACGGAAGCCCATGTTGGTCCAAACGGAAATATGCTCTGCGCGGCACGAGAGGTTCGCGCCCTGAGCTGCTACGCGCTAGGCGCACTAGACGCCATTGTCGCCACCGAGTAGGGCACGCTTACTTAATCCACGTCCCGATTCCTGCGAAGTTCAGTCGAAATAGTCCGAGGGAAGATTGGATAACCTGGAATTCACTACGGACAAGCTCTTATTTGGATGAGTGTGTGTCCGGGCATATTGAACGATGCCAGTACAAGGGATCAGGATGGTTACTCAGGCCAGGGTATGCCTCAACTCTCTGACTCCATCGAAACTCCTCCAAATAATCTGGTGCACTGACGATGATCAAAATGGTCACAGAATGGCGTAGGCGCCTTTATTTTACAATGCAAACGCCTTGATTTCCACTACTGCGATTGGGCAGGTAGTTCTCGAGGCATGGTGTGAGTACTCTATTTCTGAAGGAGATTGGGCATTGGAGACCTTGGAATAACCCGAAGCTGATCATAATTCATTCCTCCCCCAGTGCATTCTTAAAACACTACCTCCCTGCCTTCGCGCAAGCAAACCCTGAGATCGAAATCCATGTTTCGCCCCGGCCGAACAAACACCCTCTGATTAAGGGATACTATGTCAATGGACGAGAGAAGCCCGCCTGCGTTCGAAATCTGGAGCCGGAGCAGATACTTCAGAAGGCCAACTTGCTCAAGCAGGCAAGTGGAGAGAAACTGAAGAGCACCAAGAAGCCAGTTTCTAGTATCAATGAGAGCGTCAGAGGTATTTGGTCTCCGTATCACGGGGATCTCAAAAGGGTGTAGTCTGGTTCTTCCGTTTTGTTTCTGGAATTGTTTGTGGGTCTGTCAGGATGAGCTCTCTGTTGTTCTTTTTTTCCGACTCACGATGTTATCACCGAATATTTTGTATCATAAGTGGGGTTATATTTCAGCATAATGTGCGGAGTACAAAGGAATCGGTATGCTTCAGCAATGCGACTACGAAAGTACGGCGCTCGTAAGTGCTATACGATCGAGAGAAGAGTTTTAAGGAGAGGTAGAAGAGAATTTCGATATTGATTCATAACCCATAGAAATAGCAGATCTCATGTAAATGGTATGGAAACGCCGGATCTGAAAATGCTGTGGTGGAGGGTAGTCCCCAGGGTATCAAAGTAAGAATTAAAAAGCCAAAGACAGAATTGCACCGCCCGCATTATGCTAATATTATATAGAAGGGCTGTGCCAGGACTGTGTCTCAAACACACCAAAAAGAAAAAGCCAAGTTCACAGATATATCTGGAACATTGACTTCGGTGAACTGACCGGTTTACCGCAGCCAGCGACCTGACACTTAGAAAACGGTTTTGTTCGTGTCCCGGACGACACGACCATCCTTTTGGCCTTCGTTAACGAGCGGTTCGTAGCACATGTGCCGCAGTAGACCTGACAAATTAGCCAACCCATCACCACACTGAGAGATTGGTACTTACATGACCACATGGCTTGGCTACCCAAATCTGTTTCTGGATTTCGTCCCCTACTCCAAGCTCTTCGCCGCAATTTGGACATACGATAACGTCATCCTTTTGGGCGCCTCTAGTAAAGCCTTCGGGCGGAGGGGTCGGTGGTTTGTACGAGGGAGACCGCCTGACGCGATCAAAGCGAGGCATTATATCAGGTATTTCAAGCGTCAGACCGACCGCGAGATCAAACTCGTTTCTTGGTCCATCAAGCCAGAAAGTCTCCACATCTTGCGGCGGTCGATGAGGAAGATTCCGAGCTCTCCAGGCAACCTCTTGCCTGATTGCCGCATCATTCGGCGGAAACATCGGGGCTGGAAATCGTAGCATATTCAAAAAATCCGTGTCTCCAAACAGGCTTTGGGGGGGCCGTGGCGGTGGCAGTCTGACGGCGGACCTGACAAATTCGACTTCAGGACTTCTAGGAGTCCCCATGTATTCGACATCGGGGTTAGTAGAAACATCAACAGCGGTTTCACGATCTTCCTCCAAATCCACAACATCATCCATTATATTCCTCCCAAATCTGGGAGGTCTTGCACGATGTGCACTAGGCCTATTCCTTGAATCTTGTTGGCGGCGAGAAATCCGCGGAGGAGAATCAGGGTCGTTCGTGAGGTCAATAACTTCCTCCTGCATTTGCTCAGAGTTCGACATTACTGGATGTCGAAAGTCGAACCCGTCGCCGGCAAATCGAGGTGGTAATGGTGGAAGAGTAGGACGAGAGCGAGGCGATTGATGGCGAGCGGGGTCAAAGTGAGAGGTTTCGCCCCCCCTAGAGCCTGATATTTGGCGATGAGGACGCTGCAACCAAAATATCTCAAAAGTCAGCTGGACGGAAATCAAGATTTTCTTTTGCCTTTTTGCACACTCGTAGAGACGACGACCCCTGCCTCCTCACTCCAGGATAACAGCGGGGTAAAGACAAACCTTTCTTGCCGTCAGAAACTGGACAGGGGAATCGTCGTTCATGTTGTTGGTGCCTGGTCGAGAGCTGAATCGACAGCGTACCGAGCGAGAGGTGCGAGTGAGAGTAGGTTGTTGCTGTTGCCGGAGATAGGCGTGGCTCTGGGGGCATGATTAGTTAGAAGTCGGTCCCAAAGTTTCGTCGGTGGCACTCCCAGTTCTGCCAACTCGCAGTGGGATGCGAAACAGATGAACAAGAGGCCTTCCCTGCATCAACAGGTCTTCGGAAAATGAGATAAATTACTGGCATAGTCCAGCTTCGCAATGCTGGATCCTGTCTAACGACAAAGTTGTATATTTCCTTTGAACGCGAGATGGATGAGAGCAGTGCAGCGGAAGGGCGCTACGTAGGTGATGTCACGTGGAACGGTGCGTCGTGTTAGACGAGCCTGACTTGTGAGAATCCATTCAACTGATCAAACATTGCTAAAATTACATATGACATGGAATGTATTCTCTTCATGACTGTGCCGCCAACACTGTGACCACTCCTTCTTCGTTGGCGGCTACTATGCTCTGAGCCGCTGTACCCCATGCTACAGAGACCGCCGGGACGGCACTCCTGAATGGCTCAGACCATTGCTTTGACGCCTTTGAATACTGCTGCACGGTAATACCGCTGGGTCCGCCAGTCAGCAGAAACTGTCCTGTATAATCCCAGCTGATCGAGTTGATCTTATTCCCCGTATCCAGGACCTTGGTCTCCACCGAGTGGCGCAAATCCCATACAGAGATAGCAGTGGAGTTTTCTGCCACTGCGGCCAAGAAGGTACCATTTTCGGAAAAGAAGAGACTTTTGACTGGGCCAGACATAGCGAAGTTTGCGGCAGCGGCACCACTTCGAACCTCGAAGATCTTGATTTGTGCGTCTGCGCCTCCAGCGGCAATGAGGTGGCCATCTGGATGGAACTTAACGGATAGTAGAGCTGTGACAGAGTCACTATAGGATCCATGTGTAGCATTGGGTTGAGAACACTTACAGGAGTCACTGAAGACCTGAGTAACCACGGAATTTGTCGTCAGATCATACAAGATATAGCTCTTATCAACACCAACAGAAGCGACGATGTCGCCGGTCGGATGCAGGGCCAAAGAAGTTACTTCGCCAGCATGAGAGTTAAAAGTAGCTAACTCAGCACCGTTCTCGAAAACCTTGACCGTTCCAGTGGACGAAGCGACGACAGCTTTCTCGCCTGCCCAAATAGCGTCTGTCACAGGACCGCCAATTTTCAAGGTCTGAAGAACACGTTTCTGGGACCGAGAATAGATGCCAGCAACCCCATCGACACCTCCAACCAGTACTAATTCACCGGAAGAGTTCAGAGACAATGCCCGAGTGCCAGGGTAGAGAGGCTCCGAAGTCTCAGCTGGCTGGTAAGTTGAAATAATTTCGCCCGTAGCCCAACCTTCAGGTACAGGACGTTTACGGCGGCCCTTCGAAAGCCTGGTCATCAGTTAGAAAAGGAATGTTCAGCGCCAGGTATCGTAGGGACAACATACGCAGCCTGTATGCTTTCAATCCTCGCCAAAACCGCCTCTGGTAAGCCGGCTGAATCAACCTGCATAGCTTCCCCAGCATCCGCCGCACGAGTGGCCCCGACCGTCACTTTAGATAGCGCATCGCGAGCCTCGTCCCTTTCTCTCGTAAGCCGTGCAATAACTCTGACAGCGGCGTCATGTTGGTAGAGTGCTGAACTAAGCTCTTGTCGCGTTTGTACAAGGGCCTGTCGTAGGGAAAATGTCTCCAGAGCGAGGGCATCCCATTCTTCTTGGAACACGCTGAGTAGAGAAGGAATCGAGGTGAGCGTAGGAGGTCTAGGTCTAACAACGCGGTCGGTCTTCACTTCGACGAGATCATCTGCCGAAAGGTCTTCCCCTGTCACGGGATCCTTCCCATTCTCTGCGATATAAGCCTCGATAAGTCGTTTCTCGAAGACACGGCCTATTCGAAAATCAGAACCATTCCACTCGACTATACCCATGTGTTGAATATTTTGCGTACCACTCTTGCGCGAGACAGTCGGCACCTGAGGTGCTTCTCCCGAAACTATAATCAATAGATCATCAGCTTTTAGTTGACATTGAGGTTTGCGATTCAAGACTCACTAGCACACAGCATTGTATGTCGTTCGGCTTGGGGATGTGGAGTGAAGAGTTCGTTGAGAAGCTTCAGCCCTTGGTTCTTTCGACGCGCAGAGCTTGGGAATACTTCCTAGCTAGGATTAGCGCAGATCTCGAGGTGGGCCTTGGCGCCTGTGGTCGCCTGTGGTCTGCGCGACAACAACTTGAACTGCCTTCTCAAGCAATGTTGTCTTCGTTGCTGTAGCTTCTCTCTGCATCTCCTCCAGTATGTCCAGTGACTGAGAAACTACCCTCCGATTATACTCCTTTTTGAAGGTTTTACACTCTTGAACGCCTCATGCGAGTGGATTGTCGCACATTGTTGAGCATCGAACCAAAGCTTCCAGAATCGCATGACGCTTGAAGGCGCGGAGGAACCCGGATGGCTGCCCTCTAACAGTTTCTTGCCTTCGCCTTTGCGAATTGCTATCTTCTATCGTCTTGTTGGCACCCGGAGGGCAAGTCAATTATCGTCAGTTGTGCAACCGAGCCATGTCGTTTAATGCGAAGAATCTCTCATACGGTACCTTAATTCGCGTTTGACACTTTTTCGAAACATTTCTGATCTGTGGTACAGAGGCAAATGAACCATCGTTTCTGCGTAAATTAAAAGGCCAGTATGGAGATACTTCTGGTCGTCTACAACGGCCAGCCCAACTACCCCGAAGACTCCGGGATAATGACGACGCCGACGATGAGCCCACGTATATTTTCGAGGAAAGCAACGAGGTGCTCTCTAAGGAACAATATGAAGCTTTAGTGCGTGAATCTGGAGATAAAGAAGGTGTGCACCAAACGCCGGATCAAGCAGGGCAAGAAGGATCTACTGCTAAGCAAGATGACCACAATGCGAATGCTGGAAAGGAAACACAATCCTCAGGACCCAAACAAGCTATAGCAGAGATAGGTGGCCCAAGAAAACGGAAACAGGCAAGGATAATAGGACATGAAGAGACTCCAGAGGATGCGCAACCGCCGCCAAAGACTTCTCGAAAGCCGAAGCAGGCGAAAAAGAAGGTGAAGCTGTCCTTCGACGAAGCCTGAAGTCAGCCAAGGCCTCCCGTACTGTCGGTCCTATTAAAAATACTATCAGGATATCTGGTCCTCTGTTGAAGGGCGACGATCTGGGCTGTTACGCCTATCCCGACCATCTGTGCAGCTCTTCGCCAGTCGGTGGAGCTATTTTAGGTCACGCTTAGGCATAGTAATCAAGCAGAAAAGAAAATATATTTATATAAATTCGTTGTTCTTCCATTCACGCAGTGTTTAATACCAAAATATATTGTTGCAATAGTTCTCTGCGTTGCCATATTCCCCAGGCGCGTGCCTTCAATTTTCCGATGGCTTATTCTACTATCAAATTTTCAAAGCGGAGCACACTAGAAACCCAACGTCATTCCTATTATTCACCACTCAGAGCCTCCTCTTTGACATCCTCTAGAACCCCGGCGTTGCAGCCGGCCAGTCTTCGAAATGCCCGTCGTCAACGTCGAAGATCTGGTCCGTCTCCAGCGGAGATCCGATGACATACGAAATGTAAGTTGCCCCTCCACGTCCCACTTGTCCGCTCTTCGCAGTACGGTTCGACGCTAATAATGCCACGCAGATATGCATCCTAGCACACGTAGTAAGTTACAAGAGGGTTTCATCCACTATGTATTTGTGCTCTTCTAATTCCCAATCGAGGATCATGGCAAAACGTCCCTCACGGACAGTCTGATCGCCACGAATGGCATCATCTCACCCAAGCTGGCGGGAAAAATCCGTTATCTGGATTCCCGTCCAGACGAACAAATCCGTGGGATTACAATGGAGTCATCGGCGATTTCGTTGTATTTCTCCATGCTTCGGCGCTCGGCGCCAGATGCAGCCCCCGAATCCAAGGAATATCTGATCAACTTGATCGACTCGCCCGGCCATATAGATTTCAGCAGCGAGGTATCAACTGCCTCCCGTCTCTGTGACGGAGCTCTCGTGCTTGTTGATGCCGTGGAGGGTGTCTGCAGTCAAACTGTTACTGTGCTGCGACAAACTTGGGTGGAGCAGCTGAAGCCTATCCTGGTCGTTAACAAAATGGATAGGCTGGTGACTGAGCTGAAGATGAGCCCCAGTGAGGCCTACTCTCATTTAGCTAGGCTCTTGGAACAGGTCAATGCCGTCATTGGCAGCTTTTACCAGGGAGAACGCATGGAAGAAGATCTAAATTGGCGTGAACGTATGGAGGAGCGAGCAAATGCGTCTCCAGCAGGAGCAAAGAATCTTTCCAAGAAACAATCGGACGATGCGGTTTCCGAGGATTCTACTGCGACTGAAAACCATATTAGCACTGAGTTCGAGGAACGTGATGACGAAGACATTTATTTTGCCCCGGAGAGAAATAACGTGATTTTTTGCAGCGCAGTCGATGGCTGGGCATTCACAGTTCGGCAGTTTGCGGGAATCTATGAGCGGAAGCTTGGTATGAAAAGGTCTGTCCTGGAGAAGGTCCTCTGGGGTGACTTCTACCTCGACCCAAAGACGAAACGCGTGCTCGGACCGAAACATCTAAAAGGAAGAGCACTGAAACCGATGTTTGTCCAACTTGTTCTCGAGAGTATCTGGGCAGCGTACGAAGCTACGACAGGGGGAGGGAAAGGCAAAGGGTATGCGTAAAGAAAGGAATATTCTTTATATACATTGACAGTATCAAGAGTTGACTAATCCTTTAGCAGTGACTCGGTCTTGTTGGAAAAGATTACGAAGTCGCTTAACATTAGCATTCCGCCATACATTCTGCGCTCAAGAGACCCTCGAAACATAATGAGCGCGTTGTTTTCCATGTGGCTACCCTTGTCAACTGCCGTTTTGGTGTCTGTGGTAGAATATCTGCCTAGTCCTAGAGCCGCTCAAGCCAATCGCCTGCCGAAGATGATTGAGGATTCACCCGATTCCAATTTTGTCGACAAGAAGGTTAGGGATGCGATGGTTGATCTGAAGATGGGACCCGAAGATCCCGTCGTGGCGTACGTGAGTAAGATGGTAGCTATTCCAGAGAGCGAACTTACCTCCAGCAAAAAGCGAGGAGGCGCCACTATGACGGCAGACGAAGCCAGAGAGATTGCACGAAAGAAGAGAGAAGAAATTGCTAAGATCCAGGCGGAGACAAATGGCGAACAATCAGACGATTTCTCTCTGATCACATCAGCCTTCGAGAGAACATCCCTTGTAACCAAGGCGACTGATATCGCTGAGGAAAAGGAAGACCCCGAACATCTCATCGGATTTGCACGCCTCTACTCAGGTACTTTGTCTGTTGGAGATTCCATATACGTCTTGCCGCCAAAGTTCTCACCTGCACGCCCAAATGCCAGCCCTGAGCCGCAAAAGGTCACTGTTACCGACCTCTATCTCCTAATGGGCAGAAGTTTCGAGCCGCTTCGCTCTATCCCGGCAGGCGTGGTATTCGGCATCGGAGGTCTTGCCGGCCGGGTTCTTAAGACAGGTACCCTGTGCAGCCAACTGGAAGGAAGCGTGAACCTGGCTGGGGTTTCCTTGCACTCACCCCCAATCGTGCGCGTTGCCCTAGAACCAGTGAATCCCGCAGACCTAGGTAAAATGGTCACTGGACTGCGACTTCTTGAACAGAGTGATCCCTGTGCGCAGTATGAGGTGCTTCCCAATGGCGAGCATGTCATATTAACTGCCGGGGAACTGCATTTGGAACGTTGTCTGAAAGACCTGCGAGAGCGCTTTGCGAAGTGTGAAATCCACGCCGGCGAAACAATGGTACCATATCGAGAAACAATCGTCAGCGCACCCGAAATGGCACCTCCGAAGCAACCAGAGCTCGGCCGAGGAGGCGTTCTTGCAGTTTCACCTTCAAAACAACTATCTATCCGCCTACGGGTTGTTCCGTTACCAGCAGCAATAACTGAGTTCTTTGACAAACACAATGGAACCATTAAACAGCTTCAAAACGAAAGACGGCAGGGATCCGAAAGTGCACCTAGTTCAGAAGGAACAGACGGCAACGCCAAACAAGCAGAAGCTGGAGATGCTGCATCGGAATCCCGCGAGAGCAACGTCCTTCCACTCAAGGATTTCAGAAAAGAATTAGAGAAGCTTTTCGAGGAAATCAAAGACGATCGGGATCTGTGGGCGAACGTGGTAGACCGAATCACAGCGTTCGGTCCACGGCGAGTCGGCCCTAATATCTTGGTCGATGCTACGGAGGTAAACACCTGCGAGAAATTGTGAGTCAGCCCTGCCAACAATAGTGATGGTATATAAATGCTAACAAAATTTCTAATTAGCTTACTTGAAGACCCCAAGCAACAACCCAGCGTCGCGGCAGACAGTGGCAACCAGCAAGCGCTGATTGTCCGTGACTTCTGTGACAAGATCGCGTATGCGTTTCAGCTTGCAACGGGACAAGGCCCGCTATGTCTGGAGCCCATTCAGGGTGTTGCTGTGTTCCTGGAAGACCTGGCCGTACACACGAATGGAGAGGAGCTCGACATGGGCCGACTGACAGGCGAGGCAATCAGGTTAATCCGCGACGGTATATCACAGGGGTTCCTAGACTGGAGCCCACGGATTATGCTTGCAATGTATAGCTGCGAGATTCAAGCGTCAAGTAAGCCTGACCTACCTTCCTTCCTTCCTTCCTTCCTTCCTTCCTTCTTTCTTTCTTTCTTTTTGTGTCTGTGTCGATGCTACAGTCAACTAACCCAAAATTCCAATCCTAGCGGAGGTCCTCGGCCGCGTCTACGCCGTAGTCACCCGCCGACGAGGCCGTATCCTCTCCGAAACAATGAAAGAAGGGACCCCCTTCTTCACTATCTTATCCCTGCTCCCAGTCGCGGAATCGTTCGGGTTCGCGGAGGAGATCCGCAAACGCACATCTGGCGCCGCACAGCCGCAACTTATCTTCGCGGGTTTCGAAGCGCTAGACGAAGATCCGTTCTGGGTTCCGGCGACCGAAGAGGAACTGGAGGATCTAGGCGAGTTGGCGGATAGGGAGAACGTCGCGAAGAGGTATGTCGATGCTGTGAGGACGAGAAAGGGGTTGATGGTTAAGGGGAGGAAGTTGGTGAAAGACGCGGAGAAGCAGAAGACGTTGAAAAAGTAGGTTGGCCGGAATATAGATGGAGGGTTTTTACGGATTGGATAGGCGTTGTAATTGTGTATTCTATTCAAGGAGCATAAAAAAAAGCCATCTGCGACTTACTTCCATACTACAACATTGCGGTCTTTCTTCTAGAGATATGCACCCTTATCGATTGAATTTTTCCTGATTCCACAATAAAGACATAGAAAAGAGGATTGAAGAAAAAGGGTGCTTTGAAGACGATATTCCTCCTGTGACAACCACAGACTGACATTGAATTGAGGTCAAGGCCATGGATACTGAGGAGGTTCCATTATGGACATTTGGGGAGGGGCAGTTACAATATGCGGAATAGACGGTTCTGGGATTGATATTCTGGGTCATATTTCTTACAAGAGTTATCTCGAGATTCGATAGTTTCAATTACTATCGTCGCGTATCCTCTTGACACTTCCCAGGCACATAATGATGATGATACCTAGTCCTAATCAGTCATCCGTCAATATGTCAAATATGATGGACGGATGGGACTGTCGGGAGTCATCCTGTAAATTTAATGCGAGATGGTATGTCTACCACCTGCATGGTAAGAACTGGATACCGTTGTTGCAGAACACGATCGAGCCGCCATCCTAGATCTTTGGGCTGCACTCTCCGTAGAGTAGATAAGCTACTGCCAAAGCACCCCGTACTCGGTAGAATATCAGCATAGTATCTCCGAATGGGGGGCACCATATGGCGGCGCAATTTTAAAAGAATATGGTTTGATCTTCATTCCTTCAGGAGTACTACCCGAGAGGATGTTTGCAAACCCTTATTCCTCAGAACGGCCGCGCCACCTTCCTCGATTCCCCAGCCCCGGTCACAGGATCTCTCATTTCCTTCCAGCTGACAGGGAACATCATGTTCCCCGCCTCACTCCTTGCCATTACAACGCCAAGATCATTCCGCGCAGTGGTAAGGTAGTAGAAACTCTGATCGCCCAAGGAGACGACAGCGCCGCGCACAATGTCACCAACACGGAACATCTCATCCATGACGACGCGATCTTTCTCGACGGCCCGCACATCCTCCTTGCGGATGAGTGCCTGGAACCGCAGCTCGTCTGAGCTACTGTGGTTCTCGATGTTCGCTGCAGACGTGAGAATCGAGTCGATGTTGTCGTTGTCCGAGGCTGTTTGCGACGGTAATATGGATGAGGATGAGTCGTCCAGCACGACTAGAACTGAAACGGTCGCTTGACGTTTCTGGACGCGCGTCACCCGTGCCAGGACGATGGAGTCCACTGCGGGAAGGGTGTTGTAGTTTACTTTCTTGGGCTTCGAAGCTGCGGTGGCCGGCTTGGTTGACGAGGGCGGCTTCAATCCGTTAGGAGGTAGATTTGTGGCTCCTTTTCCACCTAGCTCGCGATTAAATGTGCGGGACACCGTGAGCATCGGCTTCAGCTTGGTACCTGGCTGAGAAGGGCTGGCAATGACGGGGCCAGTAATCGAAGCGTAGACATGGGCGTTCTGGACGTGTGTGCCCGGACCAGCAGAGTAGGAAGAGGTCGGTCCCAGTCGCTGGCCTGGGACGGCCAGAGGCGGGAGACTAGTCGTCATTCCCACAATTAACAACGGGAGTTGACCGTTGATCGACTGTACGTCGGACAGCTGAGGTTGCTGTCGGGGTTAATGCAGAAACTTTCCTTTCTTTTTGCGATGTTTCTCGGGTCGGAGTTGGGTTTGCCCGATGCCGCATTCGCCAAAAGCCACCCAACTTGCATGCAGACACTGAACGGGGTCGGGGATAGAGAGTCGTCATCAGGCCACTCGTGCAGTTCTCGGAGCGCCCGAGTGCATTACACGGAAATTCGCGTTGGGGCAGGTCAATTCCGACCTCAGTCCAGGTTCCTTTCACCATTCGCTGCAAACAATTCGTTTTCGGACATGGTTTCCCGTATAGAGTTAGTGTAGTTTGCAAAGCCGATCAGATAAAGATTATCTCCGAGGTCCATCTATAGCCATAAATACGCCCTCAAAGCCGCAGGAGGGACGAGGAGTAAAGCAAGAAAGACACGTTCTATCCGCTAGCATAATATAATCCGTGACGCACATTTCAAGATGGCATCAACTGGACCACCCCAACACGTAAGCATGCACATCATTTGGAGAAAGCATCCATTAGCATCCAAACTCCTCAACTAACATCACCCAACAGGAAGGCCGAGGGATGGAGCTACTGTCATTCATCTTCGAGCACCCCTCTCTCCCATCTCTGCGAAACAACCCGGAAAAGATTCTCGCTCTCATCGATGAATTTAGCGCCACACATAAATTCCTAATCACCGTCGGCCCCGCTCGTGGCGAGCTCATCAGCAGCGTCATCGCAGAACGCAAGCCCACCACCATAGTCGAGCTAGGCGGCTATATCGGCTACTCGGCCATCAAATTCGGAGACGCACTGCGACGCGCCGGCGGAAAGAAATACTACAGCCTGGAACTCAGCCCTGTCTTTGCCGCGATTGCGAATCTGCTCGTCGACCTCGCCGGACTCAAAGATATTGTTCAGATCCTCGTGGCGCCGGCGCAGGTTTCTATCGGGAGATTAGTCAAGGAGGGACTTGTGGAAGAAGTAGAGTTCTTGTTCATCGACCACTGGGATGAGTACTATTTGCCTGATCTGCGCCTCGTGGAGAGTTTGGGTCTGCTCAAGGCTGGTCGGAGTGTCGTGGTTGCCGATAACGTGCCTAGGCTGGGGAAGTCGCCGTACTTGACCTGGATTCAGGCGAGTGCAGAGCAGAAGAAGGAGAGTCAAAAGCACCTACCTCCCCGCACGACTGGGGAGCTGAGGGAATTGATCGAGAAAGGGGAAGAGAATGATTTCAAGACCGAATTGACTGATGTCCCTGGGAACCCGGATATCGTGTATGAGACGGTGGTTCATGACTTTCAAATTCTAGAATATCTGGTGAGTTTAACTACACTCAGTATCTTAGCTGTTCTGCTCTGACAGGGGACTAACTGTTCGTCTAGGATGGAGTGGCGATTAGCAAGGTTGTGGGATAGTCATGTGTCGGTTACAGATGGTACCGTGTCTCATATGGCTGTGTATGCAATAATTTCTATATATTCTATCATCCAGTTCCAATTCAACATGCAAATGCGGGTAAAGAAATGAGACTTATATCTGCCCCAGCGCTAATAGCCAGTATGCTATTATTGGATGAATGAGAGACTCGTGAGGTGATCAAATCTACAACGTTACCGGAGATTCTTTTCACAGGAATGTATTCAACCAGCTAGTTACAGTCTATATCTGGCCTCGTTCCAAGCCCAATTACCAAGGCACCTCGGTACCACTTATGACGTCGAAGAACTTGCCCGAAGTGCTCTCACGCGTCGCATTATCAGCCTATACACACAGCGTTAGCTCACTCTCGGGAATAACCACGTCGACAACCAGAACATACAGAAGCTATGATCTTAGCACAGCTATCATCAAGAGTAACCGGTGCCTTCTCGAGACCCAATGCCCGTGCTCCTCTCGCACCGAGATCCGTCTGAACCAGACCCGGACGAACAGCGTACGCGATGAAGTTCTGGTTTGCCGAATGCACGGCCACAGTGAAGAAGTCCAGCGCGGCTTGGAAATGCCGTACCCCAGCATCCAGTGCGTGTTGTACTCTGGTAGTCTCGCAATGGAGCCAGAGACACTACTCACGGAGATCCAGATGGGTTTGCCGGACTTCTCGAGCAGAGGCTTCGAGGCCTGGTAGAGAGCTATGGGGGAGATGGTGTTGATTTGCAGCGTGTCGACCACCTCGTTAAGCGGCGCCTTGTCTAGCGGGCTTGCTCCCAGTGAGCTGCCAGCGTTGGCAATAACGATGTCGATGTGAGTGATGTCCGCTGCTTCTTGGGCTGCCTTGATCGCCGTGGCGGGTGCCTCTAGCTTCGAGGCGTCCAGGCTGACTAGAATCAGGCGCGAGCCTTCTGCTGTAGATGACTTCTTGAGCTCCTCGTAGTTTGGCGATGTACTGTCACGGACGGATCCGATGACTGTGTGGTTGGGGCGTTGGAGGTACACCTGCGTCAAGCCTTTGCCAATGCCTAGGCGTTAGGGTTAGCAGCAGGCCCCGGAATGGACAAGGATGCATGTAATATATAGCATACCTTTTCTGGCACCAGTGATGAAGACAACAGTAGTAGCTATTCTTGTGAGAGGGCGAACTGAGTAGAATGCAATCGAGTCAGATTCTGTTCAGGCTGCAGAATTATCGACTCTATAATAGTACTTATAGACATTCCCTCAGCGCTGCCAGCTCTACCGTTCCTGTTGCCTGAACTCGCTTCCAAACGCCCGAAATACCCTTATTTGTAAGCCGGACGTATACCAATTCACGCGCTAATGAGAATACCGGATGGGTCAGCTTGAGACATGCAACTCAAATGCCCACTAAGATGCTTACACCGACGTCGATCGACTTGGTGTCAGACGAGATCTGACACTTGGCAGGAACTGGACTACTTACTACATGGACCCATATCCCCCCCCCGCTGTTCAACAGCTACAGTATCTGAAAGAATAAAATAAAAATAAGTACCATAGTTTTTCGATATGAAGATCATCCTAACAGGCACCTCGGGCTTCGTCGGCCAAGAAGTCCTCTCGCAATGCCTATCCAACCCATCCATCACGTCCATTGTCGCTCTCTCGCGACGGGAAATATCACCACCACCGGCCGACGACACGCCGACAACAACAACCACAGCCAACAAGAAGCTCCATGTGCACCTCATGAAAGATGCGGATTTCCTATCGTATTCCGACCCGCAGCTCAGGGCCGCCATCCAGGGCGCCGACGCCTGCATCTGGTCGCTGGGCATGGTGCCTTCTCGTGCCGCTAAGGACGAGGAGCTCAGTCGCGTCGTCGCCACGGACTATACGCGTGCTGCTGCTAAGGCTTTTCAGGAGTCTTCCAGCAGGGCGCAGTCTTCCCTGTCTTCTTCTGGACAGGGTACGACTAGTACTGGTTCGGAAAATGGCGTGCAGCAGCAGCAGCAGCAGCAGCAGCAGCAGCAGCCGTTTCGATTCGTCTATGTGAGCGGGTTCATGACGGAGCGCGATCAATCGAAGCCGCTATGGTTCAGTCAGACTATGCGGCGTGTGCGAGTAGGCTGCCTCTCTCTCTCTCTCTCTCTCTCTCTATATCGCATCCGGCTTTTATTATTCCCCATATGCTAACTGCCAAGGGCGAATCTGAAAACATTCTCATCGCTCACGAAAAGCAGCATCCAGGCGTCTTCGAGTCCTACATCGTGCGTACGGGGCTGATCTTGACCAAATACAACACCACCCGGGACTGGATCAGGGGCTTTTTCCCGTCTATTCGCGTGGATGTAATTTCGAAGGCAATGATCAACGCCGCACTCCATGGGAATCAGAAGCGGATTATCGAGAATGCAGATATTAGTCCGCTGGCCGGGTGATTCTTTGCTCTGTTCATTCATCCTGCGCGAAAGTCTACGATACGGCAGGATGGTGGATGTGGATCAACTTGTTAAAAATAGCCGACTCTATGGCTTCTGTACTATAGGCATGTGTCTCGACCTCCGCTGCGCAAGATACGGAATCCACTGTGACTCGGCAATATATATATTCTCTGCTAGTCTCAAATTTCTAGAATCCAGGCGTAAATGCAAGCGGAATTCCCACCACGTATTAGCATGCAGGTATCTCTGAATTAAAGGGTAAAGGAAAGAAAGAGAAAGGAAGTCTAAGATGCAGCCACGATAAGCACAGTGGTGGACCACAGCTCTCACGTATCATATACTAGTGAAGCTCAACAACCAACAACAGCCCAACAGACAATGATAACATGCACGCCGAATGCTCGGACAGAGAAAAGATGACACCAAACAAAATGCCTGTTAAAACACGTAGCAGAAGTTAAGAATCGAGCTGGCTAAGCCAAGCCGAATTAGCAGTAAACCACAAATGAAATCAGACGCACAGGGCGGTATTGATCGCTAAACCAATACAGGGATACTCTAACCGTTGATACTCTAACCCTCCACGAGGGTCTGCTTCGGGCCCTTCCCGAGGAATTCAAGGCACCTCCGCGCCAGAGCAATAACTTCGCCTTCACCATCTTCCGCATCCTCCTCGTCGGATTCGATGTTCTTGTCTGAGATCGTCTTGACCATTTGTACAATGTCCTCCGACTCGGAAATGTAACGAATAAGGGACTCGTCTTCGGACTCTAGCAGCTGGAGTAGAGTCCATATGGCAATATGCTGGAAGGTCGGATCCCCGCTTGCGAGAAATCGATGAAGGTAGCCGTGGATCCCTCCCTTGGGGTCTGCCCAGTCACGGACAAAGATCGAGTAATCTCCGACTGTTACCGTTAGCGCTCTGGAGCGCGACCTTCTTGAGAAAACGACATACCTTTGGATGATAGATTGCCGAGAGCGGCGGCACTGTTGCCCTGGACTTCGATACTCTCAGAGTCTGTCAGTGGAATCAGGACATCAAACACGCCAAGATTGAGGAGTTGCGGCTTCAGCTCATCACTAAGAGCCAGAACAGCAATGGCGGCAGTCATCTCGGATTGCACGCTAAGCGGGACGCGAAGGACCAGATCCTTGCACTTCTGAACCGCACCCGCCTGGAGCACCAGTTCTTTGTTGCGATCCGAGCTCGCTGCAAGGTTTCGTAACGTCGAGATGGCGTGGCATTGGATCTCTTCGTTATCTGTTGAACCCAGGAGGTCCACGAGCGGCTTGAGAAAGCCAGCATCGATTATGGGAGATTCGTTTAGGGGGTGGATGGAAATGTTGCGAATACAGGCGACAGCAGAGAGAATGAGAGGAAGATAGGAGGACTGCAAAAGTCGCAGTAAGGGGGGAAGACCCTTGGCGCGGACAATCTCGAGTTGATATTTCTCATCGGACGCAAGATTGCGCAAGGCCAGGGCAGCCTGACATTGAACTTTTGGAGTAGATGAGTCCATGAGATGAACCAGGGACTGCACCAGTCGGGACTCAGTCTGAGCCAGTCTTTTGCGGTTGGCAGTATCGACGGCAATATTGCTAAGGGCTGTCGTGCAGTAATATTGTACATCAACATCGCTGGAAGATAGCAGTTGAACCAGAACGGGAATAGCACCAGCGTTGACAAGTTGTTGTCGATTGTCAACTGACCACATGAAATTAGCATGATAAACGTCTCCATACACAGTCAGAATATTTCCACTCACCCGAATGTGTCATGTTCAGCAGCGCTCCAGTCGCATTGCGCTGAACGCGCATGTCCTTGGACTTGGCCAGCCGGATCAACGGCCCCAGGGCCCCCGAGCGAGCGATCTTGGATTTGTTGTCCTCATGTGTTGCTAGATTGGTGATGCATCCAACCGCGTTGCACTGAACCTCAACATTTGGTGATGTCATCTGTCGTATTAGGGGAGACAACCCTCCGAGCATGACAATCAACACCTTGTTGTCACCTGCGATGTGTCAGAGCAGTCGGAGAGCGGATAGCAGGAAGGCAGTAAACAGACCATTCACAGCCAGATTCCCCAGTGCTGCGCTGGCAGCACGCTGGACTTCAATATCGGAGCTTTGTAGTAGAAAGAGAATGGGCTCGAGGGTATCCCGATCGACCTCTCGTACATCTGTTGAGAGGCGGAAAAAGGAAGAGGTTAGCTACCAAAGTGGCACAACGTTTAATTGAAGGAAAGGGACTACCAACCATGTTCCGTGATTTCAGCGAAGGTCAAACTAGCACTTCGTTGAAGATCGACGTTGTCGGAATATACCAGCGTGCTTAGGGCCCGAAGCGGTTCGCCGGAGAAGAAATCGGTTTCGTTGCGCTGTGGTTTAGCGTAAACAGATCAGCAGGTGCATTAGAGACGGAAATGCAAGTAGGTCGAGAGAATTCACAAAAACAAAAAAAAAAACAAAAAGGCACAACACAGGGAAGCATTGCATACATTCTCCAGATACCCCAGTAGGTCCGACACAGCCTCTCGTTCATTATCGGCCAACGTTGCCTCGTAAATCCCTTCCCTCGAGCGGCCTGAAAGAGGATCAAGCCATGGTGGGAGATGACACCAGCGGCCAACCGTCGACAAGCAGGACAGGCACGTATCTACGACTGTATCCATACCGTTTAGATTCCAGACCCGTGCAGAACCAAAGGAACGGCCCCGATCGGGGTTTGTGTTAATGACAGGGCGAAATCAAGTGTGTTATTGCGCGCCCCGCAGGGAGATTCCTGCTCAAGAAAGGTCAAGAATCGTAGGTCAAGAGATGCTCCTCTCCCCCTGGCAACACAAGCGGCGTGTATCGATAGGTGAACAACGAAAGTACACGACGTCGAAGCAGGACCGGAGGCAAAGATATTGATAGGCGAGTCCTGTGAAGACCAGGGTGGAAAGCTGCATCCGCTAGTCCAGCTGGCGGTGGAAGGTGGGAGGGAACACGGGGATCGCGAGGTCGTGTGATAAAAGCCCGAGCGGGACAGCCCGAAAAGGCTTGTCCTTTGGGAGTCTGGCAGATGGAAGGGGGGGAAACGATGATTTCAAAGGCGCTGGGGGAGAGCAGACGGTGATGGGGGGGGGGGTTGGTGATTAGGGATGACGGAGGTCGATAAAATGAGGCGGACGTGGAAGTCGGTGGGATCGCTAACACGCGGTGTTGCTGCAACAGCTCTCCCCAGCAGGTCTGGCCTGGAAAATAGCTCCCAGCCGCGGGCATGGGAAATTAGTTTGGCAAGCAGAGGAGCTACATACCCTGCTTATTCTCCTGGACCTTTGACAGAAACGACATGTCCTCGAAAAGATCAACTATACCGAATGGCCAGATGGCTCTCCGACTACGCCGTGAGAGCTCCCCAGTACGCGTCCTGCGGGCAGAATCTTAAATACTGCTAAGTACCTAACAAGCTCTCAGCGGTCTGACATCGAAATAGTCTCCACAGAAGCTTCCAAGTCCCTTGCCTTCAACAGGTACTACGCTTGAAGGAAGAGAAACTCCTGTTGATAGGCAGGATATGATTATTAACCCGTCGCTGCCAACTGTCTGGAAAACCGCTGGCGTACGGAGGAGCAGCGCGGGCCTCTCAACGGTGCGCTACCTAGTAATTATTTGCGCTGCCGAGTCTCCGTCGGCAAGAATGAATGATATTTCCCTGGTAGGTAGACCCGGATTGAGCCCAGACGGCAATGGGGAACCGACTACCGGGGCCAGTACAGGGCATCCGGGCGCCTTCAAGCGGCTGTGGCCGAAATGGGTGTCATGATCGAGATGTCCATGCACCGGATCGTGGTCTACTGCTAGCTGCCTGCTACTAGGTCCTGTGCGCCGCTACCGTCCAGTCCTGCAGACATCATAGCACCGCGGAGGCGAGGCAAGCCAATGGCTGACGCGCCTTTTTCCTTCCTTGCTGCATGGCTTGCCGACTGCCTTTGCCATTGGAGATTCCACCATGTGAGAGACCAGGTGGATCGATCACTGACGTCCGAGGCTTATCAAAGTTTGCAAAGAGGCAGCCTTTGCCCCAATACCTATCATCCATTCATTTCGCTGCGTCTCTTTCGGCCTGTGGGGTGACCAACGTCGCCGTGTGCGCCTCCGGTATGAGGGGGGTGGACTAGATTGAGCACTGTAAGGAACCCGCCAACACTGCCGTAAGGATCCAGAGTCCCGAGCGCAAGGGTTAAGGGCCGTCGCGAGGCAAAGGTAGTAGTTTAAATGCGTCCGATGCATGGATGGATCGTGCATCGTCGCCCACACTAGTTTTAGAGGCGTACATGCATCAATCAGTCACTTGGACTGTTGAGGCGAAAAGCAGCACACCATCACCAGCTTTGCGCTGGGGGTAGGTTCCCACTCTGACTCTACTGAAAAATAGCTTCCCCTCACAAAAAAAGGAAGAGTAGACAATTAGTCATGTCGGAGAAATTGGTTGGAGACGGGAGACGCATGGGTTCCCAGCGTGGCCGAGTGGAGCACAAACCGAGGGGGCTGGGATGCTGGGATGCTGGGATGCTGGGAGAACGAAGACGCTTTCATTTCTCCGCAACCGCAAGGAGTAGCGCGATTCTCGTCGATTATGGCTAGGGAATGTAATTATTATTATACAGGGGCCATTGGGGCCAGGCGCGAGCCGGGGAGGGGCCCATCCACAGTGCAGTGTGGAGGACTGCAGCCAGTTGCAGCCAGCAATCTCGCAGTGGTGGATTCAGGAAGAAATCGCCTCCTCCATGGCCTGACGGGCACCAGGAAAATATAACGCAGCGTTGGAGGTCGATCCCCTCGGGAGATCCATCAGTCCTGGGCACTGTTAGCCTGCTCCTCTCAACCTTCTGACCGTCAGAACCTTTTTTTGTCTTTTCGTCCTCGTTCTTTTTCGCTTCTCCGCCTCCTTTCCTCCTCGTATCCATGGCGTTTCCTCTCGCAGCCACGCACAGCTAATAAAAACTCTCCGTGCGCTTTCAGTCCTTGCTATTAATTACCTAGGTACATAGGTAGAACGCGCCTCTTGGTTGTCGAGAAAACAGCCTTTACATCTCGGTTTTGTTGTACTTTACTTGCTACTCCAGCAACTGCAGCCTTAAAAATCCTTCTTCGCCCATCGCCCGATCGGCCTGTCATGTCGGCCACCACCACCACCGCCTCCGCCTCAAACATCAACTCGGATCCTTCTCGCTCAGGACGCCTTCGTCGATTCAGTCAGCTGCGAACGCATTTTCCCTCCCATTACTCTTCTGCTTCTCACGGCGGCAGTACCAACCGTTCTAATCGCAACAGCCTCGGCCACAGACTCCCCTGGTTCTCTCCCACATCACCGTCACATTCTCCTACCAGTTCGGACGATCCGTCCCAAACTTCAGCCCTGGGAACCAGCCCTCCATGTCACGACGCGGATGAGCCGGTCTTAGCTCGCTATATCTCTGCTCCTTCCCGCAGTACAGGGAACTACCATCCTCCAGAGACCGTCGATTTGCGTCTTCGTCCTCAGGCACACTCATCCGAGTTGTCCAGGTCGAGTGCCTCCAACGATCCGTCAGGTCCAGCAGCACAACCGACGCAGGGCACGAGTGATCAGGATCGGCCGTCAAGGCCACCGGACCCCACCAGCAACACCGAATCCACCGACACTAGTGATATGAGGCCGACTGAAACCTCTGCCACTGCTGGCCTGCAGGAGAGATCTGCAGAGTCACTGGGTCGGAGGGCGACAACGGACAATCGGTCGACTCCAGTGAAAGCGAACCGCAAGGCTACCATTAAGTTCTTCCCCTACCATCAAGCCAATTCGAATTCGAAGCCGTCCTTACCATTCGTCCCTATCACCCGCGTCTTGCCCGCGGACAACTGCTTGATTCGCGTCGGACGATATTCGGAGCGTGATGGTGTTCCAAACCCCAACCCGCCCGAGCCCTCCGATGCTCCTGTCGGCTTCAAGTCGAAGGTGGTGAGCCGGAAACATTGCGAGTTCTTATACCTGAATGGCCAGTGGCACATCAAAGACGTGGGCAGTTCGTCGGGTACTTTCTTGAATCACATGCGACTGAGTCAGCCGAACATGGTGTCCAGGTTATATGCCATCAAGGACGGCGACATTGTGCAACTGGGAATTGATTTCAAGGGAGGCGAGGAGATGATTTTTCGGTGTGTCCGGATACGCATTGAATGCAATCGGTCGTGGCAACAGCAGTCCAACGAGTTCAAGTGCGCTCCCCTCCCCTAGGACTCCATACTTACAACTACGTTACCTATTTTTTTTTTTTTTTTGGTGCTGACCGATAGCTAGTAAAAATACCGAAAGTCTCATCAAGAACCTGGGCAAGGGTGACACCGCGGACTACGCTGGTTGCCGTGAATGCTCGATCTGCCTAGGATCTGTTTTGGTTCGTTCTTCTCTGCTCTTCAAAAGTGCGCTGAGATAGATGCTAACAGCAGGTTGAACAGAGGCCGTACCAATGCCTGTTCATGGCGGCGTGTGCCCATGTTTGGCATTACAAATGTATCAGTCGCCTAATCCACACTCCTGAATATCCAATGTTTCAGTGTCCCAATTGCCGAGCATATACCGACTTGAGTGCCGAGGTGGACGACTCGAACGATCTCGACGAGGAAGCGCAGAAAGAAGCCACAGTGGAGCCGGAGCAAGGAACGGAGCAAAGAACTTCTGACGAGGTCCGGTCCACGACGAATTCGGCCGTAAACGCTCTCGAGAGCCAGGACAGCCATCCCTCGAGTGTTGCGCTTACGAGAGAACTGTCCGACGAGGCGGATCTCGCCTTCAATGTTGGAAACATACACCTGCACGATAGTAACACGTCGGCGGAGGAGTCGGAAGAGAGTAGCGCTTCCCATTCGCCAGCCGCCTCAGATAGCAATTTGGCCCGCAGTCCCAACATCGACATTCCTCGGTCCCGGGCCCAGAGTCTGCGAGTGCGGCCCGGTGTGGAGAATTTAGAGGACAATTTCCTGACTCCAAGGAATGACTCTGGGCCGTTGGCCTTTGATGGCCGTGCGGGGGTGATTCGGAGCCCCGGGAGAATGTAGCATACACTGGAGCCTGTCCCTTTCTCCTACTTGTATATGCATATGTTTGTGTGTTTGGATCTTTTTGGTGTTATACCTCTACTGTACGAAGTGCTTTTGATCTCTTTCCGAGCTATTCGAGATATATCTTCGAGGTCTTCTTACAGGGTATGTCCGTTCATACAGTCTCTCGTCATTTATTCGCATCTTTGAGACCGCTACCCCAGCGCTTTTGATTGTTGGATACGGCTTGGTGTGTGACTTCCCTGCTGCCTTCTTTGCTTTTTCCCAGCGGCCTTGAATGTTGTTAATTCAAAATATGCACCCTGCAACCCCTCATACATTTTTGTCTTTTTTCTTTTTTCACCCCCTTACATCTTCCCTAATTTATGAGTGCACTCAGCGCCCCATATACCCTCCACAGCTCTTCGACCATTTTTGCGCACCAATTATGGTAATGGCTGATCATGCGGAGTATGCTGGAGTCAAAAGATAGTGTATTCCGCAGCGAACATAATAGAATAGCATTAGAATTGATTGTCGAATGCTCTCCTGGCCAGAGAAAAGTTTCTCTGACGTGCGGTAGCTGTACCAGGTTACAATGCATGCCATCCAGCGCACTGGCGCGCTGGTAATAATGTGGGTAATCTACTCGACAACCTAATGCAAGGATTGGGCTGGGGCAACATGCTGCATCTGGGTGACAGATAATAATAATAATACTACTCTATCGTAGGTGCTAATCGACTTGCATGGCGCTATCGAGACATCATATGCATCTCTCTCCCCCGCAGACTAGACTAGTGGATCTCCCTGCTGCAGCACCACCGCGACGATCAAACACAACGCGATTCTGAACCAGGATCCTCTCCCACCTAACATCGAACTCACATAGAGGACCTGAGATCAAATTGCGAATCCTTGTCACAGGTCTCCACCTGAATTGATATCGCGTCGCATCGCACTATGAGACTCAACTTCAGCGAGCCGGCAACACCAACGCTCAGCCGCCAGAGCACCGCCGTGCCCAACGGCAGACACCACCACTACCGGAGGAATACGCATCCGCATCAATTCTCTTCGCGGACGAAGCCAAGGAGGTCAGTGTACTGGTAGATCCTGGCTGTATTTGTGAAACTCCGGTTTGCAGAATTCTAGAACTCCGACCTTCCTAGCTGACAAGTAACAATCAGATGGCCGCTCGTGCTCCGGTTCGTCAAAGGAGCTATCCACGGCGCCATTCTGTTGCCGGTTTGCTTGCATGCTCTCTTCACGGTCCTGGTAGTGTGTTTGGACCGGTATGTTTTCCTAACGGCCGGGTTGCCGAATAGCATCGTATGTCTTTCCCCGGTCCCCTCCTCCTCCTTCTTCTGCATAATACTAAATAAACCGGTAGATCCCATCCCTATCAATCGTCGTTGGCCTCATGCTCGTCTTCCGAAACCAAACCTCATATAACCGATTCTGGGACGGCAGGAACAACATGACCACCGTGACCACATGCGTACGCAACCTGGTGCGAACGATATCGACCAACGCCTACAGCGTCGACCGGCCGCTCACAGCGACCGAGAAGGAGGACATCGAGCGCACGATCCGGATCCTCATGGCCGTGCCGTTCGCAGTCAAGAACCATCTTCGGTCCGAGTGGGGCGCTGCCTTCGCGATTGGGAACGACGTCGCGGAGAACGGCACGGCAGTGTACAACCCAGACTACGCGGGTCTGCTGCCCACGGGGCTGGAGGGGCATGAAGATGATGGGCTCGGGTTGCCGTTTCAGCTCACTTTTTTTGTGGACGCGTTTGTCAAGCGCGGGGTGCTGAGGGGGTGGTTCAATGCGCCGAGTGCGTCGCAGTTGCAGGTGCAGTTGAATACGCTGATGGATGCGTATGGGAAGATGGAGACGATTCAGTTGACGCCTATGCCAGTTGCTCATTTGTAAGTTTGTCTCTTTCTGAATCCCCGTCGGTTTTGTCGTCTTGTGTGTGTATTGGGATAATAAGAGTTGACGATGCTGGATGTAGAATCCACCACAAACAAGTCCTGGCTCTCTATTGCTGCGTTCTCCCTTTCGCCATGGTCGATGACATGGCCTGGTGGACAGTTCCCATGGTTTCCTTAGTTACATTCACCTTGTACGGGATCGAGGGCATCGGATCCCAGCTCGAGGACCCCTTCGGCTACGACCGTAACGATATCAAAATGGACGCCATCGTCCGCGACGCGAAGACGGAGATCGACGCCGTGCTTTCTGAGTGGCGCAGAGTTATGAAAGATGCCAGTGCTACCGGTGATTCCGATCTAGGTCCTGCTGTTGCCCAGACCACGGAGCCTGGTGGTCTTGAGGAGGCGAAGTTTGTCCCCCCTGATTTATTTTTGAAGAGTTCTATGCCGCCATTGTAGCCTTTTACTTGAAGTGTTGCCCTTGTTTATTTGGGCATGTTTGTTATGATGGTCTTTTCTTGCTAGGTCTTTCTCCTGCGTTGCCTGCTCTGTCTCTTTATGCGCTTTCTACAGCGAATACCCGCGACGTTTTGTTCATTATTCTTGCATGGTTATACTTGTTTGTTCTACTTACTATGTACCTGAGGATGATTGATCTTGTTTCTGGCAAACCGCTGGAGCATTATGTTGCATGCATGTTACTTTGTGCAGTGCATTTTTGGATTATAGCACAGCAGCGGACGATATAGATGATATGAATGGCTCATAATGACTTGAGTTGTTTTGATATGTCTCAAGGACAATCTGGCATCTCACCTAGCTTTCACCATTTTAAGGATTCTCGCGAGCGCAAGATTCAGTAGTCTCGCCAGCATATTTGCGGTAGATTATTTTCTCCACCAGTGCTCTACAGGCATCTCGTCTTGTCTCCCTGCTTTATTCGAAGCTGGCGGTGGCGCTGACACCCAGTTAGCATGGCTATATCTCAGTGCAGCCACGAACCGGCATTCTGGCGCAGACTTCTATAGGGAAAGGGTAAGCATGAGCTGCAACATAGGCACTGGCATTGGGACTGAACTTACCGTGCAATTACCACCAACAATGATGTTGGGCATACTGTCGTTATGCTGACCTAGTGCTGCATACTTTCATGTTTACCATAGTAATTAACAGTAGTCAGACAGAGTCCGCGCAATACCATCAGTGCTCACACAGGAACATCGACTTCCGAGAGCACATTGTCCAAGACCATGTCCGCCGTAACGTACGACAGGATCTGGGTAACAGCCTCCAAATCGCTTCCATATTGCAGACTACGGTCGTCCTCCGGACGGGAAAGGATGATGCGGTGGCGGAAGGCCTTCTTCAAGGCCAGCGCTACAATCGAGGGAGTAACGTAGTCGATTCCGTGTAGTTGAGCAAGAAGCCTGATTGGTAAGCCTCACTTTCACCGGGCAGGGGGGTTAATGAGAAATGTTCTCGTAGACTGACTTTGCTAATTTGGAGAAATGATTGTTCGCCTTCGGGGTTATTCCTCCCGCGACTGCGCGACTGAGTCTGAGGAACGAGACAATATCGTGTTGGTATCGGATCACGTCCGCATTCATCGTGACCGTCTTGCTGATTTCTCTGAACCTGTCAAGGACCTAGCCGGTTCAGTTTTCGGGTCAGAATTTCTTCCGAGTCAATGTGCTTGTGATGGTCTGGCCCGGTCACTACCTCTTCGTCAACCTGGATGCCTTTCGTCTGCACTTGCGCGTCTGACTTTCGGATAACAGACGACACAGACTCCTGTCCATCAGATAACCAGTCTTCGCCATCTTCCTGATGGACGTAGCCCATACTGGCATCGTGGAAATGCGATATGAAAAGGTGGTCATTCTGGATACATTAACGTAAGCCAAACAGGCCAGCATAAGAAAAATAAAAACTAAAAGAACCAACCAAATGCTTATTTAGCGGTGGCCGGAGCTTTTCACCTTTGCGAACTACAAGCGGCAGAAAAAGGAAAGTAGCTGGAGCTGCAAGGACTGCACCCTGGATGATGAGCTGTCTCGAGCGCAATAGCTGTTTGGAGAGAAAGTCAGCAGCTACGTACAACGTAGCTGTAAAAAGGAAATCGTAACCACGAACCTCGAGGATCTGGATTTGGATGTCCTCGTTGACATGGTTGAGGTCTTTCGCAATAACCACCTTGACCACATTTCGGCGCTCGAGAGATCGTCCAGCAACGGACCATTCGGCATGATCTCGGGATTCTCGAGCACTGGACGATGAGGACTACCATAGTTGCCATCTAATTAGCCGCAGGTGCAAGAAACCATGATGATAGTATTCATACACCCTGAACTGCAACGGGGCTCGAGAGCCTACGATGGCTTCCGCGGCCCTCTGGCTTGGCGATCTCAGAGCTGAAATCCTCGAATGTAGTTGCCGGAGAGCAGTCTACAATGGCAAAAGAGAGGCCGAATGTGTTGGAAGATATCTATAAGCAAAAAATTTAAGTACATGAGAGAAGCAATGGGGAGATTTGTAGCGATATAGAACATACCAGAGCTAATTCTTTGGCGACGTCATGGATGCTGTCTTCGGTGGTTTCGAGGAGACAGTGCTCATGGGCAGCGAGACAAAGCAAAATCGCAAGCTCCAAGTCAGACAACTGCAACGCTAATTCGTCGATGCTTAAAGAGTCCATTCTCCCCGCTGTTGTGATGTCGTGGAGGAAGCTGGATGTTGTGAAGACCACGTGGGGAGGCGACTAGTCAAGTCGACTCGACGCTATTACGACCCGAAATTCTGACAACGCTGCCCGTTCCTATCGACGGCAATGGGCATTGATCAATCCTCATCGTCTCTGGTTTATACACGAAATATTGTACCAGTATATGCCATTTCTACTAATGACCGTACTAAACTGAGAGCAGATACTAGTACTATTCTGTTGAATCCCCCACCTTCTCGCTTTTCCTTCATTGATACGCGATCCACAACGAAGAAAACCAGGCCATAGCATCAAGTTCATTTCTCGGATACACATATTAGATTAAATATAAATCGACATGCAAAGCCAATTTCTGTTCAAAAGTGCTTCGATAGCTCCTTCGATTCCAATGCAAAACAGACTGTCAGATGGATATCCATGCAACATCCCGGGTATACACGTGTCCCTTTACTGCTTCTTGCTCCCTGCGCCTGTCCCTTTCTGTTGGGCTCTCTCCTTGGCCTCGATCTCTTCCTCCACTTTCTCGAATGTGGGGCTCTCATCATTGATGTCTCCCCTATCAGCTTTGACCTACCCATGGGAAGACGAAGATGTCAATATGCCTTCTATTAATCCCTTCTTACTCCACGTTTGTCATAGCTACTCACTGCTACTTCACTGTCCGAAGCCAAATCTTCCTCCCAGTGCGCTTTTTTTTCGGCAGTTGCTTTCAACAGGTCCTGCTTTTTTGCGTCGTAGAAGGAATTGAGATCCTCCCGGTCTGGACCAGATAGAATATGACGTCATTAGTCACATCTTCAGAACGACCTTAAGAGAGGAGAGAAGGACGCACTCTTGTCACTTTCTTTCAAAGTCCAAGCTGCTGCGGAGGAGTGGAAGGATAAAGACGAAGATGCAGTTATGGGTCGGAAGTAGATAGGTCGAAGTGCGATTCGAGACCCGGCAATGGATGCCCGGAGAGGCCCCGCGAGGAAAGACATGGTCGAAACGTTAAATTAAGATAGAAACTTGGTCTTGTTTTTCTTGCGAATAGAGTCAGCTTCTCAGAACTAGGAGAGACAGATCTGGTCGTCTAAACAGGATGCCATAGCCATACTTTCAATGCGGAGGGTGCTGAAGGTGCTTGTAGCGTTATTTGTAAGGGAAAATGAGAATACGAAAAAGACCAGGAGGAAGGTTACCAAGGACCTTAAATGTCAACAGGAATCCTAGCTATCGATTCAATCATTCCTTTGCTTCGTTTAGCAATTGCTTCTGCGTATCATGCTGCTTCGTTGTTAATCAGCCCATGCATCGACAATGACGTCAGGAATACACAACGAGTCTACCTGGATGTTCTCGGCTGTCATATCAAACGTTAATTCTTGGCTCGGAGCAATGGAAGCGACATTTTTTATTTTATTTTTAAGAACTGGAGCTCCAAACCCGGCTCGTTGTTTGGTGGAGGAGCCCTTTTCTTTTTCCTTCTATGGACAGGGACCTACACTCTCCTACAACATTGATTGAAAGCCAAGAGGGGCCGCGAAGTCACTGACGTACCAGAAACAGCATCCGGTTTAAGAAGCTTTATAGGAACTCTAGATGCCCAGGTCCTCTTCGAGACTTTCGACACTCCTTCGAGGCACTAGATCAACGCATGGCTTGTTGGCGCCTCCTGTACGAAACTGAGCGAGCTTTACCTATGACATTAGGTTCACAATTCACCTGGAAGCGGTTTGATAATCTTGCTGTGAGATAAGAAGAAGGCCATTAAGCTTTGCGGCAACATGATCCCTAGGTTCATATCCTGAGAGTAGACTATGCAGGCGATCTTCGCTACGAATACTGTCTCCGGGTTTGCAGAGCAGGTAGTTAAATTAGGGCCAATTCTGCAAGTGCGTCACCAGTAGCAGCTCCTATTTATGCTAAAGTATCATCCCGGAATTTGACATGGCATGTCAGTCGTATCAGTTTTAGCAATGTCAGCTAAGCCTTAACGCAATACTATGATCACCAACATACAGACGCAGTTCATATAAATACGCAGCACATATTCCTCCACGACGTGCTTATGGGCAATAACATATCATTTGTCACTCAATTGAAGAGCTCTTATCCAGTCGCTACAAAATATGAGAATGTCGACTATCAATGCAAACATCAATCACACAGCTATTTTCAGAATCGGACATTGAAAAAGCAATCGACTGGTACGCGAAAGTTCTGGTCTGCGCGTGCTTGTTCCAACGAGAATGATAGAGGCGGAACAACCGAAAGCTAGCCAGGTCAATCAAAGTGAGTAATATAGCAATCCAACTCCTCATCCCGGAACTGATACTCCTGTAGCCTCCAGTCGTCAACCGGAAGCATTCAAGCTGGCGATACTCGGTTCTGCAAACGGAGTCGGGCTTGAAATATTTGAGTTCGTCACAAAGAACTACAACGAATCGGAAGAGTGGCTCGCTTATGGCCCAGATGGTATAACAAAGTGGGGTCTCTTTCATATTTGTTTACCGTGCCGGACCCTGAGGAGATCGCTGAGGTCGCAGTGAAGGAACGAGGCAGCAGAATCATGAACAAGATTGGCGAGTTGACTCACCTGACAGAGGGAGAAAGCACTATACATTTGCGAGATCACTGGGGGAATACTTGTGGATTTGAACAGTATAGAAGCTGCAAAAAGGGGATGCAAAGCAAACGGAGGTGTGCCGCATTCTGTATAGTCTCCCTCAACAAGTAGGTCTCTCAGAAAGCGTTAAGTATTCAAGATAATATCCTTAATTAAGCCAGGTCAATTTGGAGTCGTATTGGACAAACAGGAGAGCCATTCCCCACTCGTGGTCCTGATTGGTGAGGCTGCTGAAGGGATTGGAATCCAATTCAAAGGCTCCCTTGTCAAATGGTCCGAAAACAGGTAAGCATCGAATGCGGATGTTCCCTGAGCAGAATTTATCGGGTTCTAGGTAGTTGCGTACAGACTTTCTTTGTGTTGTTTTGCTGCCTGCCTTCAAGCTTGGCCTATTCAACGATCACATGACAACAAGTGGAGCTGCCGGGGGGCTTCGCCCGGACTTTCATCTCGGATGAACATACATAGTACACCGTTCTTGTCAACAGTGGGACCATGACATCGTTTTACTCCTGAAGAAGCCTGATATAGAAACACAGGCCATAGATGGCGCCATCAAACCCATTGGCTAATTGGGCTCGCCTTGGCGATAGATTCTACAAGAAGGTTCGCGTGTATGATGCCATCTTCGACGATATCGAATTAGAGAGCTACATCGTTGCCGGTGCCCCTTATGGCGGCGCTCTCGGTACGGGCTTGATTCTAACTCTGATGTGAGATTCCTTTTGCTAGAATGATATGCTAATTAATACCTAGCTCTGTATCGCGATGAGAGCAAGCCGTTGGTATATAAGGACGCTCAGGCAGCTAGGTCTAGCATTGACATGTACTCCTGTTCGGGCAAACTGATCAATCGAATTCATGTCAGTTTATTTACCAGCTCCATTGGAAGTATCGTAGCTAACTGCTAACAGTGGGAGCATGGTATCATTCGGGGCCTTGGCTGGTCCGATAAAGAGGAATTACTAGTCGTCACCGAAGACGGCACTGTACGCCGTTATTTCGGATTACACGGTGATTTCACTTCATTCTCACTGGGAAATGTAAGCTCTGATTTTTTTTTCGACAACCTCCAGAGCTGTCCTGCTAACGTTCTGCTTTAGGGTGCCGAAGAATATGGTGTTATTTCATGCCGATTTTGGACTTCCGGATTCGTTGCATTGCTTTCAAATAACCAGCTTATTGCCGTTTCCAAGTACGATGAGCCCCGACCACGGCTTCTAGCTTCCTCTCCAGAGGGGCAGGTGTATTCATGGTCTTTGATCTCCCCAGCCTATACACTTTCTCGTTCCGTCGAAGTCCTTCTGGCTGTCGACAATACCATATACTTGATCGACACTACAGACGCAGAAGACAAAGTGCTTCAAAATGGACCTTTCAAGCATGTCAGCGTCTCTCCGACTGGGCGCTTCGTGGCTCTTTTCACTAGCGATGGCAAGGTTTGGGTAGTGAGCAGTGATTTTCAAAACAAACTCAGTGAATTTGACTCGAAAGCTCGAACATCACCGACAACCGTTGAATGGTGTGGTGATGATGCTGTTATTCTCGCATGGGAAGACGAGGTACAGATCGTCGGTCCCAACGGAGCTAGCACCAGGTGAGTCTTCAGATGGCCACTTATCATCGGCACTGCTAAACAGTCAAGATACTATTACGATGGTCGAGTCCATGTGCTTCCAGAATATGACGGTGTCCGGCTGATCACGAATGACACCTATGAGTTCCTACATAACGTTGCAGGTAAGCTATTGCGCGCTCCCTGACTGTCCAGTGGCTGACGAGATAAAGCTGTTACGGAGCAAATCTTCAAACCTGGGTCCACATCGCCAGCGTCTGTACTGCTGGATTCGGTAGATTTATTGGAAAAGAAGTCTCCTAAGGCCGATGAAAATATCCAACGCATTCGCCCCAGTCTGCCTGAAGCTGTCGATGCATGCGTTCAGGCTGCTGGTCATGAATTTGACACTTACTGGCAGAAGCGCCTCCTGAAAGCAGCATCTTTTGGGAAGTCGATTCTGGAGCTTTATAATAGCGACGAGTTTGTTGAAATGACCGAAAAGCTCCGAGTCCTGAAGGCTGTGAGAGATTATCAGATCGGACTGCCAATTTCCTACGAACAATACCTGCGACTTACCCCGGCAAGACTTGTCGAACGGTTAACTAACCGGCACGAGTATCTACTTGCTCTTCAAATCTCAGACTACCTCCAAATCCCGGCTGATAATATATACGTCCATTGGGCAAGCCAAAAGGTCAGGGTGTCCACCGCAGATGATGAAGCCGTCTGCAAGCTCATTGTGCAAAGGCTTGATGGAAAACCAGGAATATCATTTGAAGCAATTGCTCAAGCCGCGTACGACGAGGGACGGACGCACTTAGCTACCCAGTTGCTGAATCACGAACCCCGAGCCGGGAAGCAGATTCCATTGCTTTTGGATATGGAAGAAGATGAGATAGCCCTCGACAAGGCCATTGAGAGCGGAGACGATGATCTGGTTTACTACGTGCTTCTACATCTAAAAGCAAAGCTTCCTCTAGCAAACTTCTTCAGGACTATTAACAATCGGCCAATGGCTTCCGCGCTCGTGGAGGCCCTGGCGAGGGATGAGGACAGGGACTTGCTGAAAGACTTGTACTACCAGGACGACCGTCCTATAGAAGGGTCGAATGTGTTGTTTTCCGAGGCTCTGGAGGAAACAGAGGTGCAGCGGAAGATCGAGAAGCTTCACCTCTCATCTCGTCTGTTGTCGGACTCGAAGGATGCCACCGCTGTCTCTCAACAGAAATTGATCTCGGAAGCTACGCAACTACTAAAAGTCCAGGAGAACCTGGACAGAGATGTCTCAGACCGCGCTGAGTTCGTGGGTCTAAGCTTGAATGAGACTGTTTACCGGTTAATCAGGTCAGGCTACGGGAAAAGGGCCCACAAATTGCAAGCCGAATTCAAGATGCCAGAGAAGACATACTGGTGGTTAAGGTTAAGGGCCTTGGTCGCCAAGCGAGACTGGGGGGAACTGGAAGAGATAGGCAAGAACAAGAAATCACCCATAGGGTGGGAGGTATGTAGATTGAACCCCAGTATAAATCGTCAAATGGCTAGAAAAATGGCTCACAATGGAATGATAACAACAGCCCTTCTACAACGAAGTCGTGGGCGCCGGAAACACAAAACTCGGCGCCTTGTTTATTCCAAAATGCACCGGCCTGCCCGTTGCCGACAGGATTCAGATGTGGGTGAAGTGTGGAATGATCGTGAAAGCGGGCGAAGAGGCTCTCAAGGCTAAAGACGTCAACGCCCTTGAGCTCCTCCGGACGAGAGCTTCAGGATCTGCAATCGCCGACATTGATCGGATGATCAACCATTTGAGACCGAAGAAATAGCCTGCCTGGAACAATAAATCTCCAAATTTTTTACCCGTAATCATTAAATTCAAGTAATTTCGTCTTCGACGTCGATGCCTGGATGTTGATATACCACAGGATTATCCGCAGCACGGCGTCCGGGAATCGGCTGCAAAACGACCGGTTTCTTGTTTGACGACTCGACAGTTGCAGTATCGCCGGCCATAGCATTATAGGCGGTGGCATTTTCATCATCATGATCGTCCTCACCTACGGTGGTTGTTTGGAGAGCCGCAAACATGGTTCCCGATTTACGGTTCAACTCATCCCAATCGGCCTACGCATGTGGTTGTTTTGTCAGAGCTTACCCACAAGAGACAGGCAGGCCCTATAAGCTGCGGCAATAAGACTTGTGGACTTACACTGCGAGCCTTCACCGTCTTCCCTCTTTTGACGCTTTTCGCGATCTTATTTTCTAGCTGATCCATGACAATCTCTGCTCTCTCCAAGCCCTTCTTCTGTCTTAGCCGTTGGGACTTGGACATCTGCTTTGCCTTTGCTTGTTTCTTAGAGATACCAGCATTCGCACGTTCGAACAGGACGGAAGGACGCTGGACTTCATTTGCCTCGGCTCGGGGAATAGAGGTTATAGACTTGTCGATGTCGAAGCTTGGAGAAGCTGCCCGCCTGGCGGCCCTGGAATGCAAGGAGCGGGCTGGGACGAACGTTAACGATGGAAGAGACCTCCGGAGTACAAGGAACACCTACACGTAGTTTTCAATTTGGGAGTTTTTGCCATGATGCCTGCAGATTCGTAGAGGGGAAATGAAAGGAAAGGAATGAAGCTAGAAGGTACTTTTGTTTTCTGTGCGGCGATAAACCGGCGGTTATCAATCGAAGTTTTTTTTCCGGGCGGTGGCGCCGGCTCAGAGCGCTTGTTTGTCTCGGGCGTAACGCAGCAGCATGCATGCTCAACGCTTTCTTCTGCCTGCTCAACCTACAACTCCAACACACCTCCGTCTTCAAACATTTATGACCAGCTCATTTCTGCTTTATGTGCCAGACTCCTCATGCTAAACGGGATTTCACCTCTCCGCGGTGGCCCTACGCTCCTTCCCACCAGCCATGAACACATACCCTGCGAGGGTCGATATTCCCGAATGGCGTCCCTTGGATGAGACTCCCAAGAGCACACGTTATGATTCAGTCTCAGAATATCTCCAGAGCAACTCGACTATAATATATGCCTTTACGAGTCTAATCCTAGCACACTTCGTCTTGAACAGATCCGCATACCTGAACAGATCCGCATACCTTTTCTCACCTTTGTCGCGCATTTTTTGGAACATTTTTGTCTACCTAACGCCTTCACGAATCATTTTTGCATTGGCGCCAAGGCCAGGATCGACCGGAGAGCATTATACGGAAGCGTTGCCGCCGATGGATAGCTTCCAAGCGAAGAGCGACGCGATGCAGCAGATATTGGGGCTTGAGGATGGCGCGATTCCTTCTTCTCCCTCGCTTTCGTCCTTTTTCTCTCCCGCCAGGACCTTCTCAGGAATCGTCGGGAATGCGCTGCTACGGGGAGGTTCCAAGGACAACTTGCCTCCCGGGCTGGGAAATTGGGATAACTCTTGCTATCAGAATAGTATCATTCAGGGTCTCGCGTCGCTGCGGTCTCTAGCGGAATTTTTGGATCGGAACGTCAGCTCCCTGGCGGAGACGGCACCATTTTCAACGCACCTAGCGTTAAAGGATATCACGGAGCGTCTGAATAATCCCGCGAACCACGACCAGAAATTGTGGATACCCGCCGAGCTGAAGTCGATGAGCAGTTGGCAGCAGCAAGATGCGCAGGAATATTTCGCAAAGATCGTGGAGCAGATTGATCGCGAGGTCCTACAGGCCGCGAGAGGCCAAACTAGAAATCTTGGACTAAAAGTCGCGGGACCGGAAGAGCATGTATTCGGGACGTTGGCAGATGGTGTGCGTTCTCAGACGGCCGTTGAGAACTCCTCGCTTCGCAACCCTCTCGAAGGTCTCTTCGCCCAGAGGGTGGGCTGCACGGGATGTGGGTGGACCGAAGGGCTGTCCCTTATTCCCTTCAACTGCCTCACTATCCCTCTGGTGGGGACTATAGCTTGCAATATACAAGACTGCTTGGATCAGTATATGGACTTGGAGTTCATTGAAGGCGTGGAGTGCGCCAAGTGCACGTTGTTACGCGCGCGAGAGCAGCTCCAAAATCTTCTGGAACAAATCAAGGAGGATAAGGATCTTTCCAGTCCCCCACAATCACCTGACACTTCGAACATTTTCAAGGCCTCATGCCAGAGTCGGCTGCAAGTGGTGGAAGAGGCGCTCCAGGAGGAGGATTTCGCAGACAAGACTCTGTCGAACAAATGCCACATCCCGCCCAGAAACCGCGTGTCAACAACGAAGTCGAGGCAGGCCGTGATCGCAAGAGCACCCGAGTGTCTTGCTATTCACGTGAACCGGAGTTTATTCGATGAAAACACAGGGATGCTGAGGAAGAACTATGCCGAGCTCCGCTTCCCCAGAACCATGGACCTGAGTGAATGGTGCTTGGGAGCGAAGGGCAAGGCTGAGGCTGAGGAGACTCCGGAAGAATGGGATACCAATCCACGGGAGTCCATGCTCCCTCGCGCCGGCGCCGCAGCGCATGCCATTGGCGGGCTGTACGAACTTCGGGCGGTAATTGCTCATTACGGCAGACATGAAAACGGGCATTATATTTGCTATCGGAAGTACCCGTCTGACGCTTTCCCAGCAGCGACTCCTGAAGCAGTTCAGGAAGTGGACGGAGAGAAGGAGAGGTCGGAACGCTGGTTCCGGCTGAGCGATGATGATGTTCGAATGGTCAGCGAAGAGCACGTTATGTCTCAAGGAGGCGCGTTCATGCTACTATATGAAGCTGTTGAGTTCCCCCCATTGCCGCCGAGAGGCCTGGATATCAAAGACTCCCGCCTTGTGGAGGTCGAACGGCAGAACTTTGCGTCGTACTACAGCTTCACGACCACAGATGACATGTCGACGGCATCCACAGATGGACTGACGCTGGACGATACGGACTCGGACACGTCACGCACCCCGAGCATATCACCTCCGGCACCGGACCGAGTCATCCCGTGCATCGAGGATGTGCAACATGGCGCATTCCCGAAGCTAGAGGTTGAGTGTGTAAATGGTAACAGGAGCGACGAGAAAGATGCCGACGAGATTCAGTCGCCGCCTTCGATTGTCACGGCCATTTGAATTCCGCTGTCTTCACTGTCATCACTTCTGAGCAATGCACACTACCTTGACCATTGCCATAATACCCGTTCCACCATCCAAAAGGATTTCTATATAATTTAGCAGGCGTTGATGGTTTTTAGTGGTGCATATCTGGGCTGTATAATACAAGTCTAGGTTTGGGAATTTAGGTTCTGGATAAAGAGGATTTGCCCCTGAGGGATGGGATTGTCGGGTTGACTTAAATGCAAGGATCACGTCCAAGTGAATGGACCTTACCAGCCTTCGATTTTGTTCCAGGGTATAATATAATACGTACAAGTAGATCGTTAAGGAGATGATCTAGAACCAAACTCCATATCCCCCCCACCCGGGCAAGCCAATGACGCCAGAAACAGCAATGCAAACCAACAACACCATGCAACATATAGCGCCCATGAAAACCAAGACAATAGAAAAAAAAAAAAAAAGGGTAAGATCAAAAAACTCCAGCCCGTCGCATAACATCCCCAAACTCCTCCCTAGTGACACCAGCATGTACGCCGGTGCCCCCATTCGCCTCGAGAATCATATCCCTTAACAACTCCTCGCCCACATTCGCATCCTCCTTGAGCTCCCTCGCGATACTCCTCAGGTTACTCAGGGTGATCGGCCCGCCGGAGCCGCGAGTGAATAGACGAAACGCCGTGTCGACTTCTGCCTCCGCGGCGTCAGAGTCCGTCGCATCCCTCGCTCTGAGCTTGGCGGCCGCCACGGACAAGAAAGGTGCGTACGGCACGTAGCCGGTCGAGGTGGGATCGACTGCGGAGAGGATGGAGGCGAGTTCGTCTGAGTCCGAGGGGGGAAGTGCTAGGGCTCTATTCATTCATTCCTTTCATCAGCAAACTGAATGCACAAGGGAAGGTGGAGGGGCCGCCCTCTCTGGGGCCAGAAGACGCACACGAGTGCTTTCCTAACATCCTCTCTTCGAATCACGCCCTCCTTCTCGTCTTTGAATTCTCCCTCCTGGTCCCGGGAGGAGAATAAATGGAACGCTTCCTTGATTTCGTTTTCTTCTTCTGCTGTTAGGTCGTTTTCCTTGGCGAGTTTGGATTGTCGGGGTTTGCGCGGGGTTGCGCTGACGCGCGAGGACGCGGAGGGACCTGCGCGCCTCTTGGGAGGCTGGGATTGGATGCTTAGCTGGCGTGATGTGGATTGTTATATTCTAATATCGTAGAGTACTCACCATCACTTTTACTGAGTGAAGGGCGAGGGCGAGGGCGAGGTAGTTAGATAGTTAGTTAACTGTGTTGTTTGCAGATGACAAAGAGCGATGGATCTCTTGAATCTTGAATTGATGGCAGATCGAACGGCCAATCAACAATTTCTCTCATCAAAATACCCTACTATAGTTCGCCAACGCCATCAACCCTAGTACTACCTACTCGACTGCCTAACCGGTGGTGTCGATCCTCGTACGGAGCGGTTCAGCATTTACGTTATTATTCTTTAGGCTTTTGTGACTTAACATCAATAGCAAGGAAACCCGACGAAATAAATAGTTCCGGAAATGCATGAAAGGGACCGTTGACAGTAGCAAAGGGATTCTCAATTCAGTTAGCTAATTAATGCAAATCTGATAGTGATAAAAATAATTCGATGTAGGTGTACACCAGCGACTGATGAGTTGATCTTATTGCTGGTTCGCCAGGTACGCCGCCGGAACAACCTCTTGATTCTCACAGTCCAGAATATGCATGGAAGAATAATCATCAGCGAAGACAACCCTCCATAATCTTGGCTGTCCGGGGTCTGAAGCAAGATGTTAGCTATCGACGGTAGAAACACTGAGATGGAAAATCGTGACCTACAAGCTGTACGTGGGTACGAATGTCTGCAGTCCAGTATCAACCAGTCCGTAAGCCGGCCCTGCTGTATCCATGGATGGTATGCACCACCGGGTTCAAATCGGTCACAGTGCTCTCTCAGTCGGTCTCCATCACGTAATAATTCAAATCCCCAGCCGGGCTCAACAATATGGAAGTCAATCCGGCCCTGACCAACATGTGACCACTCACTCGAAATTCTTACACCTGAGCCAACCTCGTTCCAGAAGCACCGATAAAACTCATCTTGAAAACTAGCTTCGGGGGGGCGCATTCTCCCTGAAGGGCCAGGTCGTTGAGACTCTCTCGCCATCTGTAGTGCTTCTTTCGAAAACCGGTGTAAAACCTTCAAGCCAAGACTCTGGATGTTGGGATATTTCTGAAACGGAAATTGTTTGACCTTGTATGAGCCATAATAGTATTCCACAAACCTATTTTTTTTAATCAGTGGTAGAACTCATGCTGGTGAATGGTAAAGGGAAGGGCTCCAAGTTTGCGACTGCAATCAACGATCTAGAGCGCAAGCTAGTGCGAGAAGGTAACGCTTACCGCGCGTGCAAAACAGATGGCAGGACACAAATCATTTCCCCTGGTATGATTACTTCTGTATGTACAAATCCCATTCTAAAACAGCGTACCATGGCTGAGTTATTGCGGTCGAATTCCACACTCCCATCTCGCAATACACGTAGAAGTACAGCAACGACATCAGGATCAATAGTATGGTGCTGCATCTCCCTTGAGGGGAGGCTTCTACCCGTGACGTCTTGTTCGAGAAACGCAAAAAAATTACGGTCGTCCTCCAAGTCATTGCTGATGTGGTTAAGTGTGATTTCCTTCAGATTGGTACGTTTGGAGCGGTTTCGATAAACCTACTAGACAGTTAGAAGCCATTGCAGAATACTGGAGTCCAGCTGAAATGTCTGTAACAGACCTTGGAGATAAACCTGAGCGTTGCGCTGACCATGCCAGGATGTCCATTTGTGAGATCGAAGATGTAATCCTGCACCTCCTCTACCAGAGTAAATTCAACAACAGGACTCTGGCAGAACCTACTCACAACATCCTTAAATTCGAATAGGCTGTAAAACAGACAAACTTCAGACTCAGAATTCGGACGGGTGATCAGTGAGACTCTCTGTTGACTGTGAAGAATGGGTGGTGTTATCATTGCAGGATAGTCAGGGGACCCAAATGTTGGGCTCCCATATGAGCTGAACAAGCAGAAGCGCGGGCCACTATCCAAACCAAGTCGCGACTTGATCACAGTATACCACAGGTGGGAATCACTGTATGTCGCTTGTGCTTCGTCAAGGATAAAGATGACGTCGTCGTTTTGGCCACTGAGGAAATTTTGTTCTCGAACCTGCCCGTAACCAAGCTGATGACACTGCTCCACAAGGAACTGTGTAGCAGGTGCGTCAAATTTCCAACGGTCGATGAATACTACTCTGCGTGCCTCTCGAAGATGATTATGAAGGAGTGTAGCAAGTGTTGTCTTGCCAGACGCTGGGGTCCCTCGTACGTGAATGACTGCATGCTCATCAAGGAGACGCGCAAGTGTTTCCACTGTTTGCAATCGCGGACATATCGCAGGACTGATTTCCAGGCGCGAATACGTCTGAGATGAACGGGGCTTAGAAGGTATCGCCGACAACCCGTCATGGTCCGACACGGGCGGTAAGGCAGAGAACTCTAAGGGAAAAATGTAAATAAATAAAATAAATTAAGCAAAAGTCCGGAGACTCGAACTGTTCGTATACGTGTAGGGAAGATAAATAGTACCTTCTTCGTAATCCAAATGCTCAGAGAGTGGGTGGCTACACTTCGAACATAGCAGCGTCTTCAAATCGACTGCAAAAGTCGATGACACGCAAGACCCTGCTTCACAGGGACAGCTGACTCTGTATTGTCCCATTGAGGCTGAAAATTGACAGGATCCGAATGTCATTATGGCCCTCTTCCCTGTCGTTATCGGTGGAAAATCTGATGAACTTGAACTCAGACTTGCGAACAAGTTGGTAAATCTCTCCGTCCATGTAGACATCGCGGGTGGTTTTGCAAGAGAAGGAAACAAGAACTCGGCTGTAAAATTGGAGTACGGGTGGAGGTGAGATCAAATGGGAAGGTGCGTGAAGAGAGTCAACCTTATGAGACACCAAGAGCAGATGTATGGCAGGTGTATGACGGGTACTGGCAAGATTCTAGAGAAGACTTAGGTAGTAAAGGCCAAGCTGTCGTTGGCTTAGAAGCGCTCGCGACAAGGATCTAGCGAGCACCTGTTCAAGACCACTGGGCAACATCCGAACATGGCATTGATCAGAGTGGTGCTCCGTTCCCAAAAGTTGCTTGGATCAAGCTTAAGCTTCATGAAGAAAGAGCGCCTAAAAGCGGCAGCTACAGCGGCTACGGCGGGTCAGATCACTTTGACTGACCAACCAGGGACTTTGAGCAAACCCAACGCCGTCAATGCTTTATATTTTCCTCTGAAATTAAAATTGTAGCTAGAGTGTAGTCTTCAATTTTATCCAAGGTTCGACCAGACCGTAATGTCATATTCATGGCGAAAATGGTATGTATACTGATCAAAGGTCCCTGGCGACAAAGCGCAGAATCGTAGAGAGACAAAGACTATGCGTATCCTTCTGCCTAACTCCACCCCCTGCAGTCAGTCACTCTGATGCTCCGTGTCTCAAATGGCGATTGGTCGCGTTGTCTGTCGCGGAAGTGAAAGCGCCACGCCCACGCCCACGCCCACGCCCACGCCCGCTGAGACGTGATAGCTAAAGGGCGAAATCCCTGCCGGCAGATTCACATGTAATTACAAGGCGGCCGTGTCGACCAGCCCAAAGCAGTGTCCGACCAAGGGGGATATTATTATTGGTATCGTCGCGTCCTACTGCGGGGGGTGGCCGGGATGAGCGGCGAACGAAAACGGCCATAGAAGAGCAGAGAAGCTCTGCTGACGTGATCCACCATCAGTGCAACGTCTGGGGGGATAATTATACAACTGCGGTCTCCTGTTGGCTTTGCCCTCTTGCTGTGACATCCTCTGCTTCATGGATCTGTTCTGATAACGTTGCTTTTCTGGAACATCACGAAGTCGACTGAAGTGGCCTGTTTCTTCCCCCCACGGCTTCATCCTCGGCAAAGATGGATGTCGATCTGTACGTTTACGACCTCTCAAAGGTACCTGGACATCGATCCCCCTCCGTTCTATATTTGTGCAGCTCTATTAACTAACCTCTCTCTACAGGGTCTTGCGCGAATGGTATGTCTGCATATACTGTGAATTACAGTGTCAGTGTCTTGTAATTATCCGTCACTGAACCTGTCTTACGGCAGTATTCTGAATCCCTGACCGGGGCCAGAATCGACGCAATCTACCACACGTCCATCGTCCTGAATGGAGTCGAGTACTACTTTGGCTGGGGCATCCAGATGGCTACCCCCGGCAGTACGCATCATGGGCGGCCCATCGAGGTCCTGCGTCTGGGCAGAACAGAGCTTCCCATGGAGGTCGTGGAAGAGTACGTTGCCTCGTTAGGCGAGGTGTATACTCCAGAGGTATTCATTCTCAGCTCTCGCAGGTTAAACCGATGGATTAGGTAGTTTGAACTTGCTTTCGCTGACTCTTGACTCTTTAGTCGTACGACCTCTTCTTGCATAACTGCAATAACTTCACCCAGGACCTTTCCTTGTTCCTGGTAGGGGAGAGTATCCCTGATCACATCCGCAGTCTGCCGCAGACGTTCCTCAGTACTCCGCTGGGTCAGATGCTGAGGCCACAGATTGAGATGGCCTTGCGAGGGGTCGCCCAGGGTACGAGTGCAGCGCCTTCCTGGCCTGCACCAGCTCCAGCCCCAGTCCCAGCTCCAGCTGCAGCTCCTATTACTGCTCCTCCCACTGCTCCTCCAGTACCTACCACAACAAAGCCCATAGGCCGCGTGCGAATCGTCAGCAGTCTAAGCGAGCTAGAGGCTCAACTCGCCTCCGCATCCAATTCCTGCGCCGTCATCTTCTTCACCTCGTCAACATGCGCGCCGTGCAAAATGGTCTACCCGACCTACGACCAGCTAGCAGAGGAAGCAGAGGACAAAGCGGTCCTGATAAAATGCGACATCAACCAGTCGTACGACGTGAGCATGAAATACGGCGTACGCGCGACCCCGACCTTCATGACCTTCCTGCACGGCGAAAAGCTCGACGAATGGTCCGGCGCCAACCCAGCCCAACTCCAGGGCAACGTCCGCCTGCTCATCCAAATGGCGCAGCCCCCTCCCCACCCGCACCGGAAGCTCCATCTCCCCAGCTTCGACCGTCCTATCACCAAGTACGTCTCGTACAAGAACGTGCCCCCGCTCGACAAGCTCGTGCAGAAACTAGGCGTCCACGGCTCCGACCCGCGCCTCGCTTCTATCATCTCCTTCATCACCAAGACGCGAACAACCGCAGACGGGCCCGCGGCAACTCACCTCCCGTCCAACCTGGACTCCTTCGCCCTTTACGTCCAGGAAACCTTCCCTTCCCTGCCAGGCGACAGCCGATTCGCGCTCGTCGACCTCGTCCGCGTGCTGTTCCTCGACCCGCGCGTAAGCGGGTACTTCGCAGAGCACCAGCAGGACACACTACTCCTCACACTCCTCTCGCCCGCCGCCCGCACAACAGCAACAGACGACACAGACCTCGCCTCCTGTCCGTACAACCTGCGCATCGTCATACTGCATCTCGCGTGCAACCTGTTCACATCCCCGCTGTACGCGGAACAGATCTGCTCGAACGCGCTCGTGCGCGACCCGTGTTTGCGCCTGCTCACTTCTTCCCTGCTGGATGTCGAGCGTGCCAATCTGCGCGTCGTCGCAGCGTCGCTCGCGTATAATCTGGCTGTTTATAACCATAATGTTCGTCTGGAGTCGAGTTTGGGCGCGGACGCGAGGGACCCTCTCCCCGAGGAAGCGCAGGTGGAGCTGGCTGCGTCGCTGGTTGAGGCCGTGTCGCGCGAGGAGGCCAGCGTCGAGGCGCTGCATGGGCTGCTCTTCGCGCTGGGGTTGCTGGTCTACGAGGCCCCCGTGGATGGCGCGGTGGTGGATGTTTGTCGGGCGCTGGACGCGGGGGCGATCGTGGAGCGGAAGAAGGGTGTTGCTGCGCTGGGGAAGGAGGTGTTGCTGAGAGAGATGGGGGAGTTGTTACGTTAAGACACCTACCTAGGTACCTAGGTACACATCCATCTACACTGTATATTACTCCAGTGTACAACATACTCGATAGTAGTAGTAGTAGACAAATAAATAAACACTATAATTGATGACGATGATGACGATGAGCGCAAGGCCTGCTCACGATGCGACGCTGACTGATAACTACCTAAGACGATGATGGATGGGTATGACGCTGAAGAAAAAAAAGAAATACACGACTGGGTATCAACAAAATCGCTGACGAAAGGGAAAACTCGGATCCGAAAATTGGCAGACAATGAAATGACGGTGACATGACACGAAAAAGCGACACTCGCCACAGATGCAGGATTAATAAGTATAAAGGAAAAAAGAAAAAAGAAAGAAGAAAAGCAAAGATAGGCAAGCGATAGCGATAATCAAACTCCCAAGGCTGACCAGTGTTCGTTGGTCCGTTGGGGCTGCAACTGCAATGCAATGCAATGCAGATGCACGACGGATGACCACCCGCGACTTAGTAAGTTAGGCCGCTTTATTTATGAGTCATGAAGGAACTTGCGGTGAGTCTGCCTGAGTGTACAAGGCATGCAATGCAATGCATCTAGGCAAACACGACACGACACGACACGACACGACAACAGCACAAGCCTCGCGGGTATGGGAAAAATGGGGTAATTAATCGTAAGCGAAAAAACCCCCCCCCACCAACTTTGTCGCGGTGGTATCCGACGGTTGTTTCTTTCTGGTTCCGCTCGCTTCACCCACCCTTGGGATCTCGGTCCGGGGATGGCAAAAAGAAAAAAAAAAAATAAAAGAAAAAGAAAAGAAAGCCACGGGTATTATCGCTTCGCCGATCTAGGAAGATGGCGGAAGGACAACAAAAAAAGTCTAAGCGCGCCTTCGACGAAAACGATAAACGATAACCGTATCGGAGAGACGGAGGTGTGCATTCACCGCATGTTTCCAGAACGCGTCGGATTTGGGGTCCGAGGATCGGATCGCGAAAATAAGGAAAGTTAAAACGATGAAAAAAAAAATAGAAAATAAAAAATAAGGATAATGTCGTAATCCGTAATCGACGCCCGCGCCGTGGGGTAGGCACTTGTCCTGTACTCTGTGCAAGGCCCTCGGACTAGGCTAGGCGCGCTCGACCTTGATCTTGGGCGTGGAGGAAGAAGACGTAGTCCGCCTCTTCTTCACGTAGACAGTCTTCGACTTTCTTCGTTTAGAGGCGGCGGCGTCCTTGTCTCCGCCATGTGAGAGCTGCGCGACGCGGAGATTCTGCTGCGCAAGGGCGCGAGCCTGCACCATGGCGAGGAAGCGGGCTCTTGCTTCCTCCTCTTCGGCAGCGGCGCGGGCTCTCTGGATCTGGATCTGTTGCTCTGTCGTCAGCGAGCTGAAGGCGTGGCTGTCGACCGGAGGCGCTTCATCGCGCATTTCTTCCGACTGGGGCTGGGAGGAGTCGAGCGGCCAGAGGTCCTCGTCGGAGATGTAGGAGCTCGCTGTGGAGTTGCCGCTGCCCGAGTCGGTGGTGTTTAGAAGTGATGGGCGGTTGGGCCATGAGGGGAATGCACAGGAGCTACTCATGGCGCCGAAGGATGTTGAGAAAGAGCATTTGCGAGGTGTGATGTCGAGAAGGTCATCGTTGGGTGAAGGTGGCGGAGGAGACGGTAGATAGGAAGGCGATGAAGATAGAGAAGACCAGCCTGTGCCGCTGCTGAAGCTATAGTGGAACGGCATGATGATGTCCCAGGTGCGAACAGTTGACCAGCAATGTTAGGTAGGATGTTAGAAGTATGACGAGTCTGTCGTGCTGGACCGAGGGGGGGAAGGGTGGGCGACGGGGGGACGAGGGCGTGTTCTTTATTATAACCAGATCGGGCGGATCAGGGCTGTGTGTGTATCCGCGGACGGCGCAAACAGGGAGGGACAAGGGAAACCCAATAATAAACTTTGGGGTTTAGAAAATAAAGAAAATATATAAATAAAAGTATAAAAATAAATGATAATAATAAATAAATAAATAAATCACAATGACACAGAGAATATGACGAGTGTAGTGCAGGCAGGTGGGAATGTGATGTGAATGGCAGCCTGGCCAGGCTCTGGACCTGCTGCGATAAGCAGATGACCGATCAATGCCACAGTGGTATCTAGATAAGATGCGACTGTCGCGGCTTGTCGCGACGTGTACAGTCTGTACAGTCTGTACCGCCTGGATGTACCGTATGCAGCCTTGCAAGTGATGCTTCGAGTGATGCCCTCCGATCGGGCTGCAGCAGCGTGTCAGGCTGTCGATACGCGCGCGCAAACAAAGCCTGCCAGCAAAGCAAACAGAACAGGCTGAGTCACAGCTTGCGCCTTTGTTCTCTGTCCAGCGTTGGGGGTGTACCGCTCTGTACCGTAGGGTGTGGCGTGTGGGAGCTTGGTTGGTTCTTGCTTCTTGCTTCTTGCTTCTTGCTTCTCGGTTCTCGGTTTGCGCTGGAAAACAGGGTTGCCGGTCGGGTAGAAGTATTATTGATTATTGGAGTGATGAATTATCATTGCTGTCAAGAGACGACCGACAAGCCGGGAATGCAGACTATATACAGCGGTATGCAGCGTACAGGGCACACTCCTCCTGTGCCCATTTATTTTTATCCTATTTGGTACGACTGGACAGGACAGGACAAAAGGCCTGGACCTGTCCAGCGCAGTGGGGCATCTTCATCCCTTTCACAGTGGATCTCCGGGTCGGCCTCCACGCACTTTCCATCGCTCTGGGAACGCAACATCATTAGCCTCCTTCTCCCCTTTCCCTATTCCTTGACTCCTTTTTTTACTCCCCGGATGGCGAATTATGGTCTTCCGATTTACCACTCAGTCACTCAGTCCAGCAAGTCCTCCTCGGAACAAGCCCGCGAGGCAAACGGCAAGTGAAACCACGCACCGTTGCAACCCAATCCAAACGGTTCAACGGGACACCCGCGGAGGCAATCCGGGTGTTCCATCGCATACTCCCTATTTTTATTTTTTATTATTTATCATTTATTTATGATTATTATTTATTGCCGCACCGAGCGAATCCCGGATTGGAATCTCCTTCCCGACTAGGCAGTGGATACCCCAGGATATTAGGTATCGATCGAACCCGACAAAAGGGAACGCCCCCGGTCGCCAGAAAGCTCGCCGGACCGCAGGACCCGCTAATAGTGCGCGCCCCGGTCGTTGCAGCGGTTCCGCGGGACGTTTGGCTTTTCCTCCCGAACCGCTTCGTTGGGTGGATTTCCTCCAGGGAGGGGGGCGAGGCCGAGGGATTTCCGGTGACAATCAATTTCCCCGTTGCCGCGGTTAGTTTCATGTTATGAACCTACGTAGCCTTCATGGGGTAATTAGAGGCTGCGGCGTCCGGCGAACTTTTGCAGTTCGCCGTCCTGGCTGATCCCACGGTCACACTCACATACAGGGCTAGCTCTGTGAGTCGTGGAAATGAGTCTGTCCAGCACAGCCTGCACAGCTCTGTACAGTGCTGTACACGACGCCCCCCCCCCCACTATGTTCTGAGTTTCAGCTCAGGGATATACGATCACGACACTGGACCGAGTCAGCCGTGGCCACAAGCACAGAGACAGGATCACAAGCAAGTATGGAGATTCCCTCGTGGACATAACAGCGTGGGTGGGTGCGCCAGGGCCGGGGGGAAGGGGGGCAATGCAGGTACGTGATGGGTGCATATGACTGTGGTGGCGGTCACGAAGGACGAAGGACGAAGAACCGGCGCACAAGTCGACGCTTCTAGCGCTTCCAGCGGAAAAGTGGGCGTCGCATGGACGATCGATGTGCTAATATCTATCGGGTATGCATCTGGCAGCAAAAGAAATCATTATTGTTATCAGTTTCATGTCTCCTGCCGCGTCTGCCACCCCCATTTTCCGCGGAGTTGTTGTTGTGTGCTCCCCCTTGTAGCATGCTCCTTGCCTTGCTCCAGGTCCAACATGCTGTAGGCTCATGTTCAAGTTCCAACATCTGTAAGGTGGTGTGTACGCTGTACACATGGACCTTGACGGGCGTCGATGCTATCCTGTCCTGTCCTGTCTGTATACTGAAATCGCCACGCCGAGGCGAACGAACCGAGGTTTCCAAAATTCCCTGTCAATACCCCTTTCAGTCTAACGCCAAGGAGCCGGCTACCCTGCATATGATCCGTCTCCGGGGAATAATCTTCAAGCGTCCGCTTAGCACCTAAATATTCTTCTTCTTCCTCTTATTATTATTATTCGGCGTTGAGTCGGTGCTGTCGAGCTTGAACTCTGAAGCTCTAGTGGACTCGAGTGGATCCCCCACGCGCGTCGTCCGCGGGTGGAGACGCGCGCACGATCGGGAACGAAAACAAGCTGTTGAACCGGGGAGTCCGGTTCTATTCCTTGGAAAACTCTGGGCGGTCTGGAATACTAACGATTAACGGATTAACAATAATATAATTTGTCGCCACGAGGCAAACGCGTTTGTGATATAATAATTAATTAATTAATTAATTCCGGGGCAATTGTTGGGGTTGACCCGTCGGAAAGGCGACAAGTACCCCAAGGTACCACACAGCACACCAAGCACACCGCAACAGCCGTGGAACTCAACCTAGATGCTCGTACCTAGCACCCTTGGAAGTTGGAACAGGATAATATACTGTCTAGACCGTGTAGACCCCGGGCGTGCGGATGCGGGGATTTCAACGCGTCGGGTCTGACCGCTTGTTGGTCCGCATTGTCAACAGGGCTGGGTCCTAGCTAATAACTATTACTACTACCTACCTAGGTGCTAGTAGTGGTAGTAATTGATGTGCCCCAGCCAATTAAAGGACTTCAAGATGAAGCGTTTGATCCAAAAAAAAAAAAAAACATCCGCTACCCTTCTTGCACCCATCTATCATCCAGAAGTTCCTGTGCCGTCGGTCTATCCCTCCAATCCAGCATCATAATCTTTGAAATGAATTCCTTATCTTCCAGGGATACTTCACGTTCCGTTGTCCGGCAAAACGGAGTTGTCTGTGACTGAGGAATCTCATGCATCAGATATAAGATCGCCGCGACAGTTTCAGAGCTCGCAATCTCTGCGTACTTCTCCGGAAAGGGACCGAAATAACGGAACTGCTGCTTCAGAACCTCCAGGTTGTATTCTTCATGGCCGTAAGGGACTGCTGCGCGTGGTCGGAATAAGTTGAAATCACCCCCATATATCAGACTGATCAGCTGCAATAATAAAAGTGTTAGGGCCTCAATTCTCGAAAGTTAAGAACTGCCTTGCCTTGCATAACTCACCACGGTCCCGAATGACCAAATATCTGTTGCCGTGTTCCAAGGTGTCTCCATGAGTACTTCAGGGCTTGTCCAAATAGCGGCCCCTATAGGCGTACCTTGCCTCGCAAAAGAACTGTCGACAGTACAGCAGCCGCCAAGGTCGCCGAGCTGAACTTCTGAAAATCTGTCGTCGCCTTCCTTGTAATTCACGAAAATATTGTCGAGCTTGACATCTTGAAATTTAAATCAGTAAGTAAGTAAACGCTGTGTAAAGTGTAAGCTCATTTGAACAACCAACCTGTGTGTACGTATCCATCTCTGTGGAGGACACTCAATGCTTCCAGGATGCACCTAGCAACATACTTTAGCTCCTTTCGATTGAGGGTCTTCTTTATTGACGAATTTAGAAGATGGTCATCCAGGTGTCTCAGGACGATGATGGGAGGCGCGGCAGGATCTTGCACTTCATCGAGCATTGGCCGTAAATAAGTTGTCGAACCTTGGAAGCGTTTCAGGACGTCTCTTTCATTTTCCACGCGGGGGTGTCCATAAACCCCCTTGACAACGACCGTTTCCTGGGCTTTATTTCTATCAAACTTACTTAGCCATGTGCTCAGCTTCAGTCTTGAAAAGGTTACATAGTAATTACCGTGCCAGCCAAACTGTCTCCTGAATCTGTTTGGTTATGACATATTTTCCCAGCTTGCCTCGAAGTACCTGACCAAGTTTGAGAAGTGACATTATACCGTGAAGCCAGAGGCAGTATACTGCTCAAGTCTGCAGCCAAGGTATCGCACTGCAAATAGATCATAAAAACTCATTATTTGACTTTTTTTCTGTGAGACTGAAAAAAATTGACCAGCCCTGTTGATTTTTGAAGTGGAACATGACAATTCCAAGTTAATGATGTATTCCTTACTCTGTCACCGCACTGAACCTACAACCAATCACTTCGGTAGCGCAAGGCTGACTCTTTAATTCTGCACTTGTGTCTACTTCAACAGGTCTTTCGATCTCTACGTGATTCCTTGTCTGTCGAACCATGGCAACGACTCTAATACTTGTAGCATACGCTTATGGCTGCGCACACCGTCCGAGGATATCTTCACGTACTCTATGTCGAAACAGAGAGCAGCAATCGACTGCGAAAACATCGACAGCCATATCTTCACTACTGTCCGCCTCCAGAAGCATCCGAGCTGCTCTTGAGAGCCCGGACAGTTCTCAATCTTCGATACGAAGCAGCTTGCCAACCAGCAGCCAGTTGTCGCCCACGACTCGATCTCAGCGAGCCGCTCCTTGCAAGCTCTAGCCAGTAATGTGGCCCACTCGAGATTAAACTTCTTTGATATCTCCATCGCACCTCACCGATAGGCCAATCGCGCCCGCAGATCTGGCGCTCAATCACCCACTTACCACAACAGGCCAATGCCGAGGAAAACGATCAGTCTTGCTTTCGCACAGTCAGCATTTGCTGTCCATGACTAAGGAATGGAAGGGAGGAGATGAACAACCTCAAGTACTTCGTTGTCGACATATCCTCACCGAAACGTGGGGAATTCAGTATCCATTCTCCCCTCTCTCCCCACTCCCCCTCCCCCTCTGCTGCAGCAGGAGCCATGACCGCGACGACTCAGATCAATGCCGACGAGATTCAGACTAATCCGCGGTATCTGTTCCGTCAGCCTCTGGCGCTGCAGTGGTTTGAAGATGGGCAGCTGGTCAAGAGATACGATTGTGAGCGTCAGGCGGGTATGCAGATGTTTTCATGCGACAGAACGAAATGGCAATGCAATGCGACATGCTAACTATGAGGCAGGTCGGTTTGAACTGTTTCTCGACTTGCTCTACGTCGCAATCGCCGCCAATTTCGCGGAGAACTTGGCCGAGGAGGTCACTGGAGTTCGCCTGGTGAAGTACATTGTCAGTCCTGTTCATCCACTCCATCACGAGGCCATCCTGGCCATCCTGGCCATCCTGCTGACTTTGTACAGCTAATCCTAGCTCCGTCATGGCACATCTGGAGTGATCTCCGAGAGTTGATGAACTCCTTCTACAACGATGACCTGCTCCAGCGCGTGCTCATCCTCTGGGTCATGGCCGTGCTGGTCGTCTACGGGAACAGCGCCGTGCTCATCGACGAGGACATTGGAGCCATGCAATCCACCGTCGCAGCGTACATGGTGGGCCGCTTCAGCACCAACTCCATGCACCTCTACTACTCCTTCTCCAGCTACCACCACCGCGCCCAGCAGCGTCTGTGGTTCGTGCTGGCCGGTCTGGCCCTCTGTCTCTATATCCCGCTCTACGTCGAGACCCTGTCGTTCCGCAGCAAGATCGCCGTCGCCGCCGTCGCCATCGTCACGGAGGAATTCTGCTGGATCTTCTGCTACTCCCCCCTCGCAAAGAAGCTGCTCGGCGCCCGATACACGACCGCTGTCGACATCCCGCACGAGGTCGACCGGGTCGCCGCATTCTACATCATCGTCCTCGGCGAATTCCTGTACCAGATCGTCGTCGGCTCCCCCGCCGCCATCGGCTTCAACATGAATCTGCTGCACGCCATCTGGACGCTCATCATCGCCTTCTGTCTGAACTGGCTGTATCTCCACAATGACGGCTCCCTGCAAGGCGTCCACCCGCTACGCCATGACGTTATTGCTTCTTTTGCCTGGATCACGCTTCATTTACCCTTGGTCGCAAGCCTGTTGGCTGGCGGCCACGTCGCGGCCGCAAGCACCAGACGCGGCGAGCTCGACAGCGCCGAGCGATGGCTTCTCTGCGGCAGCATCGGAACGGGCTTGTATTGTCTTTTTGGAATCGCCCTGCTGCATAAGACGGAGGATCCTCCTCGAACCCTGGTTCTTGAAAAGGTCTGCTTCCTTTCCCTTGGAGAGATAGAAGAGATTGTTCGTTGGGCATATATATATATTGACTGACGTTCACAGCCGTATCGCATCGTCATGCGCCCTGTGGTCGGCCTGATCATCATCCTCCTCCCGCTTGCCCACGGACTCGACCTCACCGCTGTCTTGTCCATCATCATGGCTCTGATCGTGTTCTGTTTGATCTGGGAGAATCTGACATCGCTGCGCTGCGACGCTAAGATCTGGGAGAAGTGGGAAGGGACGCGTCCGCCAGCGCGTCAAGTGAATGAAAGGAACGAAGTGGACTAGCTGATTGTACTGTGAATTTTTGTCTTTATAACGGCGCTCTATACCCTTTTTTTTTGGAGCAAGCAGGGATGTGATTCGTGGCTTGCATTACCCCTATGCAGCATTGTGGACAGCGCTTTACTTTTTTTTTTTTTTTACGTATAGCCCTCGAGGCGTTATGTGTGTATGCTATGAGGCATCCTAGTAAAGTAAATTCCAGGATTCATATGCTGACCCCGATTGAATAGCACAGCTGCTGACAAGGTGTTCAATGAATTTGTGTGTTTTCCTGAGAGAGAATGCCAGTCGAGTTGGAAGCATCAACGATCCCGCAATGTTGTTGCATGGTCTCGACACGGGTAGATCCGATCTCAGTTCAACTGAGTTCGTTGATCAAGCTTCTAAGATCTCCCTACTCCTATCCCTTGCAGAGCTTACTCTCGCACGTCGAGCTTCCGAACCCACAGTGGGTCCATAGGCGGGGTCACGTCGATCATGTATCATGTTGAAGGAAGTACTCGACTCAACTCAGCTATTCATGTCTACCTTTACAATCAGAACCTATGAAGACCTGTGAAATTGACGCCGAAAATGACCCCTTCGGAGGCCAGAAATGGCCGCCCTTTCCACCTGGAACTTCCGGCAGCAAGCAACAGCACCAGGGTGGCATCCTATGCGCCTGTACACAAATCCTCATACATTCGGTACAGGGAGCGCAAGGGAGTATCCCGTTTTTTGAACAGTGGAACTGCAGTGAGCTGGTCTATTCCCTCTTGGCATTGGATAAGCACAGGCGGAATGTGTGAGCTTGTCTGTAAATCGAGCAGCTGCCGCGGCGTAAGTTGGTCTGGCACTGGGAAGTGCCATGGCAGTGGCCACAGAAGGCAGAGAAGCGTTTCGACTGGATGAGGAACCCTACGGAGTCGACAGAGAGAAGATCGGAGTTTGAGAGGGGTATGAATACGCACGATCATTGTTGTGTGGGGAGGTGGACACTCATAGCCATGTCACGTGGACCGCCAAGGACAGAGCTTCACTGATTCCCATGCTGATCCCCTTCCCTGTGGCGCCAGCTGGTAAATGCGAATTGTCGACCGCTGCCTTTCCTTGGATGCCGATATAAAGGTCAGGCCTTTTGCTGTTCTCAATAGCCCTTGTTTATACCACTTCTCACAACTCAAGTGCGACAAAATCCATCCTGTCAGCTTTTCTCCCTGATGGCACCGAAAGATTCTCTACTGTCCCTTGACCTTGGTCCAGAAGATTGTCTATACAGAATCCTCCGTGAAGAGGAAAGCATTCGAAGAGTTATTTATGTGGACCTCAAGGATTTATCCATCATTCCGGAAGAGTCTCAGACTTATGGCCCCGACGTAATCCGTCATCTATCAAAGTTGGAAGGATGGTTCGACAAGTGGAAAACCTTGACTGTTTATAAGGACGGGACTAGAATTCAGAGTGAACATGATCGGTTCGAGCCACATGCTGTGCCAGCGGAGCACCTTCCCGGAAACTACAAAGTTATCAACTTTTTCGAGCTCCAAATTCAGCGTTGTCTAAATCCCCGAGTATTCCAAGTCCAACGAGGAGAGAAGCGTTGCTTCCTAAAAATAGCCAGATTTGGCTTTGAGCTTAACTGGCTAGTACAGGAGATTGAGATTTACCATACATTGACTAAGTACGATTCGACACTGGCACCCAGCCTCTTAGGATATGTTTTCGAAGAGACAGAACAGCGGGTTATAGGATTTATTTGTGAAGAAGTTATTGGGTATCGTCCTGGTATATTGGATCTTGAGATGTGTGAATTGGCATTGCAACAACTCCACGATCTGGGCATTATACATGGAGATGTCAACAGGGAAAACATCTTCATCACTGAGAAAGGGGTAAAATTCATTGACTTTGAAGATTCTTGCATCTGCTCTAGAGGGAACGAAGAAGCTCAGAATGAAAAAGAAAAAAAGAGCGAAGAATTTCGAAGCCTTGCAGGGAAATTGTCAGATGATTCTGGTACGGGACGCCCATGGAGTTTCGACGACGCATAGAATATCGAACCGTCATACGCGGACTGGTACTTGTCAACCCTGAATGATACATTAGGACGATTTGGCTACCTAATCGCTCCGCAGGCAAGTCCGGCACTTGTGGGTGGATCTCTTAGCTTCCTTATATTCCCATATTCCAGTACGGCATCTCTGGTCCTCCTTTCCATCATGGGTAGGACACTTGACAAATTGAGCATTGAGGGAATGCCCGCAAGTATACCAAATCTGGTATTGCGTGCAAACTTTGCGTTGTGGGAATTCCATGCTGATGTAGTAACATAATAAGTCTGTAGCAGGGAGATGTTAGGACATTATTTTTGGTGATAGGAATAAGAAGAATACCAAAAGCAATAACGCCGACACAGGAAGGCCAGCAAGGCTGGATATCTTTATATATATATATACCAATTTGTTGATATATCAGTCCATCATGACATTATGAAACACCCAGGAGAGTAAACACTCGAAAAGCGAACTCAAGATAAGTGTCTTATTCTTCATGTGACCTGCGGCCTGCATCCCGACCTAAGAAGAAGAGGTCCGTTCCCATCTCAATTATCAGGCTGTGACCCATTTACGGATGCAGCCATGCACATAATTCGATACCAGGCTCTTCCCCTTCTTTCCGATTTCGACAAATCGGTGGTTCGCAGATTCTCTTAAGACTACAGGTTGCTCCTCCTGCAGAGAGAGAAGACTTGAGACAGACAGACACAAGATCATGGTTGCTGACTCATATACGCGCCCGCGACCCTGGCGATAAATGGCGACACCGTGTTCCCTTAGCTTTTGTCTTGAAGAGTGGCTCCTTGCTATGTCGAACGAAACCTCGCTAAAGATTATTGAGGACAATCCTATCGGCAATGGGCTTGATCTCTTCCGCACCTCGTTTCATTCGATTTGCAATGACATGCGCATACCCTCATCCGATGGCGTCGATCGGCTCGGCACAGAAGGTGAGACGAGATGTATCTGCTAAGAAGCCCTCTCTAATAGTCGTTTAGACGCGCAGGATCTCACGTCCAGCCTGCTAACGGCCCTTCAAATTCTCCCTGTTTCTCGTCTTTTGCCATCAAAGTCAGGGAAGGGCAGCGCCCGAAGCGATCTACTACGACTCATTTCCGCCGTGGCTTCAGATGACTTCGACTTCGACCGCTTTAAGCCGCTTCTCAAGGCTGCGCTTGCTGACAAGCCTCAAGATACATTAATCTGGGACCTCGTGTCTTCTGTCGCCGTTGAACCCACACCCCCCCGAGTAATAGCCTTGTCTCTTCAGCAGACGCCGTGGCATCACACAACGAGCAGCTTCGTGAACTCTTCGGAATTTCGCCAGGATGTAGACAGGATCCTTAAGTTTGAGCTTGGACCTCTTTATGTCGGGCTTCCCAATTTTTGTGAGACATTCTTTGGGTCTGATCTCGTGGAGGCTTCCGTGGACGTTTTCCACAAGTGTAGGGAAGGTGATGATCCACTTTTCGACAGCGATGGATGGAAGGGGTGGCCTTCAGCAGCAAAAGAGAGCGATGTGCTGGCTTGGTTTGGTATCCTCATCCCCAAGCTTGCAGCATTTGCAGATGACTTTCATTTAATCTCTACACATCGACGAAAATTGTTGGTTCAACCAAATACACCACTACCAGGCTCCACGGGCAAACGCAGCATAGATATCGGGTTTGTAAGTAGCGACTTTACATATAATTCTAAGTTGGACGGAGAGTTCAGATATCGCTGGTCCCATATACTTGTGCCCGGTGAGCTGAAAAGCAATCCGGCAGCTGACCGGGCATCTGGGTCATGGATTGACCTTGCGACGTATGCGAGAGAGGTGCTTGCTGCCCAAGATAGCCGCCGGTTTGTTCCGGGCTTTACTCTCTGTGGATCTTTCATGAGGGTATGGGAATTTGATCGACTTGGAGGGATTGCCTCCGAGAAATTCGACATCAACAAGGATGGTGGACTCCAGTTTGTGACCACAATCCTCGGGTTCCTCTGCATGGATGAGGAACAGCTTGGATTTGATCCTACTATTGTCTCATCAGGCGGCGACCGATATATTGAGATCACTCGAGAGGGTCGGACTGAGCGTCTCATCCTTGACACAGTCATGAAGCGTGTACGCTGCATTGCTGGTCGGGCAACTACCTGTTGGAAAGCTCATTGTGAAAACGACCGGCAGATGTCGCTTGTTATAAAGGATTCTTGGCAATATGCAGATCGAGACGAGGAGGGCAAAATCCTGAAAGAAGTGACTGAGAAAGGTGTGGTGAATATGGCTCGATACTACCATCACGAGACTGTTCGCATTCGCGGCGTTGACGATGATGTTCGAAGCAACGTGCGACATGGATTGGAAGTCGTTCAAGCTACGAATTATCGATTGGGGCGCTCATTGTTTCCACCTGGTGCGAGGCCGGTTAATGCTAATCGGAAAGGCCGAAGCAGTAGCTCTGGTGTGAAACGACCGTCTAGCGAAACTGACGCTGCTCTGCCGACGGCTAAGCGATCATGTTCAGCGTCTCCAACGAAGGCCAACACCGACCCGTTATCGAATAGGATACATCGGAGGGTCATTCTTCGTGATTATGGAAAGCCAATCTACCAAGCAAGTTCTCGAGCGGCTCTACTGTCTACTTTAGAGGGTTGTATTGAAGGGCATCGGTCACTAAATGAGGCTGGCTATCTCCATAGAGACATTTCCATCAACAATCTCATGATCAATGAAGACGAAGAAAACCCTTCTTGGCGAGCCTTTTTGATCGACCTAGACCTTGCCATTAGACAGCGGCGAGATGGTGTGTCTGGCGCAAGAGGGAAAACCGGTACAAGAGCGTTCATGGCGATCGGGGCGCTTCTAGGCGACCAACATTCTTTCATGCACGACCTCGAGTCTTTTTTCTGGGTGTTGTTCTGGATATGCATTCATTACGACGGGCCTGGTAAAGATTTGGGACCTACTGAGTTTGACAGCTGGAACTACGAGGATGACCGGAAGCTTGCCCGTTCCAAGCTTGGTACCGTGGGCGATGAGAGCATGTTTCTTGATATTGCGAAACAGAGTTTCTCAGCTTTCTATGTGCCATTGATCCCATGCGTTAATGACTTGCGGAAGAGAGTCTTCCCCAATGGCGAAAGATGGAAAAAAGAGAATCCAAAATTATATCTCGAGATGAAGGCCATATTGCATACGGCGCTTGAGAAAGAATACCTTCACTCCTAATTTCGTGCCGAAGGAGCCTCCGATTTCTATTAAGCAGGTGGTCCACCCCCAACGCCATGATACGCAATTTTGCATCACCAGCGGTGCTTGCTAGGGCCGCAGACCAGAGACGACTGTTGTTCCAGATGTGTAGTTTCATCGCTTTCTTGAGCGAGACAACATATTCTAGGATGAAGAGCTCGGGCAGCCGTTGATCATCAACTTCCTCCCCCCACGTTAACTTCAGTGGCCCGAACAGCAAAGAGGCAACTATGTCCGGCAGAACCAAGAGATATAGAACGTGTCTCGTCAGGTAGAGAGTATATACTTAATTTTTATTAGATTAGCGATTGCATATATTCATACTGGTTAGCGAAAATTGCAACCTCATAAACGCATCGTTCAACAAGAAATGAGCGGAGGCAGATGGATAGCTCGGAACATTGCAGGAACATGCGGCTAATTTATGGAGAAAGGGAGGGAACATTTACCACGCTACTGATTCGCATATAACAAAGTTTTCCCTCAGCGTATGAGTGAGAAGATATGCATGTTATATCAATGTTCTTGGAACGCAATTCTAAACTCCGGGAAGGATTCAAGACAGTGGTATCCATGATTCTCAGCCCACACATAACTTATGCTTCAGACTTCAGGACAGAAAAAAAGAACACTCGAATCTAACACCTGCCTTCCTCATTAGATGGAAGGGCGACACCGACGTGGATGGCCGGCTCGTTAACATCGTTGTTTTTGTAGCTTTCCGGCGAGGGGAAAATTTAATGTCAACGTAATGGCTTAGCATAGGCCGGGTTTATCATAAAGGACGTACCTCAAAACCGCAATTGCAGCGGGGGCTAACATCATCTGGAGAGGGAAATCGACCGATAAGCCGAGCCAGCGCTTCACAAAGCAGCGGAGGATGAGGCCATGTGCGACCTGCAGTTCTGGTCCCTCAGCCTCTGCGGGTGAAGCTGGAAGAAGAAAACAGAAGGGAGGGGGAGGAGGGGGGTAGATGAGGGAGAAAAGGCGTACAAGAAGGACATCAACGGGCTTCTCCTTATTCATATAAGGTCTCTGGATCTCTTTGATCTGCAAGATAAGCCTGTCCAGCCGCTCGGTAACTTGCTGCCTTGATCTTTAAGGTATTAGCTGTTCACAGCCTATCAGCAACAAGAAGTCTAGAGTCCAGGGCCACAAACATACTCTCCACCCTCACACCCATCTCTCCAGACATCCCACTTCTTCTCCAGGTCCAGACCCCTCTTCTTCCTCAAGGTTCTGGTCTCCTGATAATTGAGCCCTTCATAATCGCCATAATTCCACTCCGCAATGTCCTCGGTGTAGGTAACCTTCCCTGCAATGACGCCGGAGGAGGGTGGCAGCAAGAGCTCAAAGGTCCTTACAGCCCTTACCCTCGGGCTGACGAAGACGTGCGCGAGGCGGGATGGGTCGAGCAGTTTGCCAGCGCCCACGAGCGTGGCTGACGCTGAGGAGACCTGCACTTCGCCGCCCTGGGTCAGCCTGATGTCTGTAGTACCCGTGAAGCGTCCTGACTTGGCCCATTCTGTCTCTCCTATTTGCAGAAAGCGTGTTGGTCAGTCAACAAGCGATTTATTTAGAGGTTGAGCGTCATATTTATGTTGAGCGTGATGAGAATGGAGAACTTACCATGGCGAAAAAGAATTACACGAGGTGTTAGGGCGTCTCGGTCGGACATGATACTTTATACTTAGGGTAAGGGCTTGAGTTGAAGGAAACTTCAATAACAGTAGTCCACGGGTAGTGGGATGCAGTCCACTCTGGAGGGGCACGTACAATTGGCAATGTATGTAGAGCCCCTCCAATCACCGCGGGAACGTCCCGTAGAGGTTATATTAGGTAGGTACTATAACTATTAGAACAATACCCAGTTAAGGAGAAATGCCTTAACGCAGCTTCATTTTCAGTTTCATACCATTCTTACTTATACTCGCACCTACCGTCTTCATAGTGTAGAACTACACCTAGTAGCGAAAGCGCCAGAAAGCTGAACAGCACAAATTGCCAGAATTCAACATAACGTACAACCTAGCAGCTTCGCCTTCTTTTCTCCTTTTTGCCCTTATGCTTCAAGCGCCTTGAGCACCTCACCCTTTGTAATGAGGTTGCAAACTGACAGCTTCCAAGGTTCCAATCTTTGGTCCAGTATGTTGGTACTGGGGAACGCTAAACCAGAAGCGGCAAAACTAACTGGAAAGGGAAATCCACAGGTGCTGAGGTCATTCTATGAGGTCACTACCTACTTTAACAACACAAGTTGCTCCTGATACCTGATTCTCTGTCTACGACACAGACTCGAAGCAGATTGATCACAATGGCCTATCCCCGACCCGACTTCCAGCGCCCAGGACTAAACTGGACCCTCCTCCACGGACCATGGGACTTCATCTTCGACGACGCAGACATTGGCCAATCGCAGCTGTGGAACCGCAACGGCATCCCTGACAGCGCCGACAAGCACGCAAAACGCCAGATCCAGGTTCCGTATGCATTCCAGGCGCCTGCATCGGGCATTGGCATCCACGAGGCGCACGAGGTTGTCTGGTACGAGCGGTTGGTGCATGATATCCGCTCGGCTGATGAGATTGCGCGTGGGAATAGATTGGTACTTCGGTTCAATGCTGTCGACTATGAGTGTGCTGTTTGGGTCGATGGTGGGTTCGTCGGGGGCCATCGCGGGGGCCATGTTCCGTTTGATATTGATGTGACCGAAGCTTTTTTCGGGGATGAGGGCCGTGGTTCTGGTTCTCGACGGTTGACCGTTCGTGTCAGAGACTCGCCCTTCGATCTTACCCAGCCTCGCGGGAAACAGTTTTGGGGCCCCGTTCCCGAGGGTATCTTCTACACGCCCACGACGGGCATCTGGCAGTCTGTTTGGCTTGAGAGCGTACCCAGGTTGCGTCTGGGTAACAGTAGCGACGGCATGGTGCTGCGGTCGGACGATATCGTTGGTGGGCAGCTGCACGCACGAGTCGCTGTGCTGGGCCGCCCCGCGGAATCGAAGTGTCAGGTTGAGATCGAGGCGAGTCTAGCCGGTGTGGCCGTGAGCCGCACAGACAAACATGAGCTACCGCGGGACAAGGACGGGGTGAGTTTCAACGTGGACCTGCATGTTCCAAATCGGGACTCGCTCAAGGATAAGTCCCCGTTTAACGTGGACGGATGCTGGCGCGACGGCATTGCCCTGTGGGCACCCGAGCATCCCGTCCTGTATGACCTGACGCTGCGCCTCTATGATGCCTCCGGGAACATAGTGGACACCGTCGAGACGACGACGGGCATGCGCAACATCTCCTGGCGTAACGGCGACGGGACCTTCCGCTTGAACGAGAAACCGTGTTTCCAGACCCTGATCTTGGATCAGGGCTACTGGCCCGAGACGGGACTGACGCCTCCGTCGCAGGAGGCGCTGAAGGCTGATATCGAGATGGCGCTGAACATGGGCATCAATGGATGCCGGAAGCACCAGAAGGTGGAGGATCCTGCGTTCGCGTACTGGGCTGATCGGCTCGGCTTTCTGGTCTGGGCTGAGATGGCGAATGCCTACGAGTTTAGCGATGAGTATGTCTCGCGGTTCAACGGGGAGTGGGTGGAGGCAGTCAAGAGAGACATCAATCACCCGTCCATCGTGACCTGGACGCCTGTCAATGAGAGCTGGGCCTACCCTTCTCTGAAGGAAAATATCGAGCAGCGGAACCATATCCGGGCCGTATATTATCTAACCAAGTGAGTCCCCCATTCATTCAAACAATACTATCGTAGCATAGGCTACGGCTTACAGAAGCAGAACCCTGGATCCCACACGACCCATCAACGACAACTGCGGCTGGGAACACGTCCAAACAGACTTGACAACCTACCATGACTATGCGGACTCACATCTGCTTGCTGTATCTTGCGCCGACTTCACGCTCGGCATTCTCGGCCCCAAGGGGGGCCGCGACATGTTTGTGCCTCCCATCAGATCGCCCGGCTCGATCACCCTCGATCCCGGAGCAAGACACACGCCCGGTGCGCCTGTGATCTGCTCTGAATTCGGCGGCGTGAACATCGTTCCTGCAAAGGGCACGGCGGCCGGCGAGAGAGACTGGGGCTACACGACTGCTAGCGATCCGGAGGACTTCCTGGGTCGTCTGGAGCGGTTGGTCATGGCTGTTGTGAAGGGGGGTTATTCGTGTGGTATGGTTTATACGCAGTTGTATGTTTTTCTCACTTTTTTTCTTTTCTTTCCTTTCTTTTTTTTTTTTCAGAGTGGTCTTTTTGCCGGCCCTCCTTTATCTACGCTGCTGACCAATGCAGATGTGATATCGAACAAGAAGTCAATGGCTTGTACTCCTATGATCGCAAGGAGAAAGTGCCGGCGTCTAAAGTCAAAGCCATCATGGACGCCGCGCGCCAATACTACTACGAACATGGAACGTATAAGGGTGCCGAGGCTGGAAAGAAGTCTCCTAAGCATCGCGTACTGAGTCTTCTTGGTCTGCGAGGGAGCCATACGAAGTGAACCACAGGGACAGATGAGTTAGCAAATAGTGACTTGCATACAGCTGCGGACAGAGTTTGTTCCACAGCTTGTGGAGGAGGGTAGGCATGTTTTACTCGATTGCCTCGGAATCACCAGATTCCCCTCAAGGCATTTGGGGGTCAGTCAGCCTATTGAGCATATCGTGATAGCCATTGGAGGCTGACTTGCATTTATAGATGGCACACACATTCATTACAAAAGTTCTACTATCAGCATTGATGAGTTGAACTACTGGAGACTTGAAGAAGGGTTTATGGCTCTTTTAGTCACTGTTCATCTGTCAGACCTGTCTGTATTTCTGTCCTGTATGCACCAGCAGTCCAGGGTGGACAGCAATGGCCGGCATACAGGTGAACCTAATATTATGCAGACTGAAGCAAGTACAAGTTAACGATTATATCCAAGTTTATACTGATTATGCTGCAGCAACTTTGGTTTATTTTGTGTTCATGTTATTGAACAACTCAGCTCACACATCACTACGGCCGTTCTTTTCATGCACAGTTGAAGTTTGGCCAGTGTGTTCGTCCTCAATCTGTAGACCCTGTTAGCGGTCGCATCTCAATACGACTGGTGTGGAAAACTTCAGATGTACCTCCCACGGGGCTGGCAGAAGGCAGGCTGGGCCGATTCGGTAGGGCATATCTGCAAGCCCATAATCGTATGGAGACATTGAAGCCGGAGACCATTAAAAATGGCTTCACAGCAACTGGTCCTATCCCATTCAATCTAGAAATGGTCCTTTCTTAATTTAATATACAGCTTAAGACCCCTATACCACTAGGCAGCCATTCCATCAACCAACGCAGCACCAAGAACACTACAGACTATTCTCAAGCAGCTTGAGAAGCAAGTAGCTACGATTTAAAGGCTTTTAGGGCATTCTACAAGAACCATTTAAGCTGAGCCAATACTGCTTTAGACCAGCTGGTTAAAATGCATCATACTTTTAGACCATGGTGACATGGTCTAGGGTTGTCAGCTTGGTTACATTACGTTGCCAGAATGCCATGACTTTAATAAGTACAAGGCCGATGGTGTGCTTCAATTTTGGGCAGAATAATAGATGGTTAATAGCTGGGGAGATGCCCGATGTATTTCCGTATATTCAAGGTTAAACGGGTAAACTGAAAAAGCAACAGCTAATTCTAACCCAAGCAACTTAAGGTCATGACCACCCATTATCTGTCTGCATCCACCATGTCAACATTTCACGTCCACACGTCTCTTCTCTTCGATCCCCGGCGCAAGGCATTCGTCAACAATCTGTCTCTGGCCGTCGACCGGGAATCCGGTCTGATTGTCGACGTGATCGAGCGTCCTGGCCCCGATATAGCCCCAGTCCAGAAACCGGGCGACATCGACCTGCGCGGACTGGTCTGTTGTCCCGGCCTGGTGGACGCGCACACCCATATCTTCCTCCATCCGTACTCGGAGACGCCCCCGCTGAACCAGATGCGCGACGAGAGCTTGGTGGAACGAGTCGTCCGCGCCACGAACCACTGCCGTGCCGCTCTATTGGCCGGCTACACCACCTACAGAGATCTGGGAACTGAGGGTCTCCAGGATGCCGACGTCAACGTCCGTGATGCGATCAATCGTGGCCTGCTGCCGGGACCGCGTCTCTTTGTCGCCACGGAGGCTATTGCTTCGTCTGGGGGGTACGAGGTTCGACAGGAGAACCGCCTCGGAGGGGCCGTGATGCCTCGCATCGCGGATGTAGCGGATGGGGTTTACGGCGTGCGGGCAGCGGTTCGCAGACGGATCGGTGCTGGTTGCGACGTCGTCAAGTTCTACGCTGACTACAGGAAGAGACAGCTGCGCTACCCCCCGTCTCAGTGGCCGGGGGAACCGGCGATCCAATTTCCTCCCGCTGGAAATCAGAATCGCAATCCGAACCTGACTCTCTTCTCCCAGGAGGAGATGGATGCAATTGTCGCAGAGGCCTCCGACGCTGGGTCTCCTGTTGCTGCCCATGCAAGTACAATGCGGGCCGTGTCTATGGCTGCTAAGGCTGGGGTCACTACGATTGAGCATGGTAACTACGCGGGGGAAGAAGGATTGCGCGCGATGAAAACCGCGGGAACAATCTTCGTGCCTACACTGGCTGTCTTAGAAGCGCTGGCGTCGCCAACGGAACTACAGGCGTTCCTCCTCAACACCAAACGAGCCTGGGACATGGGGATCAAGCTGGCCTGTGGGGGTGATACCGGAGCCTTCGCGCATGGTGACAATGCTAGAGAGCTGGAGCTCATGCTGAGAGCAGGCATTCCGCTGGAAGAGGTCCTCGTGTCAGCAACGCTTCACGGGTGGGAGGCTTGCGGAGGCGACCGTTGTGGGAGACGCTTTGGTTTGTTGGAGAAGGGGTTCGCTGCGGATATTGTTGGACTTGAGGCAGACCCGAGAACGACTCCGAATGCCTTGCGACGCGTCAGCTTCGTGATGAAGGACGGACGAGTTTGGAAGAGAGACGGAGTCGCTCGGGGGACGGCGCGATGATATGACAACGGAGATCCAGCACATATATGAAATAGTGGAACGAATCAGGAAGAATCAGTAATATTATGGGCTAGCCAATTAGTATGGACCATGAGCTCATCAATCACCTTCTCTTCTCTTCAACATACTCACTCTAGACACTTTACCCGGCTCATGGTCCACCTTCCCAACAACGTTAGGATCGGCCCGTTTATTTTCTTTTAAGATGCAGCCCCGGCGTTGGCAGAATTGCTTATCATGGAGCAGGGCAGATGTGACCCTGCACACACCACCTAATAATCATCTCCTTCGTCGCGGTGATCTCGGACCTCCTCCTATCTCTTCTCCTATCGATGTGCCACTGCTTATCACAGCGTATCCAGCGTCGACTCCAGTGGTGCTACCATACCGGAAATCGATCTAGTACCCCAGTCTGACACAGATTATGCAGTCTCTCACTGGTGGGAGGTTGAGCATTGATCGGTCGCCATTCCCGGAATGCAACGTCTGGCCACTAGCCTGTGATAGACTCTGCTGCTTCAGAACGATTTGAATGCAAGGTCAGGTTATTACCAATTAACTGTGCCGTTTTTGACTAACGCTATGATAAGAGACACTGTCGCGTAAACCGCATAAGACATGATGGACGAGACATCTTCTGATCTTGGGCTCCTCATCTTCCTCGTTGCGCCCAGCAAAGAGCGCACGTCCCGATTGCCTCCAACCAAGGACAAAGGACGCTCGGCCCTGAGCAACTCTGCCCCTGCCCACCATGGCTTCCCAAGAAGAACCGCTGGAGAAGAAGGTTGACACTGTGGTCAACGCTGATGAGGAACTGCAAGGCGGCCGCTTCGTCGAGGTTGGCGCCGACGACGATCCGGATGCCAAGGGAGATGTCGAATTTGACTATGACTCGGAGCATTCTCCATTCCCAGAAGGTCTGTCGTTGTTTTCCTATCTCTCCCTTATACTCCGGTTTCTACTAGCTGACAACAAGGGTCTTAACCAGTTCGTGCGGTCGTCCCCGAAACTGATGACCCGAACATGCCCGTCAGCACGGTCCGAATGTGGCTGCTGGGGATTGTCTTCACGATCTTTGGTTCTGGTGTCAACCAGTTCTTCTCTCTCCGATACCCGTCTGTGCACATCGTGTCGCTGGTCGCTGAACTGCTGGCGTATCCATTGGGTGTCTTCCTCGCCAAGGTGCTCCCTGTGAAGACCTTCAGCCTAGGACCGTTGGGCAGCTTCTGTCTGAACCCTGACCATGACTTCAATATCAAGGAACACGCGTTAATCGTGATCATGAGCAATGTCTCCTTTGGTTTCGCCAGTGCCGACGCGACCAACATCATCCAAGCAGGGAGCAAGCAGTTCTACAACTTCGGCCTGAAAGCCGGTTTCTCAGTGCTCGTCGTCATCTGCGCACAGCTTTGTGGCTTTGGATTCGCCGGGCTGGCGTCCACCTGGCTGGTCGAACCGGCCAGTATCATCTGGCCGCAAGTGCTGGCCAACTGCGCCATGCTGGAGAGTCTGCATTCGCGGGCCAACAAGGTTGCCAACGGATGGAAAATCTCCCGCATACGCTTCTTCCTCTACGTGACCGCGGGCGCCTTCGTCTGGTACTGGTTCCCCGGGCTCATCTTCACGGCCCTCTCCTACTTCACCTGGCTGTGCTGGATCGTGCCGCACAACAAAGTCGTCAACCACCTGTTCGGAATGCAGACCGGACTCGGTCTCAGTCCCATCACTTTCGACTGGAGTCAGATTGCGTATAACACGAACCCGCTCCTCTCGCCTTCCTGGGCCGCCATCAACGTCTTCGCCGGCTTCGCCATCTTCTTCTGGATCGTCGTGCCCGGCATCTACTACACCAACACATGGTTCACAGCCTACCTCCCGCTGATGACGGCGGACGTGTACGACAACACAGGAGCAGCCTATAACACCACCCGCGTCGTGGGCGCAGACGGCAGGCTCGACGTTGACGCATACAAGTCATACTCGCCGCCGTACCTGGGGGCCACATTCGCCTTCGTCTACGGCCTCTCTTTTGCCTCAATCACCTCCGTCCTCACGCACATTGCGTTCTGGCACGGAAAGGAAATCTGGGCAGCGATGCGCGGCCGCCACAAGCTGGACATCCACGCCCGGCTCATGCGGGCCTCCTACAAGAAAGTCCCCTGGTACTGGTACACGACGGTCATCGTCGTGATCACCATCGTCAGCATCGTGATCGTCGAGGTCTACGACACCAACCTGCCCGTGTACGGCGTGTTCCTCGCCATCATCATTCCGGCCATCTACATGGTCCCCTGCGGCATCGTGCAGGGCATCACGAACGTGGACGCCAACCAGCTCAACGTCCTCTCCGAGTTCATAGGCGGGTACATGTTCGAGGGCAAGCCGCTAGCCAACATTCTCTTCAAGGTGCTCAGCACCGACGTCGTCGGCCAAGGCGTCTACTTCGCCATGGACATGAAGCTGGGCCACTACCTGAAGATCCCGCCGCGCACGCTCTTCGTCGCCCAGGGCCTCGCGACCATCCTCGGCGCCATGACCCAGGCCGGCGTCACCATCTGGATGCTCGGCCACATCAAGGATATCTGCTCCGAGGACCAGTCCGACGGCTTCTCCTGTCCGCAGGGCCGCACCGTCTACTCTTCCTCCGTCATCTGGGGACTCGTCGGCCCCCGCCGTCTCTACTCCGTCGGAAGGATCTACTCATCTCTCCTCCACTTCTTCTGGATCGGCGCCATTGCTCCCGCTATCACCTACTTCCTCTACAAGTACACCAAGCAGCGCGTCTGGAAATACATCAACTGGCCGCTCATCTTCGTCGGTACCTACAACGTGCCCCCCGCTACGGGCATCAATTACTCCTCCTGGGCCGTCGTCAATTTCATCTTCAACCACGTCGTCAAGCGCAGGTTCTTCCAGTGGTGGACTAAATATAACTATGTCTTGGCTGCTGCCCTCGATACAGGCCTCGCTCTCTCCGGTATTATTATTTTCTTCTGCGTCTCGTACCCCGGTGCTGTTTTCCCGGATTGGTGGGGGAATACCGTCTACTTGAACACCGATGATGGGAATGGTGTGCCGTGGAAGGATATGCCTGCTAGTGGTTACTTTGGCCCCCCAAACGGGACTTGGAGTTGATGTAGAGGAGCCGTCCCGGCTATGCTATATGACAAGACGAATTTGACGCTCTCTATCGCAGTTTAGATAAGTCTACTGGCATACGAGGTTCGTCCTTCTCGTAATTCCAGATAACACGCAGAAGTATAGTTTCAATGCTTTCCAGCGCTTCCCTTAACATTCATAGCAACAAAGGCCGGATGATTAAATACGTACAATCTCCCTCAACCTTATCATCATAACTGAATAACTAGGAATAGAACGGTTGAGAAAAAAAGAGCAAGACGAGGAAGGAAAAGAAAAGAAGAGAACAGAAAAGAGAAGAAAAGAAAAGGCCTAGCACCCCTAACTCGAAAAATTAGCAACTGAAGACAGCCGAACGACCAGTTCAGCAGACATCACGGAACACCGCGAGTAGGCGAAGGAAAAGTATGGTCAGACTTTTACTGCGTCGTTATTAGCACTCAAGACGACTAGATCAGTCTACAGTACGAATAGAACTTACAGAAATCTCGGCCATTCCAAGATCCTCGCCGCCGTTTGTGGGTTGCTGAGCACCCCCGTTGGTTTGGGCGGCGCCTTCAGCTGCACCCGCATTTTCGTTGGCGAAATAATCGACCATGTCTGCGTCCAGTTCCTCTTGAGTCTTCTTGTTGGGACGGTTCGAATTTCGGGGCCGACGAGTGCGACGACCACGTCCGCGGCCGGCGGCGCCTGCCTTCGTGGCCGTGGCAGGCTTCGGTTGAGACTTGGCTTGGCTACTTACAATAAGCTAAGGAACTCCTAAAGCAAAGCATGCAACTGTCAAACTTACGCAACACGTTCCGTCAATGGCTTCGGTGCAGGGACACTTGGAGCATGAGAGGCGTCGACAACAACCTCTATCTATGGGAGCAGAGTTAGATACTATATGACGTATCCATTGGTCCGGTACCTTCTTACCTTCATTGGCCGTCCATCGACGAGAAGTCCATTCAGGTCCTTGGCGGCTGTGGCAGCTGTGCCAGGATTGCTGAAAACGATAGAAGCAATACCGCGGCTCGTCCCATTCTGGTTGTAAGTGAGCATGACCCGCTTCACAGGGCCTGCAGATTTGGAAAAGTATTCCTATAGCATCAGGAGATTTGATCAGTATTTCCGCTACCAAAATTTGGTCACTTGAACCCGTAAACGATGTCGCGAGGCAACAATATCGAAACAAGCGAACGCAGACGGCCGGAAATCGACGAGAAGAAGAGCATCAGCGAGCACACAGCGGCGATTAGTAGTCAGCAAAGGGAACAACTTCATAAGCGGTCGCCCGAGGAACAACCAATATGGTTCACAAGGAGTAACAACACAAGCGCTTCCGACGACTGCACTCCCTCTCTTCTCAGCGGCCAGATCTTTCGAGCGTTCCTTATCCACATCCCAACTGCCAGCCGACAAACAAAGACCGAAGAGACCCAAGGGGTTGTGTTCGAGACACGAAGAGGAGTAGTATCCACACCAGTATCATGATATAACACATTGCGCATTGAAACAGAGGCAGGCAAAGCCTATCGCGTCCCAGAAGCTAGCCTCGCACCCGTTCAGCCGCGAGAAAGTCGACATGTGATACATGATGTCACAGGCAGAAAAAGAAAATATGGGGGAACTTTCGACGCAACGCGCTTTCCAACTGTGGCTATCAAGCCATTATGACTTGACAAATTGAAGTGTATGCCGCTGGACTGATTTGCTGCTACACACTGAGGCGCTCGCTGATGCCCCTCAAAATCCAATGTGCGAAAATGAACAAGGCGCAGTCCGGATCCGATGGAATCCAGGTGGCTAGTTGTGGCAACCACCGCAAGCACAGTCTGCAAGTGACTCTTGAGGACTTTTCAACTCAAGTGAAGTGCACGCTATTCGCAAGACTACGGTAGAGCTCAACTTCATCGGATTCGCAGGCACTTTGTCAACGCCGTGCAAAAGCCATCGTGAAGGAGCATTCTACCTATGCATGAACCCGAATAACTACCACGATTTCAAGGAAAACGTTGCGGTAGGAGTCGGATCGCGAGTGGAAAAAGGTTGCGGCTCGAAGGTCTCAAAAACAGACACGGCGATGGAAACCCAAGGCGAAGGCCTCTCGATCAACATACCTTGATATTGGCCTCATTCACATCGGCAGGCTGAAAGCAAGTCAGCATCTAGAAACCCAGCCTCATCCATCTATAAGGGCAGAGAACTTACCAAGCCGCTAACAATGATCTTACTCTCCTTCGACGCCGAGGGTCCAGGTTGGGTACCCTTTGTGGCGGATTTGGCAGCTTTCGTGCTCTTTTTCACTCCTCCAACGGGCACAGCGGGAACGCCAGCCTTTGCAGCGGAACGGCGGCTACCGCGACGAGCGTTGCGACGGCGGTTGGTAAGGAGCTCATCGAGCGATTTGTCCAACTTGGTAGACATATTGTTGGCTTGATAGAAGGAAAACCAACGGAATGGTAGCTGAGAGGACCGTGACAAGTAGACTTATTGTACTGGTCGAGTCTGTACCACCGATACGGTCGCGATCAGACCGAAAAGACTCTATTGAGACAGAGGTCGAGAGAAGAGGTCGAGAGAAGACTATCTATCGCCACTGTGGTAGACAAGGCAGAATGCGACAGATGAGACGCGATGATGTAGCGCGACGATTGGATGCAAGGATGAGACGCGCGACGAGAAGGTTGAGAAGGATGAAGAGCAGGCGGGAGGAAGTCGGGCGAGCGGCGGAAGTTGAAGTCACTGAGGCTGTGGAGCTAGCCGCATTGGGAAGCCGGTCTTGGCACCGCCCCTTCACTACCTTCCAACAACTTCACGGTCTTCGCTTCACTGCCTTGGGACGCCATTAATCGGTCATTCTGCCCTATTCAATGGGCTGAGGCGCATATTGTGGTTCCATGCAATAGGAATTGCCAGTTAAAGTCATGGCTCATGTAATTTTTCGAATGTCATTCAAGTCTAACATCACAGTCGGCTGAACTAGCCTATCTGCCAAAAGGAGTACTCAAGAACAGCAAAGAACAAAATGAACCGAAAGGCCGACAAACAGGACTATCAGGGGAGAATGGGTAAGGAAGAAGAACGACAAGAAAAAAAGCCCACCCCACAAACTCCCGCCAAAACCCCACAATCGAAGGAAGGTCATTCTAGACCGATAATTTATGCTTGAGAAAGTTCCCGAACAGCGTGAATCTGTAATTGAATATAGTTGTTTAGCTCTTCAAAGCTTCCAATCGTCCCCTCATCTGCTCCAGAGTAGCCTCCTGGTCTTCTACCTCCTCTTCAGCCGGCTCCTCTTCGACAGGCTGCTCTGGTTTGACAGGTTGTGCCTGAGCAAGCTTGCCGTGCAGCACCTCCTGCAAGACCTTGTCAACCTCTGCATCTGCCTCCTCCTCATCTTCCAGAATCTCATCGTTCGGAAGTGCGTCATCAACGATCTCTTCGATAATCCCAGCTCTTACCAACTCTGTCGAAAGCTGGCGCATCGTCGCCGAAAGCTCTGGTAACCGAACCAGCGTGTTCACATCCTTCATAATCCCAGTGGACTTTTGGAGGCTTCCTTGTATTTTCCTGGCTGCAAAGGCTTCGTTTACTTGCATCTGCACGCTCTGGAGTTGGGCACGGCTCGTGTGTAGACGGGTATTCTGTCTCCGAATCCGTACGAGCTCTCGCGCAAAGGTCTTCGTCTCACTCGTAGCCTGTTTGGCTTGGGATGGGTTCCGCTCGGCTCTCCGCGAAGCATTGATGATATATTGACGTGTTTTCTTATCCAGAGAGCGCAGCTGTGCGATATCGCGGTCTAACTGACGGGTGTTGGCGCGTATGAGTTGGTTACATTTCCTCATCTACATATAAATACAATCAAAATGGTCAGTCTGTGAGAATAAGGACGGTAGCGGTCAGATAATGAATGGCTTACTTGCGCCTGAGGATCAGGGCCAAAAAAGACTGCTTTAATGCTCTCCATGGCTGGTGGGAAGCATAGGCAACCGGCCCTCTCCGCTCTTGCTTGCAATAATCAGGTCCCACCCGAAGCAGAGGACGACGAAGGGTCAACTCGACGGCCCCGCAATCAAAGCAACCCCAATTAACTGTCTGGATCGTTATCAAATAGTGAGCCACTTATCGAGACGGCGATTCTATCCGAGCACATAGTCCCAGAGAAGGGCGGGGCAGGAGGTGGCCAAGGAGCGCTCAATTGAAATTACGGCGGTCTGCGTACCTACGTACCCCGTGGGCAGCAGATAAGAGACCCGCAGGAAGACGCGGAGAACAGGACTTAATAACTGGCAAATGATCTGCAGAACACGCCGGGGCCTTCAGCGTAGAGCATTCTGCCTCCGCTGCCGCTGCTGCACTGCGTTCCCAGTTCCCAGTTCCCATCGACGACTTCGCCTCACATCAGACCAGGCTGCGCGGCTTAGTCAGCCGCGGTCGTTGCAGCCTGGGCGTCTAGGCGCACCTGGAGCGTGCAAATAAGGCAAACACGGCCCGGCTGGGGCTTCCAGTACTTTCCATATACATCAACTTCCACATCGGCCAGCTTCACTCTTGTCTGCTCTCAACTCGAACCACAAAGCTTCTGGACCTAGCAGTCTTGCCCTCTTTTTCCAATCTGCCTCACCTTCCATTGAACCTGTTGCAGCACTTTTTGGTTAATCTGCTTTCATAATGGCTTTCACCACACCAGAAGGTATGTTGTGTTAGGGTCTCTCTCCACCTTCCCCGCTTTGAATGAAAGTGCCGCTCGGCTCTCTTGTTGTGTGCGTTCGGTGCCGCCTTTACAATGCATCCGTATCACCTTTGTTTGCCAAATCAAGCTGCATGCAAGCTTTCATATGTCGATCGGCCTGGAGCTTGACTAATTCGAATGTTTCAGTGACATGGGCCCAGCGCTCGTCTTCCACGGATCCTGCCCGCAACTACCTCTACGTCAACCTCCGGACTGCCCTTGTTCCCGAGTCCACTACAGATCTTAAGATCACCCCTTCCAATGTCACATTTACAGGACCGTCCAAGAAGGGCGTGACCTACCACGTGTCGCTGGATCTTTACGACGAAATCGATCCCGAGAACTCCAAGGTGAACCACAATGACCGTGAGATTGAGCTGGTCCTGAGGAAGAAGCAACTCAAGGATGAATTCTGGCCTCGCCTTTTGAAGACCGACAAGAAGGTTCACTTTTTGAAGACGGATTTCGACAAGGTACGTCTTGGCCTCTGAAGCTGTGTCTTGTAACCCGGACTGCAGTGGTGCAAATGCTGACGGAAGCTCAGTGGGTCGATGAGGACGAGCAGGATGAAGCTGCCGAGGACGACTATGCGAATAACTTTGGCGGCTTTGGCGAAGAGGGTGGCCTTGGTAACATCGATTTCTCGAAACTCGGTGGCCTCCAAAATGCCGGCGCGGATGTACCAGCCGGCGGTGACGAAGAAGAGGAGGTTTGTCACCCCAGCATCAGTGTCCTCGTGTAATGCTTTCTAGCTGACATTCACTTCTCCCAGGATGAGGAGATGCCTGAGCTCGAGGAGGAGGCCAAGCCAACAGAATCCAAGTCCTAAGCCGAATGACCCGCTCAATTGTCAAATGCTGAATCGGACGTTGGCCATGAACCTAAAAAACGAACAAAAAAACGGTGCTAATATTTTCACTTCTTCATTTTGTGTTCGATAGCCGGGGCAGAATTATCCAGGCTGGAGAGTCTGGCGGAGTAGCGTGGACAAGGTCTTAATTTGATATTCGGTGGATTTGCTAGGGTAGGATGTTTCTTGACGTCGACCACTGCGTCTTACAGGAAGTCCTTGTCGTAACTGACAAGGAAATAGATGAATTGACCTTTGGTGATGGACTTTCTACTTCCTTTTTTCCCATCCCGAACAGACTAGTTGAAGGTGTTTGCCTCTGTAGCTGATGTTGAACAAGATAATTGATCCATGCCTACTCTGTCTCCATCATCTTGAAATACGAAGCACGAGAAGCAGCAAGTTTCCGCACCCGTAAAAATGATTGTGCTGGAACGAATTGAATGCACACGTTGAAGCTCGAGTTGGAATTTGCTCCCCGTTGGGACGATTAGTAACGGAATGAGGGAACTCAAATTCGGGACCAGCCTTACGTAGATGGAGAAGCAAACGAACGCACTGAGTGGGTGGATGAATGGAAGCCCTCTCGTCCAGTGTACCTTATTGTAGGCAATTAGCGGGTGAAGTCGATTGGGGCGGAGAGCGGGCTGAGCACACATGGATCCGCCACAGCCAACAACCCCAGTAATAATTAGTGGCTCTGTGGAGGAGCAACTCGCTGACTGCGAACAATTTCAATATCTTCTCTTTCCTCTCCCCGCCAACTCTTTTTCACCTCTACCGTCCTACGCATAGACAGTCAGTCATCCTTTACAGGGGATTACGGTTGTCGGTTTGCATATTTTTATTTTCTTATTTTTTTTTTTTAATTTGGCTTTTTCGGATCGGGTCGATTTATTCGTCACCCCGCCTGAGAAACAACCCATAGATCATCGCCTGTCGGAGGCGTTTGTGTCCTTTTCCTTTTTCCTTTTTTTTTTTCAAAGGCAGTAGGGTATTGAAAAGAAATCCGACATCATGCCTCCTAAGAAGCAGGACCAACCGAAGAAGAAGAAGGCCACGGTCGAGGATAAGGTTTGTTTTATTCCCATTCATCTCCCGGAAATGTCTTGAATGTGGGACGGGATGGCTAACTATGTTTAATTCTCTTTTTTAAACAGACCTTTGGCATGAAAAATGTATGTGCAGACGAAAAATGGCCCAGGACCTAGCATATTCGATTCCCTACTTTGTGTGCGACAGAGTCAACTAACCCGAACACTTCTGCGTACAGAAAAAAGGCGGAGCAGCCAAGAAGCAGATCGCCCAGTTACAAGCGCAAGCCTCATCCAACAAGACAGCAGACGCGAAACGAAAAGAGGCGGAGAAGACTCGTCGTGAAGCCGAGAAGAAGGCCGCAGAGCAAGCAAAGAAGGAAGCGGCAGAACTGTTTAAGCCGGTGCAGGTTCAGAAAGTGCCGTTTGGTGTTGATCCGAAGACGGTCGTTTGCATCTTCTTCAAGCAGGGACACTGCGAGAAGGGGAAGAAATGCAAGTTCAGCCACGACTTGAGTGTGGAGCGCAAGGCGGCGAAGAAGGATCTGTACACCGATTCTCGAGATGCGAAGGCTGCCGAGGAAGAGCTGAAGAAGGCGGATACGATGGACAACTGGGACGAGGAGAAACTACGCACTGTCGTCCTCAGCAAACAAGGAAACCCGCGGACTACTACGGACAAGGTCTGCAAGTACTTTATCGAGGCGGTCGAGAACCAGAAGTACGGTTGGTTCTGGGTCTGTCCGAATGGAGGCGATAAGTGCATGTATAAACATAGTTTGCCACCTGGGTATGCCTCTTTTTTTGTCGTGCTCTTCGTGTGCTGGAAAGGGGACAACGGCTGACTTTAAGACTAGATTCATTTTGAAAACGAAAGAGCAGAGGGCTGCAGAGAAAGCTCTGCTGGATAAGTCCCCGCTGAAGACTCTGACGCTCGAAGACTGGCTGGAATCAGAAAGGCACAAGTTGCAAGGGCCATCCACTCCTGTTACCCCAGAGACATTTGCCAAGTGGAAGAGTGAGCGTCTGAGCAAGAAAGCTGCTGAAGAGCAAGCACACCGCGCAAAGGAAGCTACTGGCCGTATGCTGTTTGAGTCTGGGGACTGGAGGGCAGAAGAGAGCAGCGAAGAGGAGGAGGATGATGATGACGATGATGACGAAACATTCAATCTTGCCGCCTTGCGGAAGGAAACCGAAAGGCTACGGGAGAAGAAGGAAGAGGAGCGTCTGGCAAAGCTTCACGGTGTTGAAGTACCTGCGGCTTCGAACGAAGCAGCTATCTCCGTAGAAGGCGCCGGCTGATTTACCAGCCTCGTCTTCCGAAAATAGGACTCGGGCCACCCTTTTCCGATCCTCCTCCAACGCAGGAGTCTACCTTTCCAGGTATTCCTCCGTTTTCCGGAGAGAGTATGATCGGATGCGCAAATGGCGGTACCTAGTGTTCACTGCCGTTTGTGCGAGGGGGGTTCATTGGGATGAACGCATACCAACTCGTCTCGCTGTGTATTGATTTCCACATGTGAAAGACTCTTTCTGGTTGTTACCTATGCCGGTCACTGTACGCTTCCAGGCTCTGCGCACACATTGGATTCCCTGCCGGGTAGGCTTCCTGTGCTGTGTGTAGGCCGTGGGAGGCAGGACGGCTCAACATAAAGAGTGCATAAGATTGAGATAAATCTGCATCAACAAGACGGTGGTATAAGACCTGCTATGATTCTTCCATTAGGCCAGGTTTGTATGTTGGGAACAAAATCAGCTATTTTGCTTCTTTCGTGCTACAATGGCGTTTGATCTATTCACAGTGCTGTAGACTGTCGTCCCTTCAAGCTGCGTGAGTAGATGGACGAGAGCCGGTCTCGATCGTATTCTATATGCCTATCGCGGAGCCTGGTATTGCGCACAACTAGAGTAGAGCAGCCAACCTGGACCCGTATTGAATGCAATCTTCTCTTAGACAGACTCTAGATGACGTTTACTTCGGAAGGAAGCCGTTGCCCCTCTGGCGAAGTCGCAGCATAATAAATAGAGATAAGAAGCCCAACACACTTCCGTGAGCCCCCCCGCAAAGCATCACCCCCTCCGAACCAAGAAAACACATCCGTCTCAATGGCAGAGGGCACAATCGTGGTCATAGGGTAATTACCAGTTTACCCGGAACCCTGGATAGAGTTGATGCTTCAACCATGGAACGAACAGAAACAGCTAATGGATTGATTGTTGACATATTACTATAGAGCCGGAGTCACTGGTCTCACGACGGCCCTGACAATCCAACAGCAGCTCCCCCGCACGCAACCCATACTTCTCGTAGCGCGAGAATTCCCTAAAGACGTCTCAATCAACTACACCTCTCCCTGGGCAGGTGCACATTACCGTCCCGTCCCGGGGACATCGGCCCAGCTCGTCCGCGAAGCATCGCAAGCGCGCCGCACATACGAGAAGTTCCGGGCGCTTGCGCTCCAGGACCCCGCGGCGGGCGTGCGGCAGATCGAGGGCATCGAGTATCTGGAGTCTCCGCCAGATGAATACCTGGATGCCGCTTCTGTCGAACAAGCCTACGCCCATCTAGAGGGGTTTAGGGTGCTGTCTTCTTCGGAGGTGCCACAGGGCGTCAAGTGGGCTGCTTGCTACGGGACTGTGGCGATCAATTCGCCTGTTTACTGTGCGTATTTGTTGAGGAAATTTGTTCTCCGCGGTGGAGAGACGAGGGAGTATACGCTTGCGAATGTTATGGAGGCGTTTCGGTTGGCGGAAGGGGTCAAGACAGTGGTGAATTGTTCTGGGTTGGGGTTTGGGGATCCCAAGTCTTATATTATCCGGGGTGAGATAGTTATTTTATTACTTGTTGGTTGCTACGCTCTGTCCTCTCCTGACTGACGTATTATTATTATTACTTGTCGTTGAACAACAGGCCAAACCTGCCTCGTCCGAAATCCCTGCGCAGCAACGGTAACCCGTCAGAACGCCGACGGGAGCTGGTCCTTTTGCATTCCCCGGCCGCTGGACGGTGGGACGATCATCGGTGGCACAAAGCAGCCACATGACTGGGATCCTCATCCTTCGCTGGAGACTCGCCGGCAGATCCTCGCCAATGCGGCGAAATGGTTCCCGTTCACCGCAGATAGTAAGAAGGAGTTCGACGTGATTCGGGATATCGTCGGGCGCCGACCAGCTCGGGAAGGTGGGATGAGGATCGAGGTGGAGAAGGTCTCCGACGGTAGCGAGGAGAGTAAGGAAAAGAGTCAAAAGACTATTGTGCATGCTTACGGGGCTGGGGGCAGAGGGTTCGAGCTGTCCTGGGGAGTTGCGGAGGATGTGACGGGATTGATGCTCCAGCGGGGCCTGTTATTAAACGGTCCGGGACGAGATAGGGGATCCGCTCTGTAATAGCTGGAGAGCTCAATTGTGAAGTAACCTTTAATTTCCTGCAGATGGGCAGGCACAATGCCAATTTCAAATACTCGAGCGAATCCAAGGCGCTTCCAGGCCTTTCAAAGGTCCCCAGGGGCCGTGCCCCCTGGATCTGTCAAGATATAGAGTCGCAATCCAATCCGAGCCACTGCGGATGCGCCTGGGCTTCCGCGTCCGTCCCGCTGCCGCAAATCTTCAGTGGGATCATCTCGGAATTCCTCGTAGGCAATTTCGGGCAATTTCGAGCAGGGCCCTTGGCGTGGCCGTCACAGAGCGCTTGAGCAAGCAACTTACGCATCGTGCTGTGACAAGCTCGTATCATGGTGAACAACCCTATTATCCACTGTGACGGCAGATCCACAGGTGCAATATCATCAGGAGAGTGTGCCAGTGACAAGGGAAGCGCAAGTGCGGTTGGCGTTGTAGGCGCCGATTCGTCCAAGCTGCAGACCGGGAAGGGCCTGTCAGCGTCAAGGACCGCGTCTGCAGGCCGTCATTGGCGGCTCTGAGGTGACGAGAACAAGCGTGGCTGCGTGAAGATGTCCATCGGCAGGTCGACTGCGCGAATCACTGTGCTCGCCCACAACATCACCAATGGTGGCCGCACCAGGTCCTCTCCACGCTGGTCGACGTTCTTTGACCTTTTGCAGTGTTGATCGCTCCGAATCATGGACACTAGCTGGATGACATATCACACACAGCCAGTGTGTCGTCTGCTCGCAGCGGACATGCTGATGGCTCTCCCACGGCGTCCCCAGCATCTCCACCGCACGAAGCGCCCAGCTTCTCCTCCAATGGAACGTCGCGTCTTCCCTTCGTCTCTGCGTCGTTTCACGCCGTTGTGATCCTTGTTCGGGTTTGACTTCTTTTTTTTCTTTTCTTTTTTTTTTTTCTCACCAACATCGATCGCGTTTCGCGGTCTAATTACAACGAAGCGTTTCATTGTCGTGGTAGCGATCACTGACCTCCGTACTATCCGAGTAGCTTCATACTACTGTATCCTGCGTGTGATGCCACTTTTTTTCTTTTGTTCTCCAATGTCCCTCTCCCAGCCTCCCTGTTCACGGTTCGCTTTCTTCGTTTCCTGTCTGGATTGAACTACTATAAGCTAGGGATTCGCTTGGGTGCCTTCGGTGGGTGTGCATCCGCTTTCCTCTGGGTATTTCCTTGCTGTCTTTGCTCCCTGTTCCTTGAACTCTTCCAGTTCAAGCTTCCTATTGTCGCTTGCTTTCTGTTTTCTGCGACTGAGACACCTGTCACTTTGGATTTCGATTGTGGCTTGAAGCTATCTGTCCCCCCGTCGGCTGATACTCAATTCAGTGCGGAGTATAGCAGATGTCATCCGTTGCACAACAATCTGCTGCCGCTCCTGTCAGGTACACGGGTTTGTAGTCACTCGAATTTTCCCTTACTCGGGGCTCATTCAGGTAGGTGAAAAAAAGAGGAAGTTCTTTTTTGCTCGTTTTGCCTGTTCTTCCCCTTTCTCGCGGCCTAGGACAATGCGCCAGCGAGGAGAGGGTTGTCTACTTCAGTTGCGCAACACTTCCTCTGTTGCAACTTCGGACGAGTTGACGTTATCTAGGCATTGGGCACAAAACGCAGAGCTTGTGAGAACTGGGACAAATGGCATCTCAATCGCCGGTCCATAAACCGCGCTTCGAACCTTGCGCTGCAACGGCTTCCTTCTTCCTTTTCGCGCAGGGCTCTGTGATCATTTGTCTTCACCATGACTCCCTGGCTGTTGAGCGGCGATTTAAGTTCCATGAGCACGACATAGCGTTCCTCTCTCCCGATAATGTTAGCGACAGAGGGCTAGGGAGACTCATAGTGAGCTACGACGTTGAAAAGAATGCTGTCATATGGGATATCTTTACTGGGGCAGAGATTGCGAGGTTTACATCGTTCGACCAGCTGTGCGTGGCAGCCTGGATGCGGAATGGAAATCTAGCGTTCGGTGAGTATTGTGACCTGGGTCTCTGCGCTCTACAGGTTCTCCAGGCTCATCATTCCGGATTTGCAGGAAGTGTTAAGGGAGAGATCATTCTGTTTGAGCCGTCCACCACAGACCACATATCTGTTCGCACCATGTTCGACCCGATCACTGCTTTAGCTCCCTCCGCAGATTGCCAGACATATGCTATTGGGTGCGTGTAGAAATATTATTTGAGAATAGCCTTGGCCCACCGGGGGTTGCTGGTTTCACCATACTGGTTTCACCATACTGACCATTCACCGTCAGGTATCAAAACGGAACCGTTCTAATAGCGAAGCTTCTACCAACGTTCACCATACTACATACATTGAGCATATCCCGGGACCCATCTCCGATAGCCGGTTTAGCATGGCATGCATCTTCACCGAAGCAAAAGACCGATATGCTTGCCTTACAATCCGGTAATGGGGAGCTGAGGGTCTTGAGCGTTGCAAAGCCTCCTGACAAGGAGCCTCCAAGAATAATAAGGGTGTTGAAGAGACCCACTGCTACAGGGCCTTCTCCGCTGAAATGGATAGCCTGGTCCAAAAATGGAAGGGTCCTCCAGTATCTTGATGGGTAAGTCCCACCACAAGGAAAAGGCGAGATTGCCGTCTTGAATCTGTCATTGTGACCGCTGACGATGATCTCTATCGCAGAGAAACATGGGCGTGGGATGTGAGAACAAAGAATGCCACCTACGAGATTATTCCTACTGTAGACAACGTGACTGGTATTGCAAACTTTGGTCCGACAGCAACCGTCTTCACACTTGGCCCCGAACATACCGTGCAGCAGTATGATGCAGAGAATCCCGCAATAGTCGCCAATGTGCAGCATCTTCCCATAGGGCCGGTGCCGCGGGCATTAGACGACGTAAGAGCTCGGGATATGGCACTACGAGATTTGGATCCTTCCCCAGACATCAAAGAAGTGGAGGGTGAATTTACCAGTCCAAGGAGAGCTCCATCCAAGAGCAATGAAACAGATAGGTTAAGGCAGCGATCGGACACCTCGATGTCCTCAAGGGAGTACACGGATTCTGCCAGTTCGAGAGAATCGTCGGACAAATATCGGACAGTGCCATTCTCGCCTCCCAGCAGGTCTGCCCAGAGCGGCACGACATTCTCTCAGAATGGGACTCCTCTGCTCACGGGAACTACATTTGACAACGAGTCATATGCCCTCATGCCCACCACAATGATGACCCCCCCGGTTGGGTATCAGTCAAGGAGAGATATTAGTCCGGGACATAATGAAGGCTCTGGGTCCAAAGACTTATTTCCTTTCACACGCGCTCGCCTTGGTAATGTGCCCTACACGCAGCAGAATCGCCTTAGCGAGACGTCTCCGGATGCCTTGCGCCGACAGATGTTGAGTGTCGTCTTTGGCTGGGATCATGATATTAAAGCCTTAATAAAGGATGAACGTGAGTTTGTGGTGTCCTCCCCTCCTCTCTCCGCTTGGACTGTGTAATGACATACTCGCCAGAAAACCGGCATCCAATAGGGAGTAGAAACTCGATCCTGTTAGCGCAGTGGCTTGGAGAAACCAGCACAGATCAAATGGTCTCATTGATCGGCTCTGGGTCAGCGCCAGTGACGGACTGGATGCTCTTGGCCTTCAGCCAAATGAGTGGCAACCAAGGGCAGACAAATAAAATCGGAGAAACTTTCGTCCAAAAGCTGTTGGAGAGAGGTGATGTGCACACTGCGGCTGCAGTCTTGCTCGGACTCGAAGACCTAAACGACGCGATCGAAGTTTACGTGTCTCGGAACCATTTCATGGAAGCTATCCTGTTGACTTGTCTCCTGACACCGACCGACTGGCGGCGGCAGTCATATCTTGTTCGATTGTGGGGGGAGGATGTAGTCTCCAGCTCTCAACAGCAGCTTGCAATGCGCTGTTTTATGTGCGCTGGCATGGATTCTTCGGAGCCTTGGACTTCTCTGGGTGCACAGCAGTCCCCCTCATTCGCACAATTGGGCCCACAATCCCCAGAACCCCCTTATGTGAATGTCGTAGGCTCTCCTCCAAATTCGGCAGACAGCAGGGTCCCGCCAAAGACACCATCCTTGAGACTGATCACGTCTTTCAATCCGGCGAAGGAGAAGATGAAGTACCCATTCTCTGGTATATCAGTCAACGACCGAACACCTACCGTTCATACACCATTTCCTGAGTCTGCCGTGGGTGAATCGGCCTTTTCACCACCTCTTCGGGGAACTTTTAAAGAAAATAACATGCAAAGCTTGAACAGCGCAGTGGCATCTCCTTCAAAATTGAACACTACTGCTTTTCCCAGGAATCGACTGTCTTCCATAGGAGAGACTCCTACCGATGTGCATTCGCCTGGCTTTCCACCATCTAGGCCTTTACAGAAACCTGTGGGCCTTGGTCCAGTACTGGACGATGATGATGGCCGCCGAGAGGATCGGAATAACGGCAAGGAGGGAGGAGGAGATGGGTTTCTTGTCCCGTTACCGTCGATGAAATACGATCCTACAGGAGATGCCCGCCACAGCAGGAGCCCTCAGACCGCGATTAAGGGAAACGCGGAAGAGATTTCTAGCATAAAGGGTCTCCCACCTCCGTCACTAGGGGTATTTGAGGCCCTTAGGGAGCAGTCGCACAGCGAGAACAGTTCCAGAAGCCGAAAGCCAGATGGATTGCATATCCGGCTACCACCTGGTGTCCAGTCATCACAGTCCAGTCTAAGTGGAAGGTCAGCATCGACCTCTGCGCAAGATCGAGCAGATGCTTTATTAAATCCTCTTGGTTCAGCCGCGAGCTTCAGCAGCTTGCAATCAGCCACGAGTTCAAACGCCACTGGCCTGAGTCTCGATCAGTATATCAGCAACTTGCAGGAAGCAAACTACCACGCGAAGAAGAAGCGCCGGCAGGGCCATGTGAGACGAAATACGGATGATTGGGTCCGTCTCGGGAGTATTTCACTGGAGAGTCGTGGGCGGAGTGACCACAGATATGACCCACCGCCGAAAAGATCACCCTCTTCACCTGTTCCGATGTCGTCGGAAGAACTGGCTAAGCACGGAGCCGCCAGCGAAAAGAAGCAGGATGCCACGCAAACGAGGGCGCAGACTCCTAAGACAAGGAGCAGGAGCAGAAGCAGGGCCTCCAGGAAGCTAGATTCGAACTCCAAAGCGTCATCAAGACACCACCAACATCGGTCTTCGAGCCGGAAACCTGCCAGCGGCGACGGTGGTGACAGGAATCGGAGCCGTGGACCAGGCTCCCGTATGGGTAACTACACCCCCGGATCCTCGTCATCCTCACAGCCTATGAGTCCTCAAGGCGATGGCTCGCCCAAGCGTGCAGAGGGTCTGGACAGTGCGTTGAGATTAGTTGAAGGCGACAGAGAGCGCCTACGCTCCCAGAACAGTCGTAGCCGTCTTCGCTCAGAAAGAACGCCCAGTGCAAGGAGAGCCCGTTCATCTTCTCGTGCCAGAGTTGCAACGCCACGCACAGGAAGCCACCAAGGCCGAGAACCTGACACACTTGCGCACAACGATAAGAACACTTCTAATATCAACATCAATTGCGAGGATACCCGTCTCGCTGAAATACTAAAGGAACCTTCGGGACCGTCAGGCGAGGAGCAGCGGACGGATCTTGCAGGCGAGGAATGGAAGAGAAGAAAGGAGCTCGCTGCCATGGAGTGGAAGAGAAGAAAAGAGCTCGCCGCCGCGGAACTGGAAGCGAGGCGATTGTCGCTCGCGCGCAATCCTTCTGCGCCCAATATCCCTTTCCCTGGACAACCGCTCCCCGCGAAGAGCATGATGGACTACCCTAGCCCGTTCCAACTGGATCGGCGCGCGCAGACCCCAGGGCTCAGTGTCCAGCCGACCCGACCAGCACAGGAATACTCCAGCAGCCCGGACTCAGGCTCGTCCCATTCCGGTGTATCCATTGCGGTAGCGTCGTCGGAAGTGACGCAAAACAAATACAATAGCGGACATAACCAAGGAAACAACAGTCTTGCAGCCTATGATGAACCTGAGCAACCATTTTTGTCAGCTGTGAGGTACTCAGGCAGACAGGAAGAAATTCCACGGTCAATGTCTGTCCCCATTCCCGAACGTCAGCGTTCGACTCCGCTCTCCGGCGATATTTCCTTGCAACCCAGACTCACTCCGGGCCCTACGAAAGGTGGTCGCAGCACTCCGCGCACACAGATCACTGGATTCCACCAAGACGCTGCCCAATCTCGTGGCGTAGCTGTAGCTGTACCTGCAAGCGGTAACGCCAACGACAACGACATCGCCTCCCCGGTGACGATCAGTATTGAGGAGAGACCGGAAGACCGTATGGAAGGCTACTTGTCACTAGGGGCAACGGCAGCGTCTGCGTCTGCGTCTGCATCTACGAACAATGTTCCTCCTCCGCCTCCGACCATCCTCCCGGAGCTGCAACATTTAAGCACCTACAATGGCCCGCCTCTGCCTCCACCGCCTCCTCCACCGGGCCCAAGAGGCAGCGACGACAGCATCTCGGCCAGCCGCGATTCAACTGGGGTCATTGACATTGCCATCGACGGCTCTCCCGGCGCAATCGGCCAGTTGCCCCGGCGCGCCATGACAGCGGGGCTGACAGGGATAACAACGTCGCCCGTCGAGCTGCCCGCGCATGCCCTAGGCCGTCGCACGTCTCTCGACCACCGGCGCAGCAGGAGCATTAACGAGACCTTCACGAATAAGATCCGCAACTTCACGGGGCGACGCATGCGGAGTAATAGTCGTGGGGCTGTGCAGTCGCCTGTGGGCGAGAAGGGGGCCATGCAGTTTCCATAAGTAAGTAACGAGGAAGGGGGTGGGGGCTAATTAGGATGTTAGATATAATGGTATGGCAATGGAACTGTACAGAGATGGAATCAAACCATATTGACGTTATTTATGATTGATGATTTATGAGATGTTGTTTTTTGAGATCTGGCAAAGAAATATCTCCCACCACTATTGAATTACGATGTACATAACTTGGGTGAATCTACATATTATCTCGCTATTCGGAACTTCTAACGAACATTACAATAGGGTTGAAACCGAAGGCCGGGCAGATAATATCCAATGAAAGTCAAAAGGTCAAAAGTCGAACACCAAAACATCAGATGTCAAACAGAAATCACCACTCTAGGAGCCTTATTGCCATTATCATTATTATTATCATTACTGTCGTCATGGGCATCCACATCCGCGTCGGGCCCGTATATCTTGCCGGCCGGCCGGGAGAAGGTGCCGTAGACGTCAATCTCATCCGTGCGGCCGACGCGGGGAGGAGGGAAGAGTTTCATGAGGATGAAGTAGAGGACGGCGCCCTCGAAGAAGCCTGCTTTTCTATCAGACGAGAAAAAAAAGAAAAGAAAAACAGAGGCAGAGGAACTAGAACAACGTACCGAAGATGTAATTACCCCAGTAATACTGCATAGCGCCCAAACTGACAGTGACATGGGAGTTCAGCGTGGCGATCATACCGGGCATGGCGGGGGTGAAGCCAACGACCCAAGTGACGATAGCTCGCCAATTGAAGCCGGCGGAATACCAGTAGGCGCCCTCCCTAGACGGGGAGTAGAGGTTGGACAGCTCGATGCGCTGGCGCCGAACGAAGAAGTAATCGCAGATCATGACGCCTGTGAGCGGGGCCAAGAAGACGGAGAAAGAGGACATAGTGGCCATGAAAACGGAGGAGGTATTGTAGAAGAGCCAGGGCTGGACGACCCAGGAGAGCAGGGCGGCGACGATGGACCCGCGACGAATATTGATCCATTTCGGGAACAGGCCCGACAGGTCCATGCCGGCCGAGTAGCCGTTCGCCGCGATATTCTGCGAGAACTGGCTGACGGCGAAGCCGAGGCCGCAGAAGCAGGCGGCGGCGCGCGACGTGGACGAGTAGTCGGCCGTCAGCCACCGGAGGACCAGCGTGAGCGGGTTCCAGATGGGATCGCCGCCGTAGATGTTCATGGAGGCTGAGGCAGTCAGGAGGCCGAAGACGGGGACGATGATGCCCGGTACGAACGGGGCGAAGATGGAGCCCGGCACTTGGTAGCCCTGGTGCCGGACGAAGCGCGTGAAGTCCGCCTGGTTGAGGATGCCCGAGCACACGCTGCCGATGGTCGAGGTGATGCCGTACACCCAGGCCCAGCTGTGCGACATGAGCGGCGATGAGGTGGAGCTGCTCACGGCGCCTCGGTGGATGAGAGGGCCTGTGCCGCCTTTGCTGCAGGCCCAGATCGTGATGCCTAGCATGACGAAGAAGGAGACGATGTTCGAGAAGATCAGGGGCCCGCGGATGCGCTCTGGACGGAGGAACTGGTTGGATCGTTAGCATTCCAGGGGGGTGCACACTGCAAGCAAGCAATGTAAAGCCCAGTTCAACTTACCAGGAGTGGCAGAGAGAGGATCTGGAAGATCGCGAACCCCGTGAAATCGCGAGTGACCATGTGGGCGCTCTCAGGGAGCGTATTCCTCATCGTGAGAAAGGAATGGCTCCAGCTGCTGAGGACGCAGGTTATAGCGAGTCCGCCCAGCCATGCCTGCGACGCGTACCAGACGACGGAGAGGACGATTCGAATGACGATGCCGATGTACGCGCCGACCATGCCGAGGGTGGTTCTAGAAGATTGATTAGCTGCATGGATCCAGACGATGAGCAGCACTATCGACATGTCTAGGTACTATAGCAGGTACTCTCTATCCTACCTCTGTGCAACCGTGTATCCAATGTGCCATCGACCACCGATCCAGCCATTCGCCAGCATCAGTGATGAGATCGCCGCATTGGCAATAACGATGACGCCCAGGGTCTCTCCGACAGAGAGGCCGAGTGACAGGAGAGACGAAGAGGCCGTCCAGGCTGAGATGCACAAGCTGAGATGTCGTTAGCATGACTAGTAGTAGTAGTTCATCTTGCACGAGAGACAGGGAACGCAGGAACACACTTGGAAATAGACAGGAAGAACAGGTAATCACTGCGTCCCCAACTGCGGCGACCATCAGGCAAAGGCAGAATATCAGGATTGCTCCACTTGGTCGTGCTGGCGCCGCTGTAGGCATCGTCCTTGATCTCCACGGCGCGCAGAAGTCGCTCTGTGTCCAGCCTCATCGTGACGCATTGGTCGAGTTTCTCCCCGCCCTTTCTCTAGGGTTTTAGGGCTTTCAAGATTCGTCTACGACCGACCGACGGACGACGCAAAGGGGATCCTCGTAACCTTGTTGCAAGCGATGGAACCGGACGGGGCCTTCCGCGACTTTAAAAGCACCATGATCAGCTGGTGTCAAATCATATCAGAGCCGGCGGATGGACAAGCCCGATCAGATAAGAAGCCACAGGACCGCAAAAAAAAAAAAAGGGTTGTGGGCGATTATTCGCGCCGTGGGGACCAGACCGCGGTCTTTACGCTATCTATCAAGTGGGCCGTCGTACGACTTGAGAGACGGACGGTTTTTTTTTATCGTTCCCTTCCGGTTGGAGGAGCCTGTTTTCCTGCTTGCTATCTCGCGTCGGCAGAACAGGGGCTTGATTCGCTCTGCAGCGGCTTTGCTCGAGGGAATAATGTGTGTGTGGAGAGGCCGTTATGTCCGATGTTCGCTGGAGATAAATGCCTGTTACGCATCTGCTGCACACGTTTGGACCTCGCATGGGAGAGATAGCATTGCTCTCCTTCTGCATACTTGGTGGGAGTAACTCGGGGAAAGCTGGTAGAATGTCCCTTGTACTGTATTTGTGTGTGTGTGTGTGTGTGTGTGTGTGTGTGTGTGTGTGTGTGTGTGTTTGGCATTTAATTCCTATATCTGAGACCGTTGCCCTATCCAAACGTAATACATCCGCTATCACTGCGAAGCTCGAAACTCCTCAATCACACTCCGAGGTCGCGTATATCTCAGCGACGAGGTATACTTGTCTGGCATGCCGAAGCCAGCAGGTCCGCCAATCTCCAATCCCCGCTCGGTTGTCCACAGTGGATGCGGCGCCGCGGCCATCACGATGACCTTAAGGCCATACCTACAGGATATATCACATTAGGCCATGGACTAGGGTTCCTTTTTTTTAAGGGTTGATCTCACCGGTATTCGGGCGTGCCGATTGCCTCGCCAGTGGAAATATCCAGTAAGAAAATCAGGTCTGGGACGATCGCGAGACTCTTCTCGGATCCGTCCGTCGTCGAAACGGCCTTCACTCGTAGATTCTCGTTGACGAATTCCACCACGATGCGCGGGAGACTATCGGCCGTGCCAGCACTCGTCGTCTCCGTCTCCGTCTCCACATCGTCGGACGAGAGTTGCTGCAGCACCACTTTCCCCGTCGTGTGTGCCGTCAGGGTCAGGTTGTGCTCGACGCTGATGATCTTGCCGCGGCAGATCACTCGGGCACTGCCCTCTCCGCCGAATTCGTGGATGATATCTTGCGGCACGTTGAAGAGCCGGCGCCGTTGACGGGCCAGTGCGATGGCGCGCCCGAGTCTCCATGCCAGGGAGTGTGAGTTGAGGATCCCGAAGTCTCGCACTTCGTCCATTTTCAACACGCGTCCAGTTGCGCCGGCCGCGGACCTAATGAGCCACAGGAGGATATTGGTTAGTATGAGTCGCATGCAGTAAACGTAGTTGTGTGTATATGCTCACCCCATTTCCACGCATGCGTCCCGGATCTTAGCCTCCACAGTTGGTAGATCAGGCTGGTTGGCAGGAATGATCACATTGCGCCCTGTTCCGCTGGAGAGGGCAACCGGGAGGAGATCGTTGACATCGGTCGTTTTGATGAAGCTCGTCATCTTTTCAAAGTTGGGATATGCTCGTCCTGGATGGGCGATCAGCCTACTCTACCGCATTGGGAACAAAGAAGCCCAGCAGGAATATAGTTACCCATTAAATCCCCATCGACGCATGGGATGCTATAGTACTTAGAGGATCCCCAAATTAGCGGCTGGAGACCATTGCTCCCCCCAATCTCCACGGCGAGGATACCCTGGTACGGCTGTCCGATCTCCTTTTCCATCGTCTGCAAAGAGTGCAGAACAAGGTTCCCCCCAGGCCGCTCGTTCGCTACCGCTGGAGATCCCACTCCACATACGGGAGCGAGCACTGCATTCGCTTCAAGGAACCCAGGATCCATGACCACTGGGGCCTTTCCCTCCTCCACCAGGTTGACCAGCTGGAGGTACGTCCCGTATGGTGAGCCGCCCCCACCGCAGCCAAGGATATAGCAGCCCAGAGCGAGGAATTCCAGGTCGGTCTTTGACAAGGTCCACTGGCCGGAACTATCCACCGTCGGACGATAGGCAGCGAGGTCAACAGTGGAGGGGCTACTTTCCACCTCGAGCGATCCAGTGTCTTCTTTATCAAGGGTTGTAGTCTCTTCTTCATAGGTATCTTCAGCTCCAACCTGCATATTCGCCTCCAATTTGCCGTTTTTGGAAGTAGAAAGGAATCTCGCATGGTCTGCGGGACAGGCGACTTCAACGACTATATTCTTCGAGTCAGGCGTATACGGCACGCCAGTGACTTCTTCCTTCGTGATCACCGCGGCCGAGACATTGCCTCCCCGAGACTGCGCATCGGCTAGTGCCTCCGCTTTAACTTGGGCCTTCACTGCTTCCACAGACGCAGCACTGTCCGTCATCCGCTCTGCCCGGCCACTGATCTGGGCAATAGCAGCACCAACGGCGTTGGCGACAGACGCAAACTCAGGACAGACCACCTGGCGGACTCCGTCGAGCTGCGGCGGACACAACGGCGCTCCTCCGCCGACCAGGATGACGGTACAGGGGTCGGCGGACGTCTTCACCCGGTCAATGAGACCTTCCAGAATTGCCTTAATTCGTGCATCTGCTTTCTCTGTGACTTCTGGAGGTACCAGGCTCGGTGCGACTGTGCCAATCGCTGCTCGACTAGTGGCAACAGCCACATCCGTCGCCGTGGCCGTAGAACCCCCGAAGCAGAGGGCCTTCGTCGTGATCTCATAGCCAACACTATCAGGCCCGACTCGCACTGTCACTTGGCCGTGGCGCCCGTCCGAGCTGACGTGCAGCTTCGACCCACCACCCAGCGCCGTACTGTCCACCTGGAGCGCTTCCAGGTTAACCTTGACCCCGGCGATCTCGATATACGAGGACGTTAGTCGCGGATACCCATTCCGCAGGAGGAACCCGACATCCGTCGTCGTGCCCCCGATATCCACGACCACAGCACCTTCGCTGCCCAGAAACTGGCCCGCTAGATAGGCCGCGCCGCGGAGCGAGTTAGTCGGCCCCGACGAGAACACGCGGATGGGGAACTGGATAGCGTCGGAAAAGGAGAGCAGGTGGCCCGTGTTTGACGTCAAGTACAGCGGACACTGGAGGCCCAGATCGGCCAGCGCACGTCTAAACCCGCGAAGCGTCCGGCGGGCGAAGTTGATGATGGACGCGTTCAGGATGGATGCGTTCTCGCGGAACAGGAGCCCAGTACCTGCGATCTCATGCGAGCAGACAATGTTGACGTCGTCATCGAGTTGTCCCCGCAATACGTCTCGCGCGCGGGATTCCTGTCCAAACTCCGTGTCCATGGGTGATCCGACGCCGACGACGACCACATTGGCCAACTTCTTCGCGCGGATGATCGCCGCCTGCTCGACAAGTGCCGCCTCATCCAGGTCTGTAATGCGGGTCCCATCGATATTGACCCCGCCCGGAACAATAGCGACGTGGCCCTGCATCAACCCCCGGAGTGCTGGCGGCCAGTCGACGAACGAGGGAGTCTGCGCCGTGAAGTCGTAGCCCGCCAGCCGGATCACGGCGACTTTCTCCAGCCTCGAGGCGTCGCGTTCCAGGATGGCGTTGAGGAAATGCGTCGTGCCGATCGTCACGGCCGCGATGTGCCCTTCGTTGCCGGGCGCGTTCTGGAGAAGACCCTGGAGCGTCTTGTGCAGGCCGCGCGTCACATTGGCGGCTGTGGGAGTCTTGTGCCATGATACGATCGCGTTGGATCCGGTTTGCCTTGTGTCGAGGAGCACGGCGTCGGTGTTGGTGCCCCCGACGTCGATCCCGATCACCAGTGAAGATCCGGTGGGGGAGCCCATGGTGTCGTCGTTCGTGGTGCTCAGGGTGTTCAGAGGGTTGTTGACAGACGCCCGTCACCTGTGTCTGATGGATGGAGAGTGTGGATTCAGGTCCAGGTCCAGGTCCAGGTCCAGGTATGCACCGAAGGAAAACTGCGAATTCCGGAGCATCGCGAAGTGGGACAATCACAGTGGATGTCGCCGTCTCCACAGAACTGAGGGAACGGTTCCAAGGATGCTATCTAGATTATTATCCGTGTTACCGTCTTGCTATCTCGGAGAAGAGCCAATCATCTCCTCATCGGGAGAAACCGTTAAACCTTAGATGATCAGATAGCCTGGAGTGGCAGAGAGCAGTGGTGATAGCTGATCTACGCTGCTCGTTACGACGTGCCTTATGTAGTGCTTTTTATTTCTTATTTACTAGCATCATGCAGCATGCAATGTATGCTTCCCATATTGTACAGCGGACTTCCTATAATCCAACCAGTGTCATGTCACCCCCAACTCATTCCCCCCAGTCCTTCCTCCCAGTCCCAAACGTATCAGATATGTTCCTCTCGGACTCAACCAGCTTGTCAAAATCCTCCTGCGCCTGCTCCCGATCCCCTTGCCTATCAAGCGCACCAAGTGACGGCTCAGACTCGTTCGATTGTTGCTGTACACCACGAAAATGGTCCTGCACGTTTCGCTGCGGACCAGCATTTTGCTGTCTGATCCGCTCCCAGGCACTACCATGTGGGGCGGAGGAGCGCGTTTGTGACCATGCGCTGCTGTCACTCCTGTATTCCGGGGCCGTGGGGCTAGCATCGTCGTCATCGAAGAAACCCAGACTCTTGCCATCTGCTTGAGACTCGGCCGGCTGGTCCGGCTTTCGGCCCTGTCGACTGAACTGTGCGGCATTGAAGGCATCCTCGTCTGACGTGCCGTAGTCACCACCCTCGTGTTCACTACTCCCCGCATACACTGCGTCCTGAGGCGGCAGCTGCTGCTGAACCTGTTTATACCTCTCGTGCAGCGCGGCAAGCTTGCGTCTCTGTATATCCTCTGGCTTTTGGTGCTTCAACTCCTGCACAAAATTGGACAATCGCGGATCCGTGAAAACGTCCCTGGCCTCGCCGTACGCTGCGTAGGCACCCGTCACAGTCGACACACCGAACGTCCAGAGAAAGACCCTAAGGCCGGCCATGGCGACCGCAAACGGAGTCACCGAGGGTCCAGCCCGCAAGGCACTGGCCATATTCAAAGCTAGCAAGCGGAGACTTCCGCTTCCGCTGGCCTTGCGGTAGTTGTAGTAGAGATGAGCCATGCCCGCAGCGAACCCAAGCGGTATTCCCATCCGCGAATAATACAGACTCCGACTAGTCAGTGTCGCGAAGGCTTCCATCTCCGACTGTGTCGCGGGCCGATCCACCAGGACCAGCGCCTTGTTCGCCTGCTCGGCCAGCCGTGCCGCGCACCGTCGCGACCATAGTGTCTTCCCGAAGAACCCGAAATAGAGCGTAAATGGATCGGGTCGGACGATATCCTCTGCCTTGATGTGGTATTGTTGCAGTGGTGAGCGGAAGTCTCCTGTGCCTACAGACACTGCGCTTTCATCGCCGTACGAATCGCCGTTGTAGACGTCTGCTTGCGGGGAAGCGTCGTCGAGAACCATCGCGTGGGAGGGAGACGGGGGGGGGAGAGGGACTAGGTCGGGTTGAAAATACAGAGCAGTCAAAGGTCTGGTTATTGGGAGCTTCTTCGGATTGAGCCCATAGCAGCAAGAACGAGCAATTGTGTTCAGCGACGGGGAGCTCGACAGCACAACAGTTTCACATTTAAACAGGGAAGCCTTGAAAAGCCCCCGGAAAACTGCCTTGACGTATTGTGCTTAGTCATCGGCTGGTCTCCGTTCTGCAGAATCTCTCTCTCTCTCTCTCTCTCTCTCTCTCTTTTTTTCTCTCTATCCAGTCTCATCGTGAAGGGACAATTGGAAAAGAAGACAGCCAGAAGTTCTCAATGCTCGCTCTGCAACCTCCTTCCGGGTAATACCTTGTCTCCAGTGATACTGCTCCGTGCACTCAGACCTCTTCTAATGCACGATGCTCAGCTCTGACCGAATATAATTAAAGCCTTGAGATGACCACCACGACATATTTTTATCGCTCGGCCATTCTTCACGTCTGTCCCGGCCACGGGTAGCTCGTATTGCCTCTGATGCGGACTCCTGACCTCTGACGTTCTATTTCGGCTGCTCAGGCCTGCAGCCCAGCCTTGCTTCCATGTCATGAGACAAAGCGGCTTACATCATGATTCCTGACGTGGAATATAATTATCATGAAGGCGCTCAATGGATGACGCTCCTCTTGACCTTGCCCTTCATTGGCCACGTCTATCCTGTTGAACCGGGGACCCAAAGTGCGGAGGAGGCGCAGGGCTGACTTTGTACGAGGGCTTGATGATCACCCTCGTATGGATGCTCCCGGCCCATACGCGTGCAGTGGACCACTTGGCGGCTTCATCTCAGCCACTCTCTGCTTTGCATGCACTTTGCTGGCCACTACGTCCTATTTACGGTGACAGGCAATGCCTGCATCTGAGGTGATCTCACTCTTATTCTTCTGTTACCTCTTTCTATTACCTAATTTACTGTCGACGTATTAAGTCCTGCTTCCATTCTCTTGGCATTCTCTGCACGCCACTGGGACGAATGGCATTACTCTGGTGATTTCCCGAATGTCTAGTAATACGAAAAGAATGTCTCGGAGGGTTGGTGGGCTGGGCAACCTTGCTACTGACCGCTGGGTCGACAGGAATAGGTCTCAGCAGAAGGGAGCAGCCATGACTGTGGTGCGATTACATCAGTCACCAGACAAGGAAGGGAAGACTGCAGACAGGAGAAAGATATAAAAGACGTCTGATCCCAGGCTCACAAACTGATGCCTGTAACAATCACAGCACCTCCACAACAACTCAGTTCGTTTTAAAAGAAAACCAACCCCAAAGCAAAAAAACCACAAGTCCATCAACCAGTCTATCAAAGTCATAAATATCCAAAATGAAGTTTATCTCCATCGTCTCCGGCCTCCTCCTCGCCGCATCCGCCGTCTCAGCGGCGCCCTCCCATCTCAACAGGCGGACCGTCCCCGACGTGACCGTCTCGCTCGCAAACGACCAGTCTGGCGCCAACAAGGGCGCTACCTTCCCCGCCGATGGCGTTGTCCGTTCCGTGAACGATCTCTACGGACCAGGGTTCTACGCCTCCAGCGCACAGCTGACCCAGTTCCCTCAGACGATCGCCTGCACCATCACCAGCGCGGTGGGCGCGGTCCTTGCGAATCTCAATGCGCAGAAGACATTCGCCGATCTGGATGGGGACCCAACCAGGGCTATCCCTATTAACTTGGATGGTGCCACTCTGTTCTGCACCGCTTGATGGCACTTTCTTTTTTTAAAGATGTTTGGGTATTACCTGGGTACCTTGTTGCATCTGCATTGACGGAGCACTCATACATGCATACATACATTCGTTCATTTGTTCATTCCTTTCATGATATGTTGTCTGCTTTTGGTTATGGATCTGTCGCTTTGCACTTATCCCTGACAATACTGGATAGCTGATAGTGACTCATAATCTACTATTTCGGGCCCACCGCTTGGCGTACAGCCTGGTAGAACGACTTTGTACATTGTAGATAGCTGCTTAGATATATGGATCACTCCCTAATCGCCAAATCCCTTATAACCTCGACATGCTGTACCTACCTGCTCCGCATTTCGCCTAGGCGCCGCCATCATTGACCTCGCTTTCTCAATAAAAGATAAAAAAAAACACCCCTAATCTCAGCCTCGCATGTGAGTGTCTCAGGACTTCGGAGAGGCCAATTTCGATATCTGGTTCGGTCATTGCGCGGCTCAATCCTTTGCGGCTACCATGTTTGTGAGAACAATGCGAAGACGTAAAAGCAAGAATGAGGGGAGAGCGTAAAATGGACTGGTCTGCGGGGACTCTGTTTGTCCCTATACAAGATACGGGGCAGGGACAAAGAGAGCTATCCGAGCAGGGGAGGCAATACGCCTTAAAGAGCTCCGGGGATACGCAGGGTCTCCGGTGCTCACAGGTCACACTGAGCGATTGACAGGGTTTCAAATCTCAGCTAACAGTCCAGAAATGGCTATCAGGCCAGAACCAGAAGGGGGGGGAGGGAAGGGGGGAAGTTTCTGGAGAAGGGCACTGAATGGGATAGGGCACAGACAGTCCTAGGACCCACGAATAGCCGTTACTGAGGAGACGGTATGAAGACCGGCCTCATGTTCCGATAGGTACGAACTGCCCTCTAGAGATTCGACGGACTCGGGAGTCCGGCCGGGGAATTAAGCCAGAGAGCACTTCCTCCAATGCTCATGCTCGATCAGACTGCCCTAGACCCCGGGATGACTGGAGTCGAGAGCAGATCCAAGACTTTGTGGGGTTGCGGGGAGTCTGATTCCATCTGTGAACTTGTGACTACTTGTTTCTGGCAGTCCATGTTGGTAGCTGATTCTGTCGTTTTCTACGAAGGCGAACTCTAATAGACCACTTCATCCGTGGAGTGTGGAGAAGATTCGATTGTGTGTTGTTGGTGGTTGCATGTCCATCGGGGTAATCATGATACTTAACATATGCTCAACATACAGAAGCATCCATCAGTAGACCACAGTCTGGTCCAGGCTGTCGTAAGCAAGTTCATCTCCACCTTACCAGTCTCCCGGCTGTCCCTCGGCCAGAAATTAAACAATATCTTCGCAATTTTACCACTTCTCCACGTATGGCCGAATGTCCAGCTCAAACGCGAATGTCGTCCTAGGCTGAGTGTGAAGGTGCCAGTACGTGTCCGCGATCTGTATCACCATTAGCCTTTTACTTACCTTCTTTCATATATATATATATATATTGGAAAGACTTACAGCCTCCGGACTAAGCTTCGCATCAGGATGATCGAAAGTCCACCCCTTGGTTCTCGGAATGTCAATCACCCCATCGACAATGACATGGGAAACATGGACCCCCTTAGGCCCAAACTCTCTCGCAAGAGACTGTGCCAGCGCCCGAAGAGCAAACTTGCCCGACGCGAACGGTGCGAAATTGGCCGATCCTCTCACGCTGGCCGTCGCGCCCGTGAAGATCAAGGTCGGAGGGTGCTGGAGGTCAGTAGCCTGCAGAAGCAGAGGCAGAGCGGCCTGAGCGAAGAGGAAACCACCCTTTCTAGGCAAAATTAGCCTCACGGAACAATAAGCACGGAGGTCGGTGGTGGCCCCGGGGGGAAAACAAACCCTTGGCTCTCGAATCCCTGGGTGAAATCTGCCTCGCTTAGCTCCAGAAAAGGCTTCCTCACGAAGCCACCACCCGGGTTGAACACTGCGGCAGCGAGTTTCGCGTCCTTGAACTGCTGAGAGATCTGGCTGAAGGCGCTCTGTACACTCTTCGAATCCGATAGATCGGTGCTGATCCCCACGGCCTGTCCGCCGCTGGAGTTGATCTCCTGCACCAACGGTTCATAGTTGGTCGGGTTTCGAGCCAGGACGACAACGGGATACTCCTTGGCGAATCGCCTTGCTACAGATGCACCCTGTGGGCTTGATCAGTATCTGATCTCCGACACGAGGGGTGGATGGTCTCCACGTACCGTTCCGGGGCCGACTCCGCCGATCACCGCGAACGCCTTGGAAGCCATTCTGTCTGCTTGCTCTGGTCAAACGATGAATGTATTGAGGTCTCTGAGTAGTAATTTGCCTCGAAATAGAGAGGGCAAACTCGCGCCTTCTCGCCAGTAGCCTTTATACAGGGCGATATGTTCGTGTTTTGCTTAGAAATGCCCGCTGATTAGCAATCCCCGCAGATGATATCATTCTCCTTCGCGTTCGCAACATTGCTGCTGTCTTCCCCGCGGAGGAACAGCGAGTGAGATGGAGCATACATCGGGCTTGATCGTCTCATCCTTATTGCTTCCTGGCTGCTTACGGCTGTTCCGCCGATATGCATGCATATATCCAGGCGGGGCAGGGGGAGACCGGACGATGAGCTCCCTCACATCCCACATCTTTATGAGAACGCGGCACTCGTAGCATAGCATTTATCTTCCCTCACAGTGAGACGCGTCGGCTTGCTTACCTCTTCTTTCTTTCTTTCTTTCTTTTATTAATGGATTATAAGCAACTTTCAATTGGCGCGGACCGACCTGTGCCCGACGGCGTAATGGATCTGTCCGCACCGATTGTCACCAGCTGTTTAAGAATGCAGACCCGGACGTCTTCGATCATGTCTATCAGGTCTGCGAAAGTCCATAACCAGCTTCTATCCGGATATGCGTCATTATGCCCGGCGAGGAAAAGCAGTCAGCCATTCGAATCGTCCGCCCCGGAGTCGCTGAGTTTCGTCCCGATACGCCAGTCCCCAGACTTCGAGACGACTATATCCTCGCTGAAACGAGAGCGTTCGCGCTAAATCCCACGGATAACCATCATGTGGATTTTTTGGGAGGCCCGGGGAATATCCTTGGGTGCGACTGGGCCGGGGTCGTTAAGGAAGTAGGCAGGAATGTCACCCGGTTCAAGCCTGGGGATGAGGTCTACGGGGTGTGTCATGGCGGTTAGATTTGTCCCTTCTTTTTTTTTTTCGTTTGCTTCTTCCTTTTAAATACATGAATTTAGTTGATTAATTGTGACCTTAAAAGGCAACGTTGTGGAGCCCGAAGATGGCGCCTTCGCGGAGATAGTCGCCTGCAAGGAGCACGCAACATTGCACAAGCCTGGCAACCTGAGCTTTGCAGAAGCTGCCTCTCTAGGCGTTGCAATAGCGACAGTCGGCCAGGCGCTGTACAGGGTCATGAAGCTGCCCTTACCCTTACTCGCGGCCACGGCCACTTCCACGACCGATCCTGGTGCAGCAGCAGCAGCAGCCGTGCTGGTGTACGGCGGCAGCTCCGCGACAGGGACGATCGCCATCCAGACTTTGAAACTGTAAGTAGTCTGGCTCTTTCGCAAAATGGTAAAGTGAATGAATGAATGAATGAATGCAAGGATCTAAAACAGAGCGGCATCAGATCTGGACTGCGTGTCTTCGCAACGTCCTCACCCAACAATTGGGACCTTGTCCTATCCCGCGGAGCGGACTATGTATTTGGCTACGACGAGAAAAGCATTTCAGGACTGCTAGATGCCGCAGGCCCATCGATTAAGTACGTGGTTGACTGCATCGGCAGCGCCGAGTCGATGGCCTTCTGCAGCAAGGCGCTCTCACCCGCTGGGGGCCACTATCATTCCATCAAAGCCGGGGATCTCGACCCATTCACGTCTCTCCGACCCGAAGAGAATGTGACAGCCACTACAGCCGTTGGATATGCGATGTTGGGCGAGCGGTTCGAGTTTGCAGGTCTAGTGTTCCCCGCTGACGCGGCGCTGGAGCAGTTCGCGAAGAAATGGGTTCTTGTTGCGGAGGAGCTGGTGGCGAAGGGGGCCGTGAGGCCTCATCCGATTGATCTGCGGCAGGGAGGGTTACCGGGGGTTCTTGAGGGGTTGGAGGAGATAAGGCGGCATCCTCCAAGGGGGAAAAAGATTGTCTATGAAGTTTGATCGGTAGTGTAAGTTGGAAATAAACTAGTGATGCTCTTGGATAAACAATAAGCCCTAACCGCGTATCCCTATTCCGAGCGGGCGGTCTGAACCCTATCATTGCTACAAGCATCGATCTGGCTGGTCAAGAACGTTCGGTAGAGCTCGGTTGTCGGCGCTTGTTCTATTATTATTCGTTTCAGGGAGTCGGTGCTGAACGGCCCAAACCTCGAATCTCTATGCACTACTAACTCACGGAACGGGTGGATGATGCGGGGGTCGAGTACGAGATCTTGCGCGAGTTGCATGCAATGTATCGTGATACTCTGGACTTGGGTAGTATCTCTGCCGTGTCTGACTCATGTCTGGCTACTATTATTGGATGAATGGTGAAATTTAGGCAGGTGTCGTCTGGAGGAAGGAGAGCTACTAGCTATTATTTGCGGAGTTCCAGCCTAAATGTCTCGCAAAATCATCTAATACATTCATTGAATTGTATGGCGTCAAGATAGCGGAGTTGGGTAGAGCATGATACCCAATCAGCATTTCTCTCTTACTATACACGCCGCGTACATCGACCCGTACAGCTTTAACCAGAAGGACACACTCAGTATCGAGACTCGGGGAAACTTCCGTTATCCCGTCTCAATACACATCAGCAACCGCCTACGCCTTCTCCTCGTTCTGGCCGGCGGCAGTCGGAGTGACGTCACGCTCGATGTAATTCATCTCCTCTTCCTTGTCATTCAAGCTGTGGAAGAAGACCCAGATCAGGATACCGCAGATGAAACATGCGATGGCGATACCGGCATACATCCACATGATGGCTGGGTCGTACAAGACGGGCAAGAAGGCCTCGTTGAGCGCGGAGCCGAAGGCGTTGGTGAGCAGGAAAAGACTCTGCACAAACGACTTCAGCCTTGGCGGGGCCTTGGTATACGCGTACTCGTATCCTGTTGCCGAGGCCAGAATCTCAGCGATACCAACGAAGACGTACGCTGGGGTTTGAATGGCGATGTGGATGTTGTTTCCTTGAGCTTCTCCGTCCACGATCGAGGCGTCACACAGAGGCTCTCCGTAGCACGGAGGCTTAGTGTAGATAACGTGCTGGATGACAGAGGCATACATCATTGCGATAGACATGACGATGAAACCAGAGGCGATACGGCTGATAGGCTTAAAGCGGATGCCTCTCTTTCGAAGTAAGGGGTAGACCAGCTGGTCGAGAATGGGCAGGAAGACAATAATGGCAATGGGGTCGAAGTTCTGCATGAGATCGTTGGGGATGCCATGGCCAGACATCTGCAGCGCCTGACTGACGAAGTTGTTGGAGAATTGCCCGTAGCAGAGCCAGAAGATCGGGTAGATAAGGAAGACCTTGCAAGCAACCAGGGCTCTCTTCACTTCGTCAACGAACGTATCATCCCAGTGGACGGCTACTGGAGCACCCATTTCCGCAAGCCAGGAGGGCTTGGCAGCATTCCGGTTGCGATAGCGGATCATAAGGCCGACGACCCTGAAAGCGTCGGTCACAATGGTGCCTGTTGGTGGGCGCTCGACATAGATCTTCCGGCCCAGGATGAGGACTGTAGTTCCTACAATGAACATGCACAGACACATGGTGAAGGCGGAGTAGAAGCCAACATCTCGTTCCATGTCTGGTTCAAGGATAGGTTAAATTTCTCAATATGCTGGTGCAAGAGAGAAAACAGAGGTGCTTACAGGTCGTGGCAATCAAGGAGAGAGCCCCAATGTTGATGGTCCAATAGAACATCATGTAGATGTGCTGGATGGTGATGTACGGGTCAATGATAACTCGTTCACCATTCTTGGTCTCGGTGACTTGCAATGTTCTGCGCGTATACTGATCGGCAATAAGAGGTGCAACATTGGCTTTGATGCCACCGGTCCCAATGCCAGTCAGAATGATCGAGGCCACATAGCCTCCCTCACCTGCGCCTTTTCGCAAGGATGACGGGATAGAAGTGCAGACCAGGATCAACAAACCGCACATGTAGATCCCAGAGGAGGCGAGAATGGTCTTGTATTTCCCCAAGTACTGATCCGCAATGATACCACCGGCAATAGGCGTCACATAACACCAGAATGTGTAGAAAGTGGTCAGACCAGTGGCCCCTGCATGACCAAGCCCTAAGCCACCTGGGCCCAAACTGCCGTCAGGCGGTTTCTGCACGTAGTTCTGGAAAATGCCTTGGCAGCCATAGTACGTGAAGCGCTCGCAGAGTTCGATAATGGCAACGAGAAAAACCGCAAACGGGAGCCTTTCACCGATACGACGAAGCGTCTTTTTCTCTGTTTCGTTCGGTTCGCCGCCAACGGGAGTGTCCACCTCGTGGTCGGCTGAGGCATAGCTAGGCGGAAGGTGGTTCTCGGATTTCTCAAGCATGTCGGGGGCAAGGGCTTTATCAGCGGCTACGGGTTCAGCAGCGCCTGCTGATGCACGCCTCGTCTCTTCGACCACGGCGTGTAGCCTGGGAATTTGAAATTCAATGGAGAATCAGCACTGCTACCGAAGCACGGAACAGGTGAGAGCGCGGAAGCGGGCAAACCAACTGGACAGCTTCAGATTCATGTTCAGCCATGATCGGCAGGTCAATTAGTCAACGGCAAGCGGCGCACAGGGGAAGACACCAGTTGAACGGGCTAGGATGTCCGAGAGAGCAAGATGCAGATCCGGCGGGCAAGGCAAGTTGATATACCACGAACTACAGCCCGGCGATGCCTAACGCAACCCGCATGCCAAGGCGCCATGAATGTAACGTCCATCTCTCCTCCGAACACTTGCTAACATCCTCCGGTTGCAGCAGGATAATCTCGCGAATCATGGTAGGGGTGTGCAGATGGCTTGATAGGTCTTGACTCTGACTGCCAAGAGACGGGACCTCATCCGCTCTGCTTGGCGAACCTTGTATTGACCAGAATGCCGCCTAGCGGCTTGTCTGGTCACCTTCTTATCTCCCAATTGCGCCTATGAAATCGCATAGGATGGTCAGGAGATGGGGGGCCGGAGTCCGCAAATAGGGCGATCCTACGCCATCAGAAGGTTCCATAGCTGATAAAGACGCCTCCACCGGACCAAATATCACCTGAGATACCCGACTGGTTTCTCTCCTTGCCAGAGTCCGCCGTGGCTGGATCTTAGCGACGTTTCCCCATATTGTGGACGGCGCCTCTTCTCTGGTAGCCCCGCCGTGGCGGGCTTGGATAAGCCACTTCCATCGATCCCTGTAGGGGTTGCAGCGACATAGATGAATGTTTCAGGTTCTAGAAGACGGAATATGATGCCTCATCGGCTGCTTCAACCGAGCTGGCCAATGGTACAGTGAAGGAAGCAAATCGAGGCACTGCTTAGCGTACCTAAGGTAGCGACATCTATCTGACAATGCATGAGCGAAACTGCACAGAGCCCGGGCAAATGGGGGAGCGTAGGGGGGATTACTAACAGAGTTGGATGAGACGAATCTCTGCCACTGTTGCACAGCTCTGTTTGTGATTCTTCTTCTTCCATTTTATAGAGCATTTCTCAGTCTGAGACTATGCATGTTCTACCCTGCCCTTTGGGGCAGGGATTCAGTTCGACTAGCTAAGGACAGGATATAATTTACCATAAATAAGCCAAAATGTAAAATCTCACGCAGAGGAGAGGAGGATGAGAAGGAACATAGGAAAGAGTGGATAGTCACATATAAAACAGGATACTTAAGAGGGATGTATAGGAGACAGAATGAGAGACAGATTCCAAGCTACATGGGAATCCAACCATGCGAAAAGGAATCATTAAAATGCCTCAACAAGCTAGTATGTACCATACAATAGGTAGGATAGTATAAGAGAGAATGGAACAGAGATATTACAGAGCGGTCACGAAGACCTTTCCTCTGTCTGAAGCAGAGATCTGCAAAAGTTTGTGCCTGACTGGCTAGACAATGTCCCTGGGACCTTGGTCTCTGGAATAGCTGTACTGCAGCGCCTGCTTCAATGACACGGCGTTCATGCTCCCAGTTGAAATGATGCATCTAGCCCGCTCGTAATCCTCAATCATTGTCGACCATCATTAGCACCCGGAGGCATATACAAGAGTACCAAGATGAATAAAAATAAAAATCCTGAACGTAGTCGCGGCACTTACACCCAAAACTGACATCCCACACCACTGCGCGACCGCTGGTACTTGTTGTGACGACCGTTTTGCGCAGGAAGATCCAGGAACTGGCCCACCGTACAGCCGGGCAGAATGGAGAAATCCCATTTCTGGAGCGTACTAGTTGAGTTTACGTACTCACACGCTTGAATCTCGAGTATGCCCATGATGTCGGTGGGACCCTTTTTGATATTGCTTGCTTCCAGTGATGAGGAAGATGGAGGTGTGGTTCCCGCTACGGGTGTCGCCTTCGAAGAAGTAGCCTGTGGTGTGCACAACCACACGGATCTGCTGGACGATGCGGGATCGGTCACTGTCGTTGATAGGTCTAGACATTTTGGGTAGGGTAAGATCTTGGGGTATGAAGGTGAGATGGGTGTGATATGAATGCGAAGAGATGTGTATTCTGATAGCTTGACTTGGAATGAAACTGATGCAGTAGGTTCGGAGATATTAGAGGTACATAAATAGCTAGAGAATCCATGCATCTTGTATACCTTTAAACCAATGTCCAAGGTAGAGATACCTGGTCAGTTGTTGGTGCTTGCAGATGGGATGGTGTCCACCAAACAGTTGAACACAATTCCTGCGTGGTGCAAGACAGGGCTTCCATAGCGAATCGATCCCACCAAAAAGTAGGTGTAGGCACTTGTATGATCTCCCTAAAGTAACGCAACTATAAATGGTTCCTAGCGCATATCCATCAGTACCCATTAAGGACGCCAGAAAAATGACCCAGCCACAAGCGCATGTACATGGGCTGCCACAGGCTCAAAATGAGGACGGAATGCTTCATCAACCGCCTCTCATAGTCAACAAATAATCACGGCGGTTAGAGTGACTGGCTGCAGACGAAAGTGCCCTGGGCGCGTAAGAGGGGCATTGGACGAGCACGGAGATTCGGAGAAAGGATGAACTGAGGTCCGATGGGCTGGGCAGCGCGAGGAGGTTTTTTATCTCTCAGACACCATCCCAACTTTCGCAGACACTAAACCGATGGCGGACTAGGACGTGTTAACAGCAAGTGAGGAGTTTTTGGTAGACATATGCCACAGGACTCTTGAGGAAGAAGGGAGGATTGGAGGCAACATTGGAGGGATCGCAGTTGTGAAGATATCTCCCCAAATTGCTGTCAAGCTCGGCCGCGGTATTACTGCCTCTGAAGCAGCAACACAAGGCTTTGCTCACAAGAATCTCGATCCCTCCGTCGCTTATGTGCCAAAGGTCTATCGGTACTTCCGATGGCGTCGATCAACAGATGAGTACGGATACCTCTTTATGGAATACGTTCCTGGTCAAAACCTGCAAGATCTTGACATCGAGTCGCTGGCAAAGTTTGTGCCTCGGGTTGTTAAGATTGTGGAATCACTTGGCCGCATACGTAGTTCAACTCCTGGCCCTGTTGGCGGCGGTGTTTCCTTGGGGTATATCTACGGCGATGATGGCGCAAAGACACGCTTCAAATCTGTCGAAGAGATCAACGTTTATATGAACAAACGCTTGGCTTACCGCAATGATACTATCGATCTGAGCCGCCACCCCCTGGTCCTGTGTCACGGCGACTTATGCCGACGGAATATTATACTTAGAGATGACGGGTCTCTTTGCCTGATTGACTGGGGATTCGCAGGCTATTATCCGCGCTTCTTCGAAATCGTGGCTCTGAAGTGCACAATTCCATATGACAAGCTTTTCGAGGGGGCGCTTGAGCGTGAGACTGAAGCAGCGATGGACCTAACCGATGAGGAGCGTCATGATATGAAACTTGTCACTTTTGTCCGGGGTGCAAATTTACGGTGGTCATTGTAAGGTAACCTGGCAATTATGCTTGATTGAGGCCCATATGGGTTACTGACTTCAAAAGCGACGGTCCAACGCAGGCTGAACAAGACGCATTCATTGAATCCCTTGAGCGACACACCGAGATCAGACAAGATAATGGTGAGCAGGCCACCGCTGGCAATGAGAAGCCTGATGAACCCCATAGTATCAGCCAGCCTACTGTTGAGAGCGATTAGGGGCTCAGTATTCTACCCACATGGGGGTTAAAGGGGGTATGAGTAGAGCCTGGCAAGACAGGTTTCATACGCAAACCCTGGTTCCATGTAACAGCAGGCGTCTTTGCCGAGAAGATCATTGAACCATAGATGGAGCTAGGGCCAACCATAACTCCAGTAGAGGATGGCGACAACACAGACAGCTAGATTTATTAACCAGATGGTGTTCACCAATGCCGGCGGCTACATCGTGTCAAGCTTTCTTCCTTCCCTGCAAACCCAGTGTGCATTAGGTGCTTCAATAAGTGAGCCCTATACGGCCAGACCACGACCCCTGGTGGAAGAGAATATGAAGCATTCTTGAACGAACTCTGCTGGGGTGTTCGGACATACATGTTGAAGCCTGAGATGCAAGGCACAAACGCAAGGCCTGAACTTGCTTATCGATAAGGCACTTCGACCGGACAGCAATTTTCGTCGCAGAAAGCGCCGTCCAAGCAGTTGCTTTTCAGGGCCCACTGGTCTTGTCTGCTCCGCAGCATGGCTGAAAACCCCGGAGAAGATGCTCTACTCAGTGATCTTTGCTCAATCTGGTGAGTTCCAGTTGTCACGTCGATTCCTGGTTCCTTCCTTCTGACAGAGCCTCCAAACAGCCATGTGAACCCTCCGAAGTATCGCTGCCCGCGCTGCTCAACCCGGACCTGCTCCCTACCCTGCTCGCGACGTCATAAACTCTGGTCCCAGTGCTCTGGGGTCCGTAATCCTGCCGCTTATGTTCGTCGGAACGAGCTTGCCACCGAGGCGTCTTTTGACCGAGACTTTAATTTCATCACGAGCGTCGAGAGAGGCTTGGAGCGTGCCGAGCGCGATGCGGAGAACAGGGGTGTTCCTCTTGACCATGCGCCAAATTCGGAGGATGCAGAGTCGGGGAAGAAGAGAAAACGCCCCAATACCGGTCTGGTCAAGGGCGAAGCTGGCTTTCTCCGGGGAGCTGAGAATGCGGGAGTTAAAGTCATCAGAGCCCCGAGAGGAATGACGAGGAATAAGCAAAATATATCCAAATGGAATCCGAAGTAGGTGAATGTCCTGAACGGATTTGGTTTCATGGGTGATATCTGACAGATTGTTTCTACAAAAGGCACAAGTGCTTGGCTTGGGCGGTCGAGTGGGTTGAACCCCAAGGAGGGAGGACTATCCGGAGTTCCCTCGAAACCAGCAGCATTGCGGACGCTTATGATCGGGTCAATCCTCGACACAAGGATGGAAGAATAGCTCTTAATAGCAGTCTACAACAGAGACCACGGAACGCAACCGACAATCCCCAAGCTCACGAACGGACCACGCCCAATCCAGCCACGTCGCAGCCTGATGGCGAGTGTCCATCTGAACAACCCTCAGGAGGGGGGGAAACGCGTCCGGAAGAAAGAAGTGATTCTTCCATCGTAGCACCTTCGCCTGGCGCCGAAGCCCCGACTGACACCGATGGCGAGTCTCGACCTGCAGCCGTGGGTAACATAGCGGAAACTGTCGCTCCACATCGTGGTGTCTATTTCTACCTCCACCGGCCTCGAACTCCTACTAAACAGCCTGTACTCATCCCTCTTCGTCCCAACGTGTGCCTCAATGCAGCTCTCCGAGACCGAACGGTTCTCGAGTTCCCTACCATTTATGTGTTGCAAGAATCCCCTGCGGAACTGCTCTCGGCGAAAGAGGACTCCAGATTTCTGCTGGAGGAATGTCTGTGCACGCAGACGTCTAGCGAAGAGTCTGTATTCGAACTGATTGGGGACGATGAGAAACCTGCTCAGCAGGACAGTCGTAACGGGCCAGATGAAGAGTCAAAAAGTGGTCCAGAGCCCGGTTCATTAAATCTTGAGGACGTGGACGAGAAGAAAATTCTGGATGTGCTGAAGCAAGATTTATCCGAAGCTGCAGTGGTAGGAGACATGCCTTGATGGGCTTCTCTTGGCGTGGAGTCTATGTACAGTATAGTTAAGAATAAGGCAAGCGGATTCAATTGCAAAAGGTCAAGCTTCTTGCTTGCAGAGTCAGTCCCGTCTTTGAGAGACAGAGAACGAACAAGCGCCGATTGCTGCTCCGGTGGATCATGATGATGATGATGATGATGGCAAGGACGCCTTCCGCTGTAGACCTAAACGGCCAAGGAATAATGGGAGATACTTCATACTGGTCCGCTTACACTCATGATCGATTTCCTTGCAGCGAACATCAAAAGGACTAGCGCTAACAAAATAGCCATAGCAAGGTTAAAGAACAAGGGCCCAGTTCAATTTATAATGCATTACAGGAGATCGTATCCATCTAGAATCGACTCCCAAGTTCCCAGGTGATTCTGAAATTAGAGAGACAAGGTAAACGCAATCGAAAATCGTAACCCCAAGTCATCGCCGGAGACTGTCAAGTCTCGCTTGAAGATCATCGTCGTCCGTGTGTCCTCCGCCACCAACGGCTTGCGCAACCCTTGACTCGCCGACGGCTGTCTTTTCTATTCCCGATGGAGTCTCGCCCAGCTATTCCAACATGTTAGCGTAAACCTCCAAAAAGAGACCAACAAGCAATGGCATACCTCCTGGCTGAGATTCACGCCAATCTCATCGAGAACTTCCTTGACAATATCTTCGCTTTCCTCTTCATCATCTATGCCGGTGGCCTCATCAACAGCGTCGTCCATCATTTCTTGTCGTTCATCCATAATCTCATTTTCGCGCTCGAACTCCATTGCAATCCGTTGCAGCGCTGGGAGATTCATCTGTCGATTCATGCTGCCCAAAAGCATGGTCGCGCCTTTCATTGACTGCATCATTTGTTCGTTGCTTCGAACGGTCTGAATGCGTAGGGAGATCGCCTGCAGCTGCGTTCGCATCTGGTAGAACTTTTGGATGTACCTATCCACCCCCACAGGCAATTAGACAGGTCCCGGAATGCATTCAGCCCCTCTCGCAACCATAGCCTCGAACAACGCACCTTCTTGTTCGAACGAGATCCTTCGCCTGGATTTTACATGCGCCGATTTGATTGTTCTTGGCGCTCTTCTTGATATCTTGTACCAGCTTCTTCTCCTGGTTTTCCAACTTGACTCGTTCCCGGTCCAATTCACGCTGTGTCCTCTCGAGGGCTCGCTGGTGTTTGCGCAGACGCTCTGCGGGCGTCAGGCGCTTTCCGAAAGCCCACTCAACGATCTACGGGCAGCAGCTCTGTTTCAGTCATGGAGATCAAGATAGTATTGGGGGAGGGGTAGCTCACGTTCATGATGGTCGACGACAAGCGCAGCTACTTAATTCGCTTCTGAAATGTATCACTGCCACTTCCCAGTGCCTAGTCTGGCTCTTAGAGACTTGACGTAGTTTTTCCAATGCTGCCGCCCGTCAGTCAAGACTGAAACGAGCCTCTTCTCTCCTCTGACGCCTGATTGATCGACCTGGAACGATAACGGCGAGTCACATGCGCCCAGCCGCCAATCCCGTTGCGGAATAACGCGTGACGGCACCGTGGAATCTCCCGGCAAAATACTTCCAACGCCCTCTCCGTCCCGTCGAAACACCGCCCATGGAGGGTTGCCCTTTCTCTCCGTCATCGCAACCTACTAATTACAGGAGTCCCTTCTTCCAGTCGTCATGAGTCAGGACTATTTCGTGGGTAACAGCGCGTCCTCTTCCGCCGGAGGAGGTTCGTCCAGGCGCCGTCAGCAGGATCCGTCCGAGGACCCGGCACCCCCCAGACTGCCGCCCGCGTATATGACCGTCGGTAATGGTTCGACCTCCGAAAATGCAGAGGCCCTGATGGCTTCCTTGAACAGCGATTCCGGATACGGGGGGAGTATTGCAGGTGACAGCGCGGCGAACGGTGAGAACCAGTGGCGCTCCGCGTTGATGCAGGATCGACCGACTCCGGTGCACACGCCTACGCTTCCCGGAGAGACCAATCCAGCTGTGGAGCATGAGAGGCAGATTGTCGCAAGTCATGTGCATCAGTTGATGTATAACTCGAACCGGACGAAGCTAGCGCGCGCTATTTCGCGTGCTGTTGAAACCTTGAAAGAGCTTCAGGAAATGAACAGTCAATGGCCCGCGCATTACCCTTCTGTGCAGAACAACTCGATAACTGCTTCTGAGCGACCTGCACTACGTCAGAGCCAGACCGACGTGGCGAGAGAATCACAGCGACGTCCCCAGGTGGGCGGGCGTAGGGCCACATCGATCGCGGAGGAGAACGCGGCCGAATCAAGTGCATCCGCAGAGCGTCGTGGTCCGCCTGAACCTCGATTGATCACTCCTCAGATAGCCCAAGAGTTTTCCATATTGAAGTTGGATCTGAAGCTTGGTTCGCTATCTCAGACTGAGCTTGTGCACTCTTTGGAGAAAGCCTCGGTGGCTTCCCTGTTGGACGGAAAGATCAGCCAAAGCATTAAACATCTTCTCTTACTGCGGGACAGGATTGAGGACATCTCGAGCAAGGTTTTGATCACCGGCGACTTGAATGCGGGTAAATCTACGTTCTGCAACGCCTTGCTACGCCGGAAGTTACTGCCTGAAGACCAACAACCCTGCACCAGCATCTTCTGTGAAGTCCTTGATGCGCGTGAAAATTGTGGGCTTGAAGAGGTGCATGCAGTTCATAAGGATACGGAATACAATCGCAACGACGAGAGCACATACGACGTATATCCTCTGAGTGAGCTGGAGAACATTGTCATTGATAATTCCAAGTACATGCAATGTAAGGTCTATGTGAAGGATGTGCGGTCTATCGACGAATCTCTTCTCAATAACGGTGTGGTGGATATTGCTTTGATTGACGCCCCTGGTCTCAATTCCGACTCGCTGAAGACGACGGCAGTTTTCGCACGACAGGAGGAGATTGATGTGGTCGTTTTCGTGGTCTCTGCTGCAAACCATTTTACGCTCTCTGCCAAGGACTTCATTCAAAACGCCGCACAAGAGAAGGCCTATATGTTCATTGTCGTCAATGGATTCGATCAGATCCGGGACAAACAGCGGTGTCAGCGGATGATCTTGGACCAGATTAACAAACTGAGCCCTCGCACCTACAAGGAAGCCGGCGAGCTCGTCCACTTCGTTTCTAGCAATGCTATTCCTGTAGCACCGCGAGCTGCTGTAGGGTCCTCTGGATCCGGTAGTGGTGGTTCAGATCCTTCTGATGATGGCCCGGGTGGTGGTGACGACGGCGATGGTGATCCCAGTGGTCTCCGGGAACCTGGTACAGACAAGGATGATGGCAAGGACAAGGAAAATGATAAAGGGAAAGGAAAGGAGAGGCAGAAGATTCAAGACTTCGAGAACCTAGAAGTCTCTCTACGACGATTTGTTTTAGAGAAACGCTCGCACTCCAAGCTGGCACCTGCGAGGACTTATCTCTTGAACTTGCTGTCAGACCTAAACTCGTTGGCCTACGTGAATCGCGATGTCGCTGGGTCTGAGTTGAAACGCGTTACGGAAGAGCTAGCCGTGCTCGAGCCTGCTTTCGAGAATGGCAAGAAGAAGAAATTGGAACTAGGAGAAGAAGTCCAAAAGTACATTGACGACTCGTGCGATGACGTCTATAGTTATACCCGGAGAACTCTCACAAACACGATCGCGCATGTCTCACAGGCAGACTTAGGAGTCCAGTACCCTGGTGTTTTTTCAGTATTCCAGTATGCGGAGGACTTGAAGTTGGCAATGCTTGAACAGATTTCCGGATCAGTCAACGAGTGTGAGGACTATGCCCGTGAGAAGACCGTTCAGGGAGTTGGGTTTATTCAGAACCTGGGTCTTCTGCACGTCGGGGAAGACAAATTTGCACCGCTCAGTTTCAAGGCTAATATGATGTTCCGTCGTGGTCGCCGTCATACATTTGCTCGGCAGGTCGACACGCCTATAGAGATTTGGGACTTCTTTGATATTAGCGGCATCTGGGAACGACAGGAGAAAGTGGCGGGAACAGGCATGGCAATGACCCTTGTCACTGTTGTTGGAGGTCGGACTTTCGGTGGCGTGAGCTGGTTAAACAACATATTCAGCACTGTTAAGTACGTTGGGCCGGACAATTTCCGTCGCCTTCTACTTCCTGGGATCGCTGCTGTTGGTGAGTTTGAAAGGATTTCCCGTCAGAAGTCATTGAAAGTACGCTGACCAAGGCCCTGGTAGCTTTCTTAACGACCGCATTCGTGGTTTCGTCGATCCCGAGCACTCTCCCTCCGCGACTTTCACGTAAGCTAGCGGCTACTCTTGGGGAGATGGATTATGTACACTCCAACGCGAACCGAATTTCGGCGGAGGTTCGCCGTATCCTTCACATGCCATCTTCCCACCTGCAAGGCTGCCTAGAACAGGGCGTCGAGGAACTCGGGAAACGCAAGACTCAGGTCGGCAAGGTCAAGGGCGAGAGTGAAGCCGCATACAAGTATTTCTCGAATCTGCTCAGGGAGAGCGGCGACAGCCGAAACACAGTACAACAAATTGACCTAGATGCCTTACCCCCTGGTGGGATTGCAGCTCATTGAATAGCATGACCAGGAACCTCCATCACTTTGTACAATAATGATCCTGCACGATTTTCTTTCCTTCCTACCGCCATGTCCTTGGTTAAGAAGAGTTTACACCACTTCCTGTTTGCTGCTTCAAAATACTCCCATATCCCTGATCCTTTTTTCTTTTGTTCCTTTCATCCCTGACCAGCTTTTCCCCGTCGATTACTAGTTTCCGCCCACCTTCTTTCCCGGTACCAAATGTCTTGGGTGGGCATCACATCTATGGGTCCAGTCTTTTCTGCCCAGTATTTACTGCCTCTGCGAGATACACTACCACTCGCTGGAGATGTTCCAAATTGAGCGCATTTGTACGGGGTTTCTGCTCAGCTTTCTCCCATCCTCTTCACTTCAAACCTTTCAATACCTGCTGCTATTTTATTCGGCTGTATTAGTGAAGAGAAAAAAAAGAAGAAAAAAAAGTACATGTTAGTATAATATTCCCGCCTCCTTTAAATACATGACGCAAATTTCCTTCTGTTGCAGTAGTTGTCCCAGAGAACATCTGCTTCATCACTGTGGTTGTAGAACGACCGACGTCTAATCTGATATAAGCGAGTCCGGGCGCTCAGAAAAAAAAAAGAGGGGGGGGATCGATTGACAGAAGCCTACAATGAAGCAGGCATGTTCGGCAGATGTGAGTTTCCCAAGAGATATAGGGTTAAGCTTAAGCAGGTCATGCGATATTAAGTAAACGAATGGTCAAAAGGCTTACGATTTCAACTCCACATCGCCCAAGAATATCAGCCATACAAGTATTTTCCAGGGATATATGCATGCACAGGACTCCAGAAAATGAAACCCGCGAACGCCGCAATCGATGCAACATGTGCTTCATATCGGTCAGAATCAGAATCAAATAGCTCATAGATGTAGTAAAAAGAAAAGCCGAGGTCGCCCCAATGGATGTGTTTATCAGTCCATAATCTTCGCTGCATGCCTTGTCCTCCTTCCATTACCCCATCCTCCATCTTCCAGCTCCTGGACCTCGCCGACAATAGCTCCTCGTTCAGCGGCAGTTTTCTTATTGCCAATTCTTCCTGCAGATTCAAGAAACTCTCGTCTCATCGCCGCAGCGTCTGGATCTTCGTAATCGAGTTGCGTCATGGCAGGGGTCTGATTTTCATCATCCTCATGCGAATAAGGGGAATCATCCCCAACGAAATCTAATCTCCTCCCGCCGAGTAGGGAGGTGAAGCTTTGCGGGCCGTTCCCACTGTTTGCACGCGTTATGGTTCTGTTTCCATCCGTGTTAACACTCTCGATGGCACTGCCACACCCATCCTCGTTGAGCGTGTCGATGGAGCTCGCCCGCGAAAATAGAGATCGGTCAGTTGTGGAGTTTGCTCTTCCAACTAGTGGCATTCGTTTCCGCCGACCCGAATTATCACTCGCCTCTTTGGATTCCGCTAAAGAGCGTGTTTTCGCTGCTCGTGCTTGCTTCAGGAGCCCATCTAACGCGAAACCAAACGCGGACGATATCTCCGAAGGTGTGGACCGGTTTGATTCAGGTTTTTTCTCGGACACAGTGTCAGCCCAGGACCCATTCTGCTCGTTAGTCGTGGACTGCAAATTTGATTTCGATTTCGAACTGGATTTTCGGGAACTTTTAGAGGGATCTTTGAGAAATCCATCACCCGTCACAGATTCTATTTGCCTCTTCGTCGTACTTTGCCTTCCTGGATACGAAGCTGCGGAGATGTCCTGGCTTTCTAGACCTAAGGCGTTGCGATCCTTGGCCGCAGGCCCCGAACTCTCGCTTGCCCTCCCAAGATCGTCTGACTGGCTTTCTTTCTTGGAACGGCGGTCCAACCGCGCTTGTGTTACTTCACTGTCATGCGAAACCGGCCGCTGTAAAAGGTATGGCTCAAATGACTTCTCTCGGCTGGTCTGGACTGAGATCCAAAGCCAGTCTGCCGATACGACTGGAATTCCCCACTCACGCGCATGACGGAGCTTTTCTTCAGTCGCGGACCGAATGTCGCTGCACACCAAAACGGATGCCTTAGGCGTAAGATATTCATCATAAAGAGCACCTAGAACATTAGCTGCTTTTACATCACATGCGGGGGGAGGGAACGGAGAACACACCCATTAGGCTAACAACCCTTGAAAGATGTAGAAGATCGATCCGTGCAAAACCAGTGGAGCATATCCTCAACCCGTCAAATCCTTATCATCATTACTGTCAGAAACATCCCGTTACAACACAGCCTGCCGGGCAAAACTGACCTGATATCGGAAATTGTGGGAATGGAGTACTCGCAACGTGGGATTCAGGGAGAACCAAGGCTTTTGCATCCAGGCACCTCTCTAGCCACATATCTGTCACAACCTCGCATTCGAACGCTAGATCATCCGTGGAGGGAATTTCAGATCTAGGTGTCTTATAAGAGACAATGATATAAATCCCGGAGCCATTTTTAGGAATATCGGGACGAGAAAATTCGTCTAAAGAACTGACTAACTGGGCTCCATTGAACTGAAGGTGGTGGCGCAAAACAGTTATCTAGAAAGGAGTCAGTTACCAGGGATGGAACAGCGGAGATATCACTAACTTGCTTCGCAGAGAACCCATAAATGAAGAAATAACAACCATGCAGGAAGCCGCCAGCATGACCAGTGACTGTCTCAGCAGCAGGCAGTATGCGAGACTCCTCAGCGACAAGAACAGCGGCCTCAGAAGCAAACGATTTCGCCTCCTGAATCGCAGGGGAAGGTCGTGTAGGTCGTATACCGTCTCCCTTCTGTTGGCTATTTCTGGAACTTCTCAGTTCAGCACTCTCGAAGCCTGAACCTACAATATCGTCCCAGATTCCTTCATTTTGCCCCCCAAGCTTATCGCTTGCGATCCTGCGTAACTTTCTTGGCCGTGGATTTAGCAAACTGTCCTGTTCTTGGACCTTGTCTTTAACAGTAGACACAGATCGATTCCAGGACCCGACACCCTGCTTTTCAGGAGGCATCAGGGGGTGGTAAAGAGTCTCTTCCAGTACCATTCCCCGCTCAATGCTGTCGTGGAACCATTTGACTGTGACAACCTTCGTATTCCACTGCGTAGCATATTTATATTTGTCCCCACTTGTATTTCTTGCAACAAGGTGCGTAACGCTTTTCGTGAGGTCCTTTCTGAATTCAGCACCATGCGCGGTAGCCATGTTCTGAATGTGGTTTCGAAAACCCACTAGCCGGAACCACCTGTCAGCTACTGGGTAACTGGAAAGAGAAGTCACTCCTCAACTCACTATCCTCAAATCCGGTTATGCAAATAGAGAGACCCGCAAAAACTGGAAGCTTATATTGCTCCTCCAACGCGCGAATCTCTGTATCTCCACCCTGCATCCATGATTCCCGTACTGCTTGAATCCACTCTGGTCTCAGAACAGTGACATCCGGTCGCTCGCGGGCAACGAATTTGTACTTAGGCGTGCTAACTTCGCCAACAAGCAAATGCGTGACGTCCGAGGTAAGGTCGTACTTATGGGTCGCTCCCATTTGGCTGGCGATAGTAGCTAATTCGGTCTGCGTAGACGGCATTATATCAGCATTGTTAAAGCGAATATGCTCAATCATTTAGAACATCGATCTCCATGTACTGACCCTCTGCTCTGGTAGAATAGACGTGAAGCAGAGGACCATCCCCGCAAGAGGATGTTCCTTGTCTAGGCCATTGTCAGTGTCGACAAGGCGCATTTGCGACCTAGAAACTTTCACTTACTTGGTGATGCTTTACCCGCCATTATTCATGGTCGGGGGAAACAGTAGTCATATGTGCGACGTGAAAACATTATCGACCTCTCCGCCGTTGTCGAAAGAGCTTCGACTGGAATACACACTAGTTGCCGTATTTGGTCAGCGTGTCGGGACAACGGTAATCACACGTGATCTCTAAAGCATCAATAATGCCTCCAAGTTCAGTGGTGGAATCCATATTTCACCGAGATTATCAACTGATCTTCTTGTTCGTCTCCTATGTAACTAGCTACCTAGCAACTAAAGGGCTTCTACGGTCAATTCAACAGGTAGTGGTTAGCTCATAAGGAGGCATTTATCTAGGCTATATCGGTTCCGTCAACAGACCTCAGGCGCGTTTACCGGCAGGCGCACTGGGGAAGAGATACGCCTTCCGCAAACACAATTTTGCGTACCTTACTTCTAGCCAGTAATTTAACAAAGCTACCAGCCCTTTCAGAGTTCCAAGGACATTGCCATGCTTATGATACGATCATTGAGTTGAAGTGTTATCGACGGTCCATCCTTATCATGGAAGTCACGTGCGATACACATGTCGCGTCTTGTCGCGCACTTGGTTCGCGGGAGCTTAAAGATACACGCCCTGTCTCTTTGAATGGAAATGCCTGTTGGCAGCCTGCACACACAGTAAATCTCTAATTATCTGTTGTTATATTATCCTAGTTTCAATTGTTTATGTATGTCCTTCGAACTGGGTTCCCGAATTTGGTGCTGAATCGACAAGCCTTGGCTTATGGTCGTGTCCGTCCTCGAATCCCTTTTGGGTATTCAATATCGTCTCGGCATCTAGCGAAGATCAAGTATATCCCGATGTTCAAAAAGGCAGTGAGAGACCATTCAGTGGCGTCTGCGAAGCCGCTTCAGCCTAGTCTCTCGCGTTCCAATGAAATTGCTCAGCAGAGGCCGACTACAGACACCGCGCAGTCTGCAGGCGTGAAACGGAAGATTGAAATGACAGGTAGTGGGGCGTCCACCTTGGGGTCTCTGCACAGCGCCGTATACTTTGATGAAAATGACTTCGACGACGATGACGAATTGGATTTTGAAACGCCGGATCCTTTTGTACCTCCTGCTCGAACCGTACCATCAAGCCTGTTGAAGCAGCCGTCCGTGGGCTATTCGAGTTCCAATGGAGCATCGACGCGCAATAGTGCATCTGCCACAGAAGAGTCCTTTACAAGCGACAACGGGCCTCCAGAGATAAAATATCCAGAGCTCCCCCCGGTTCCTGATGATGATCATGCCCCACCACCAAGCAGCATCCAGTATCCCTGGTCGTCTTCGCCTCCATCTCACCTATTGCCGCCCCAAGTCCCGTCTACAAAACGTCGAACATTGCCATGGCTCAAGGATGAACAAGAAGCGGAAACCGATAAGCATGTTAAGCCTCTCTCGACTCCAGCACGTCCTAAGCCTGCTCTTCCCTGGAACAAAACTGCGAGCGCAATAAAGAAAGAGCAAAAGGAGCTTCGCCGTGAATTTAAGAAGTCCCAAGAAGGAGATCGAAGCTCGAAAGCTCGTCAGCCCCGCATGAGACTCGCTTCCTTATTTCTGAGCGATGAGCAGCGAGCCGTTCTCGAAGCCGTTACTGACCAGGGCAAAAGTATATTCTTTACCGGTTCTGCTGGAACTGGCAAATCCGTCCTTATGAGAGAAATAATTAAAAAGCTCCGCGAGAAATATCGTAGAGAGCCTGACAGAGTAGCCGTCACGGCATCTACGGGGCTTGCTGCCTGTAACATAGAAGGCGTTACTCTGCACAGTTTCTCTGGGATTGGGTTAGGGAAAGAGGCGGTTCCTGAACTTGTTAAGAAGGTCAGCTCTCCAGCCCCATTCAGAAGCGTCCAAAACATTGGTCTAATTCTAACTATTTGCAGATAAGGAGAAATCAGAAAGCCCGCAACCGCTGGCTGCGAACAAAAGTTCTTATTATCGATGAGGTTTCGATGGTGGATGGGGATCTGTTCGACAAGCTCGAGGAGATAGCCCGGCGGATCAGGAACAATGGTCGCCCATTCGGCGGTATTCAGCTCGTTGTCACGGGCGACTTCTTTCAGCTGCCTCCAGTACCGGATAAGAAGGATCGCGAGGCAAAATTCGCATTTTCAGCTTCCACCTGGAATACTTCAATTCAACACACCATTCTCTTGACTCATGTCTTCCGTCAGAAAGATCCTGAGTTTGCAGACATGTTGAATGAGATGAGACTTGGAAGGATAAGTCCCAGGACAACTGAAGCATTCAGGAAGCTTTCTCGCCCACTTGATTTCCATGACTCACTTGAAGCTACCGAACTGTAAGGCTCCCTCAACCATGAAAATTTCTCGGTGTTGACATTTAGCAGGTTCCCTACTCGGGAGCAAGTGGAGTATGCGAACAAAGCACGCATGGAGCGGCTCTCTGGAGAAATGATGACTTTTCAGGCAGTAGATAGTGGCTCGATCCAGGACGAAGAGTTCCGAAGCAGGCTACTGTCTAACTGCATCGCACCCCCTGTTATTCGTCTGAAGAAAGGTGCTCAAGTGATGCTAATCAAGAATATGGAGGACACACTGGTCAACGGTTCAATTGGGCGAGTGGTCGCTTTTATGGACGAGGCGACCTTCGACATCTACCGGGAGAATGACGGTGACATTTCTCTCGGTGGAGGCAACGATGATGAGGCAATAAGTCGCGCACGTAAGAAACTTAAACCGCTGGGGCATAAAGATGGTGGGATTGTGGTTTCTAGGAAATGGCCCTTGGTTTGCTTCCCACAGGCTGATGGGACAGAGCGGCATTTGCTGTGCCAACCAGAGAGCTGGAAGATTGAGCTACCCAATGGAGAAGTGCAGGCTCAGCGTCAACAGGTACCCCTTATACTTGCCTGGGCACTGTCCATTCACAAGGCACAGGGACAAACTCTTCCGCGGGTGAAGGTCGATCTGGGTCGAACGTTTGAAAAGGGGCAGGCATATGTTGCGCTAAGCCGCGCAACCACCCAGGCTGGCCTGCAGGTGCTAGGCTTCAATCCACGCAGCGTCATGGTGCATCCCAAAGTTATTGAATTCTATTCCAAGCTGGTCAACATCAATCAGGTTGTCAAAGCCGAAAGTTCCAAGAAGCTTCAGGAATCAGCCGGAGAGACCCATTTTCCGAAATATGGAGAGGATTTCGATGACTTTGATGACGAAGAGTTGCAGTATATATCTGCCTATTGACGACCCAGGTACTTTAAGATTTGCAACAGCATATTCAGTTTTCCTGTGCTTGTCTTTCCGTTTCCCGATGTCTTTGCTTTTCGTGCGTTTCTCCCCCAGTATTATCCCTATAATGTTGTACTTAAGCAGCCTCACTTTCTTGTTCCGCATCCAACGGGCCTCCAGCTCATTGAGTCAATATAGAAATAAAGCTAGAATAACCGGGTGGCGTGATAGTGCTGTCTAGCAAAATCCGCGCCAACTATTGTGTCTTCCTACCTAGGTAGCTAGGTATGCATCTGTACGGGTCGAGAGGTCCTTTGTCGCGCCTGCTTATCGATAAGGTAATTACCACCTCACATGATCTCTTGCTTTGGAGGTCAGATTCGACCGCAAGGGACGAGCGAACAAAGCTCTTTGTGACGTCGTACGCGCTGATATCTTCTTCTCATCTTCTCTTTCTCTACTCTTTCCTTGCGCGCATGCCCTGCAAGTGGTAGGGACTCTACCCTTTTCCTGGTTGAAGTTGTTGTCTCTACCATGGCTTCCGAGTTCATCGGTTACAATGTTTGTGTGACCCTCAAAACACCACCGAATGCTCAAATCCGGGGTGAGGTGGCCAATGTGGTCAGCCAGCGTTTACTGCTGCGGAACGGTGCGTGTTATTTTGAGCTGTCTGTCGCTGAGTTAAACTGGACAATGCTGATGTGTCGTAGTGACACTTTTGTGGAGTGGTCATCGCCTGCCCACTTACTCCATCGATGGCCCTGACATCGCAGATCTCTCCATTGAAAAGCCGGCCGCGAACGTTCCCCCTTCTCACGACCACTACCCGGTTCAAGAGAAGCATCAGACAGTAGCTCCTCGGCCTTCCGACGCGACTGAAGGGAAATCTTTTGTGGATCCGGCTATATTGAGCTTTTCGAAACCGTCTTTCGGTCAACCTGACAAACACGTGGGATCGGGCGGCCCCCGAGGCCAAGTCGATACAAGCAATGAGCTCATTGCCGAGCCGATTCCTCCTCTTCCAGCTGCTCGTACGGGAGAAACAGGTACTGCTGAGGCGCTGACGGAGCCGTTCAGCAACCTGGAATTGAATGCGACCGGAATTCGAGGTGCTTTGCAGGGGGTTCAACCAGACAGCTCTATTCCTGAGAAAGATACAAATGCATCATACTTTCAAACACCGATAAAAACCCCCGGGAAAAGGAGTCGTCGGGGTGGACGCAGTGGTGCTGGCACGATAAATGGCTATCTTACAACCTCAAGCACGAACCCTAAATCCAAAGGCTGGCGTCAAACTGCATTTGTTGAGCCTTCCGAGCCAGATCCCTCTCAATTTTCTCCCTCATACAAAGAGAATCCGACACCTCTTGGCAGTCGACGGCATAAAAAGAGAACTCGTGGGAGGTATGCTGAGGATCCCAATGGCTGGGCCACCGAGGATGCGACAGATATCCAAGAAATGGGGGAATTCGATTTCCAAAGCAATTTATCAAAGTTTGACAAAGGCCGAATTTTCGAACAATTTCGCAACGGCGACACCACCGCTGAAGAAGCGCGCTTGGTAACTTTAAATCGGAAAGCCAAGCCAGGAACGAATGGTGGGAAGAACCTACACTGGAGCGAGAATGTACTCGACAGCCCGCGGGATACCGAGGGCGAAGATACTGAAGAAGAAGAGAATGACGCGAAGCTGAGTAGCGAATACTACTCTGGGCGCGAGATGTCCAGGACATCTACGCGAGTTCAAGGCTCCCGCAAGGGTAGCGGAGCCATAGGTCAGCCCCTGATACCTCAGCAGGTTAATACTGTTACGCGTACACACCTGGCTGTTTCTCGGACTTCAAGTCCTCGGTCAGGCAAGCCATCTATTTCGGCATCACCGATGAATGGCCCCTCGGGTGTAGCTGCTGCGACCTTGCGTCTCGCGACCACTAACCGGAGCTGCCCGACTGTGAGCCCGCTACAAGCCCTTGAAGTGGAACAGCTAGCGCTTGCGGAGCTTGGCTTGACTGAGGATATTATTACGGAGAACGCGGGAAGAGGTATTGCAGAAGCTGCTGTCGGCCTTCTCTCGAACGACTCTGCTGCCCCTACCATGCTGATACTTACTGGCAATCATCGCACTGGTGCAAGAGCCGTTGCTGCAGCTAGGCATTTCCGGAATCGGGGTCATCGTGTCACCGTGTGCATGCTGGGCTTAGAACACGAGCTACTGGAGAGCTGCCGCAAGCAACTTGACGTGTTTAGAAAAATTGGAGGGCGTGTATTCAGATGGGAAGAGCTTTCGACACGTCTCTCGACGTCCGACTTTAAGCCCGACTTGGTGGTGGACGCATTATTCGGCATTCATTTAGCCTTCGATGATCTGCGCAGTGATGATCAGGCCGTTGCGTTCGAAATGGTGTCTTGGATTAACCGGAGCAACGTCGGCATCCTCTCCGTCGATGTCCCGTCAGGGCTGTCTGCTTCTAGCGGTGAGTTTACAGTCTTTGCCAGTCCGTACGGTTTTGCTCTCTGCTTGTCACTGTGACACTGACGCTTGCGAACTGAATAGGTGAGGTAACGATAGTGGAAGGCGGACGGGTATGCGCCAATCCCCAATCAATCGTCTGCCTCGGAGCCCCCAAGATTGGAGTCGTCAATGCCCTCCTTTCTGGGGAAGGATCCGGCTGGCAGCTTCTTGTCGCCGATATTGGGATCCCTCAAGTAGTCTGGAGAAAATATGGCACGCGTCGGCGGCATGGAATCGACTTTGGGAATCGCTGGGTGGTACCGCTGCGCTTCCAGCCTTCCTCAGCCTAGGTACAGTGGGATACTTGGAGGATGAGAATTCTATGACGGGGATCATTTCAGGCGTTTGGTAGGCATCGGCGGATAAAAAGCAGGCAAGATACGGAATCGTTTCGTCGTCTTTGGGACTATCGTTTTTTTTTTCCTTTCTTCATACTGTAGTGCTTTTGATTCCTCAACTTATTGCGAAAGGGCTGTAGCCGATATTTAACTCTTGAGGTTCTCTTCTGAATTTAAAGCTTGATATTCTCTCTACTTGGTAGGGGAGAGGACATCAGCTCTTGTAGGTAGCCTTATAGTCATTAGGGTCCGTTATATACCTATAGGTACCTGCCTATAGATATATTGTCGAATTCAGTACCTAATGTACACAGTTACGCATTAATTCTAATTTTGGAGAAAGCCACTACAAATAATAGCCCTGCCGGGCTATTATTAAAGCTGGAGACAAAATATCTACTCCAGATATGTACTATGTCATACTTCCCCAGAAAATATCCCACCCTCATGCTACTCAATTATCCTAATCGATGACGGAACCTTCCTTGGAACACGCATTCGTAACTGTAATACCGATAAGGTAATATATATTGCGCTAACCAAAAACGGCTAGCGCATCAAGCGACAGCATGATAACCCATCGACAATTAGCTGCAAGCTCACGAAGGCAGAAGATCGCGGCGACAGCTTCAAAATTTATTCTGGGCTCCCCTGCTTCGCAATGGGAAAAGGTGAGTTTTCTCCACTTCGCGCATGATTACATTCAAATGCTACCAAGACACGAGAGCTGACTTTTATTTGTTACCTCGCAGGAACGGACAAGTTATATGTTAGTAGGCTCTCATCGATCTTGCCCTGCGAGTTTGTCAGTGCTAACCGCATTCATGCAACCCTCAGATCACTCACTCCGAGTGGGCATCGGAAGATGCATACTCAGCCAGTGCTGGCGCTGGAGTCGGAAAAACCAGAAGAGGAGGTGCGCACGCCTCGTTCCGACGACTCCCATTCAACTTCTGCTCCCTCTCGCTGCAGCCCTTCTCGCACCCTGTTTGCACGCCGTCGGGGACGATCTTCGATCTCACGAACATTCTTCCTTGGATTAAAAAGCACGGGACAAATCCCGTGGATGGATCCCCGCTTAAAAGCTCCGATCTCATCAAGCTCCATCTTGCGAAGAACGAGGCAGGCGAGTACGTCGACCCGGTCACTTACAAGGTCTTCACGGATAATACGCATATAGTTGCGCTGCGCAACACGGGCAATGTCTTTGCCTGGGATACGGTGGAGCGGCTGAATATAAAAGGGAAGTTGTGGCGCGATCTGGTTTCGGATGAGGAGTTCAGTCGCAAGGATATTATCACGTTACAGGATCCGCAGAATATCGAGTCGAGGAATCTAAGCTCATTTAATTACTTGAAAGAAGGGGAAACGGGGCTGAGCGAGGAAGAGTTACGACAGAGGAATGATCCGGCGAGTAATGTCAATGTTAATGCCCTGGGTAGCTCAGCGAAGATCTTGAAGGCCAAAGAAGCCGTCGCCAAGGCTCGAGCTGAGCGCGCTGCGGCGGGTGTGGCTATCTCAAAGCCATCTTCAAAGGTCGCCAGCGACGCAAGTAATGGGAAGTCTCTTGCGCGGCCAACTCCGAGCCAAACTGGGAAGACCATTCCGTTCAATGCCGCAAGACACACAACGGGCTTGGCTGCTGCGTCGCTCACCAGCACAGGATTGACACCGCATACGGCCGCGGAGCTTGCGATCCTCTCGGATGAAGAATACATGCTGAAACGAGGTCGGATCAAGGAAAAGGGCTATGTGCGCATCTCGACCACCGCCGGAGATCTGAATCTGGAGCTGTACCCTGAATACGCTCCTAAGGCAGTATGGAACTTTTTCCAACTGGCCAAGAAGGGGTACTACAACGATGTCGCTTTTCATCGAAACATCAAGGGGTTTATGATTCAAGGTGGAGATCCAACGGGCACCGGCAGGGGTGGCCAGAGCATATGGGGGAAGTATTTTGCCGACGAATTCGAGGGACCATTGAAGCACGACGCAAGAGGGACCGTCAGCATGGCGAATAAGGGAAAAAATACGAATAGTAGCCAATTGTGAGTTTTTTTTGTTTTTCCCCCCCTTCTGCTTCATGAACCAGGTAGTTTGATTCTAACCCTCCCTTGCTTTTCTTAGCTTCATTGCCTATCGCGCACTACCCCATCTGAACAACAAACACACCATTTTTGCGCGTCTGATCGATGATCCAACTCCATCGTCAACCACGTTAAATAAACTTGAAACGCATCCAGTCGACTCCAACACCAACCGACCGAACCCCGAGGTTCGTATTAAGGAAGTGACGATATTTGTGGATCCTTTTGAAGACTTCCTGGAAAAGAAACGCCAGGAACAGGAAGCTGCACAAAGGAAGGCTACAGAAGCAGAAGACGAAGACGATGTGGACAGCTCTCGAAGAGTCGAAGACGACCGAATGACGTGGACCGGGAAGAGAGTACGTGGTGCTGGCACTGCAGCGGCTGACGGAGGCGGGAGCGTAGGTAGATACTTAAAGGCTGCACTTGCTGAGCGCGCCGGTCAGGATGACGATGAGATTGTCGAGTATGTGGACGAGCATCCAGCACCGGAGCCGGTGCGGAAGAAGGTCAAGGGAAGCGGTGGATTTGGGGATTTCAGCTCCTGGTGATAGAGCTTTAGTCGCGCTTTGTTGCACCTCTGTGATACTTTTTCTGTCTCTCTTCCTCCCCCTGCCCTTTTTATTTATTTATTTACTTATTTTTTATTTTTTCTGGGTTATTCTCCACCGGAGTAAGCTTGGGTTCTGTTGGTCGCATAGGATTGACGAGTTGGAGAGGTCATTTGTTTTGTACATAGGACTAGGCATGTAATTCAGCTGTACGATGGAACTGAAGCTTGTCCGGCGCTATAGAGACCGGGCTAAAAAGAGAGAAAACCCGTGTGGAGACATGATGATGATTAAATCTGATAATGTACGAGCGGACATTTGCTTGGCTTCCCCCAGGGCCGGCTGTGCCTCTCGCGCTCCCCGCGCTTCTGTCGACTGTTGCGAACCGCCGAACCACAGAACCGCCTCAATCCCCGCTCGTTCTTCCTGTTCAGCTCTCCTGGTGCCTCGTCAGCTTCCTTGCAGCCGTCTTCGCACATCCCTACGCCATCAATCGACCGCCCCCATATCCTGACTAAGTGATCTACATCCGAGAACCAGGACCTGAGACTAATTACTTCCTGCCCGTCCGTCAACGGGAGTTGGGTGTTCCCCCTCGCATCATTTCGCCCGCAACCAGTCGCTCAGTCGAATCAGCCTCTCCACTAGGCTTTCCGTCTTCTACATAACTTCCAGGTTGGTTGTTCCACGGTCGTCTGCGATTCCTGCGTTGGTTTTAATATGCATAAGCTAGTTTGTGCTGTTTGCTTCCTGGACGAGCGGGGTTGACAAGGGGAGAGACGAGACGGACATGGACAGAAGCACAGCTCCGCCGCGATAGCTCATCGCATCTCGTGTTCCTGTGTTTCTGTTTTATTTATATTCTTCCTTATCTAGTCCTTGTTTCTTTCCGTCTGTTCCGCGTCTCTCTTTTCGCTTTACTTGCCGGGCTGTGTTCCGCCTGTACTACTATACTGCTTCGGAGTTTATTATGATTTCCGACCCATGCAGTAATCATGTCCCTCACTGCAGTTTCCGCTGGCTTGACGCTGTCTAGTCCCTTAGAATCACCCGTTTCGCAGACATTCTCCTTTAAAAGCACCCTCTGGTATATTTAGTCACTGACATCTTCGTGCCCAGCTGGATTCTACCTTCCGCAGCTCATTCGGACTTCCGCAACCTGCAACCTGAGAGGCCTTGACTCCTGATATCACTCCCTCCAATCCCTCCGTCGCGGTTACTCTTCTTTCCGTCCCTTTGAAACCTTAGTGCGGTCGCGTCTGAGAGCGGGCCTCAACAATCAAGCTGGCCGGGAACAAGCGGTTAAGTTTTTCGAACCAGGGTGGGTTGCTGAACAGAATGTTCAGTGCCTCCTCGAGCCCACCGAAAGAGAAATCCGATTCAATATCGTCTTCCGGCGCTGAAGCGGCTACGTTGAGTACTCAAACTGAGACCTCGGACGCAAGCCCTGTTCGGGAAAGGAAGTTCTCTTCGGGGAGTCTCTTCAGGAGATCCAGTGAGGACCAGGGCGGCCCCGGTGGTGAGAAGAAACGCAGAAGTAGCACCGCCGCCAGGGCGGCGTCTCTTTTTAATAACGCCAGGAATTCGTTGAACATGAATAAAGAGGCGCAGAAGACCTTCAGGACTCTCGAACCTCAGTTGGAGGGACTTGAGACGATGGACCCGGCATTATCCGTCCCACAAGGTTCATTCAACAATTCGGCGGGCGAATCGATGCCTACATCCCGTTCATCATTTTATGTCGGTGTCGCCGAGGACAGGAATCGGAAGTGGCGGAGGACTATGGAGGATACACATTCGTACCTTTACAACTTCTTAGGGACGCTATCACCTGGTGTCGACCTCGACAAGTCGCCTGTCAACGGAGACTCTGCCAGCACAATTGACAGTTCTTCAGGAGAGAGTGCTAATGTCATCGAAACGGATAATGGGTACTTTGCTATTTTCGATGGACATGCTGGCACTTTCGCGGCCGAATGGTGTGGCAAAAAGCTGCATCTTGTCCTTGAGGATGTCATGAGGAAGAATCCCCATCTTCCGGTCCCAGAGCTACTCGATCAGACGTTTACCAGTGTTGATCAGCAGTTGGAGAAACTGCCCGTCAGAAATAGCGGATGTACAGCGGTCATTGCACTTTTAAGATGGGAAGATAGAGTGCCCAACCCTCAGTCCGCGACTGGTTCAGTTGCTCTGGCTGCTGCTGCTGCCGCCGCTGCGGTCTCGAAAGACGAAGGAAATTCCGAAGCTGGAGGGACACAGACGCTTCCAAAACTACAACAGAAGGCCGTTAGACAACGAGTTCTCTACACTGCAAATGTCGGCGATGCCCGTATCGTACTAAGTCGCAACGGCAAGGCACTCCGTTTATCTTATGATCATAAGGGCAGTGACGAAAATGAAGGGAAAAGGATCGCCAATGCAGGAGGAATGATATTGAATAATCGAGTAAACGGGGTCTTAGCAGTAACCAGAGCATTGGGAGATGCATACCTAAAAGATCTCGTTACCGGCCATCCGTATACTACGGAGACAGTCGTTCAGCCTACGGCCGATGAATTCCTAATAATGGCCTGTGACGGGGTATGTTCAATATTGCATATGCACTTTCCTTCCCTGATTTGCTTCCGTTTTTATAGGAACTGAGACTGACGCGTAAACTTAGCTTTGGGATGTTTGCAGTGATCAAGAAGCCGTGGACCTTGTCCGCCACGTACAAGATGCTCAGGAAGCTTCCAAAATCCTTGTTGATCATGCCCTCGCCAGGTTTAGCACCGACAATCTCTCTTGCATGGTCATTCGATTTAACGGGGATCGCCTGAAAGAAGTTATCGACAGAGCAGTCGAGCCGATAGGCGTGCATGGTGACCCGTCCACAGACCTCACGAACGGCGTCAGCGAGGCCGATAAGATAGTTGAGGCAGCTAGGAAAAGCATGGCCAACGCAGGGATAGCCGATAACCCTGAAATGGTCGAGGAGACGCGCAAGAAGATAGTACGAAAGATGGCTGAGGAGGAACCTGGCCCGGAGCTAGCGATCGATGATCAGAACAAGCCTGAAATCGACGAGCCGCCCACGTCAGAGAAATGACAGGAATGGCATCCTGCGCAATTTGGGTCATTTTGAAACGGTATGCAAGATAGATAGAAAGGATCTTTCTTTGTTCTCTTTTTGAAATTGTGATTATTAGCTGGATCGGACAATGGAGTTTGCTTGATTGCTTCTTTTTTTTTTTTAATCCCCCGTTGTCTCAATATCTTACTGGCATTGACCTGCTGAGCTTCTGTCGTGGTTTTTTTTTTTCTTCCTCTTTTTTTGTTTCTCTTTTGTCATCTGTTCCTTGATGGTCACATTTCCACTTTCACTCTCGCTTTCTTCGCGCCTTTTGATATGGGCGTTATCTCACTCTTACTAAGGCTCTTCTTCACCTTCCTCTTTTGCCTCTTCTGCTCTTAATTTCATGTAACTACTAGAGCCTGGGATCGAGTCTGGTGCGGTGCGCGTATCCCATTCCATGACCCTTGGGGCAAAAATGAGGTTCATCATATTGTGAACCTGAATTGAATGAATTGTCTTTCAAACTTTCGTTCCTCTTACTGTATGAATTATTTTGTCGTTATATCTTTTCTTGTCTTCCCCTGTTTGCTGTCTCTGCCCGTTGGTTGGGTATGAGTATATGCCTATACTTCTATCTTTGTAACTTATATTCACAGCTAAATATGTAGCCCTAGAATCAGAGGCGGGATATCTAACTTCATGTCGACTTCAAAGTTTCTTGTGACCTTCTACGAATACAGGAGCACAGGATGATATCTGGTTTAATATAGCAGTACAAGACAATCTGTTGATCATGAAATAAAAGGGAGGAGACGCCGAAAATCGTATCCCGGGACTAGGTAAAATTCCAGCTCTCAATCCTTTCTAACAGAGCTGGGGTTCTCAGTTAACAGCCTCACTCTGCGTCCTTCCTCTCACTGCTGTCCTTCTCCTTGAATTCATCATTCGCAAGCGTCTCTAGGCCGTAGAGAAAACGCTTCTGCCCTGGCATGACATGTTGTCGAGTCAAGTTGAGTTCACCGTGCCTGACTCGTTCCGGCCAGGACTCGGCATATAGGGCATCTTGGAGGTCAGTCCAGAGGACCTTGACCTGGTCACCATCCAGGTGGTATTCACTATTCACATCTTCTTTGGGTTCCTGGACCTTGTACTCGACGTTTGAGCCGCTGGTGAAGGCATGGCTGTTGAGGACCTCCTTCTCGAACTCAGCGACCTGCGCCTCATGTGCCGCAGCAATCTCCTGTTCCTTCTGTCGGGCCTCTCTCCGACGCTTCCTTGCCGTGCGCGTCAAGTATCCCCGCTTGCCGTCCGCGAAGCCGTTCTTGATCTCCTCCTCCTGGATAGCGAGCACGGCGGCGATGTCGGCGACGCTGGTGGCCTTTTGGTCCATTACGGCACGCGCACGCCATTCCTTGGGCATTAGCTGGCCGACTCGCTTCGCGTACTTTTCGTCGAATTTCCTCGCCTCCGCGGGATCCCTGGGCCGTTTCCTCTCTAGCATTTGCTCTGTGATCGTGATCATGTCCCGTGGCGGGGACAGTTGGCGCTGTAAGGAGAATTCGCGGAGAAGATGGTATGCGCGGAGACCGACTTTGGAGTCATTGAAATGTACTGAGTAGTACGGAATCCACATGTCCTTTCGGAGAGTCGCAGGGACGGTTTTCTTGCCGTGGAACAGCAGTTGGCGGAGGACATTGTTCTTCTGAATAATTTTCAACAGCGCCATTGTCAGCATCGGCAATCGACAAGCTGCAGACCACAAAGCAAGATTTGGAAGTCACGAAGTTAACCCACCTCTAGATATCGAGTCAATGAGTACACCACCTGGTTGGTGCGAATATTGTGGTAAACGAAGATGTTCTTTCCGTGCGTCAGGGCCTTCAAGGCCCGCCGTAACCGCACACCCTCCTGGAGCTGGTGTAGCTTGAACGCTTTGGAATTGGAATCCCGAGTCACTCCTTGGATCAAAGTCTCTGTATCAATCGGCGGGCGTCGAACGATATTCCACGTCCCCAGCTTGGTAGGGTCCAGGATTTTCCGGATATTCGGGGTATGGGAGGAGGCCATTGCGGCCGGGAATAGGCACTGGTTTGCGCCTCTTTCGTCCTCCTATATTTCTCTACCGTCCGAGGACCGTTCGAGGAGAGGATTATGCGCCAATTTCGATGTCGAAAGTGGATGTAAACCCGGACTAGCTGTGACGGTGGACGAGGAAGCGCCTGGTTGTCGAAGTAGATTAGAAAGCTCGGATCAATTTTATTTTCTGCTAGGTTGGGCTTCGTGTCAACCCGTCCACCCCTTCCCGCCTATAACTAATCGAGTCCGCTCAACAGAGTCACCTCGTCAGTCCAGTACACGACAATTGCTACGAGTATCCCGGTACATCCGGTTTACTACGTCCTCGCCTCCCTTCATTCGCTGACTAGGTAGGATGACTGGGCGTGTCGACCGCGACAGCTGAGCTCTGCTGGCAATGTCGCTCAACGACGCCGCCTCGGACCTCCATGCTGCTGGGTATCACCGCGACAAGCCCCAGCTTCTCGCATCGGTAAGCTACAGACATCTTCTTGACCCAGATGCGAGCTTGGTAATTAATAGAGACGGCAATCTAGAATCGCAAGCTTCGACATCTACATGGCGTCTCGGTCCGCAATGTAGTTGTCCATCCCTCCAGCAGGTCGCGTGGTAAGACAATCGACGACGAGGAAATCCCCTATGCTTTACAGTCGCCGTCGAAGCTACTTGCCGAGAGCGAAAGGCATGCTGTGCACCACTCGAGATCGTACACGGATCTTCAGGTTCGTGTCCCAAGGACGAATGGCGAACGCCATGAAGATCGGAAACTCGAACGCCAGCGACAGCGGCCAAGGAGGAGCACGCTACCCTGGAATGATCCCGACCCGCACCGCAGGCAGATCGAGTTGGAGCAGATTACGAAGAGCAGAATGGCAGACACGTGGTTTTCGATTCATTGCGATGGTATCGAGTCGCCCGTCTACGTCAGTGAAGTAGTAGAGAAGGCCACGAACCCAAGTTTCCGGTCGTTTGACTTGAATATATGCGGGCCGCTGGTCTCTCGGCAGTCTTATTTAATCTTGAAGCTGTGGGCGAAGGCCACAAATATGGACGAGTACGTACTGCTGGTCGAGCTACAGCTGTGCCTGCAGTCGCTGCAATTCCTGGGCAAGTCGCTTGACAACTTTCACCAGCCGCTGCCTCCGAGCTGCATACTTTTTCATTTCTCGGATGGTGTATACACAAACTTGACCGATCTTCCCCCAGTATGGACTCCGCCGTCTGTGGAGGATATTAAGACCACGTCTCTCCGCAGTGAAGCCCTACCCACGTCGTCCTACGATGCGCTGATGCGCCTGGCGAACTTGGACGAGTGCATTCAGGATGCTCTTGCGACTCGAGAGAAGCTGGAGTCACAGATAAAGTCCATCCTTGACAATAATAGGCACGCTCTAGAGGCTATTGGTAACGCATCTCGAGCCCAGGAGAGCCTGTCACTCACAAAGTATGGCATTATGGCGCAGAGGAAACAACTCCGTGGTGCGACCCGACGTAAAGAGGACCTTCTGGCTAGCCTTCGCATAAGGAGAGAAGCGATGGAACATGGCCGCCTCACACAGGAAAAGGCCCGTAACCACCTTCCTGATGCACAGTCGAGCCTGGCCTCGAGTGCGAGGCTGCTGGAGCAGAATACGGAAGAAGCCAGGGGCCAGCTCCGCCGCATTTCGGAGGACCTGCTCACAATCTATCCCGTTGAACCGATTCCTGGCAAGGCCCTGGCTTTCAGCATTGTCGGCCTCACGCTCCCAAATTCTACTTTCGCAGATATTGACCGCGACTCCGTTGCTGCGGCCCTCGGGTACACAGCGCATTTGGTCCACATGCTGTCGTTATATCTTTCTGTTCCCATTCCATACCCAATCAGCCCGTATCTCTCAAACTCGTCCATCCAGGACCCTATTTCTCTCTCGCTCCCGCAGCGGACCTACCCTCTATATCCGGTGAATGCCCACTATCGATTCGAATACGGCGTGTTCCTGCTCAACAAGGACGTGGAGTTTCTCATGAGCAAACTAGGTCTTCGAATCCTGGACATCCGCCACACCCTTGCTAATCTGAAGTATCTCCTCTACGTGCTGACCGCGGGTTCATCCGAAATTCCTGCCAGAAAGGCTGGTGGAATTCGCGGTCTCTTTCCCGGTCGCTTGTCGCCAAGCTTGTCGCGTCGTGGAAGCGATGATAGCGTTGCCGACGGGGAGTCGGTGTACTCGAAGAAAGCCTTCATCCCCAGTGCTAGACCAAATGGTGGCCCCCCTGTGGACAAGGGTAAGAGACCAGTGGCTTCGTTGGATCCTGCCCTGGATTCTCGCCCTCCCTCCTTGTTCCGGGTGGCTTGAGATGATGCATATCTGGGCGTGTAGGCTGAATTTATACAGAATTAGCTTCGAACTTGTACTTATTATGATTGCATGTTCTGGAAATCTAAAGCCGGATGTTATGGGCACCGTGGAACCGTCCCAAGCGTTCCTGCATATTAGCTAGTGCAATAATTCAAAGATGCCGTGATTCTCTGATCCGCCTTTTTGACATTTCCACCGTACATGATTGGCCCTGGATATGAGCTATCGCGTGTAGATACCAGAGAGATAAACGACTGACAACAGCGTAGCATCGACGGGACTCCGAGTCGGCACTGGGCTATTCTCTCAGGAGTCCCGGCAGACACCCTGCTGACGACCTCGGGAGGCGTCTTGTCTCCATCGTGATCCAGGAAGATTCCGGTACGGCGGTTAGTTAGAAGACGTCCAGCTCGGAGACGACCACGATCGCCTTCTACCCCGCATTTACCATCGCCTTGTCGTGCTAGTTAACAGCTTCCACGGTTCCAACACGCGGGAATCCAGATAGAACAGCCGACGGAGGACGCACGACGATATCCCCGACCCCGATTCCAAATCTCCTCTCGGGCCTACGACCACAGCCACGGATAACCAGAAGGAGAGCGGGAGGGAACACGTATCTCTGAAAGAACCAACAGAGAAACGGGCGAAGGAAAAGAAAAGAATTCGCCGGAGGGGGGATTAAGTATCAATTATTGTCGCGGGCGCCTTTGCCTTTTCGACATCTGTGCATTTTGCAATTTATTTTTTCTTTTTTTTTTTTCTTTTTTCTTTTTAATTATTTCCCGCCGAGAGGAAAGCAGACCATATTAAACGGCGGCGACGACCGCTTTCTGGCGGCCCTTTTCCTCGCTTTGCATCGGCTCCCGATTTATCCACTCTGCGCGCCGATCGAAGCTCTCGTGTCATGGCCGCGAACCATCGTCGTGATAGCTCGGTCTTTTCGTCGCAGAACGGCCAGGACGCCGGATCTTTCGCCCAGGACGACAAGCTGCAGAAGCCGTCCTCTCCGAAACCTCAGCATCGCCGTGGTTATCAGGCTTGTGATCCTTGTCGCAAGCGGAAGGTTAAGTGTGACCTTGGCAGTAGGTTCCTCTTATTGAGTTGTCTCAAGACAATTCTCTTCCTCCTTTCTTTCTTTTTTGGTCTTTAAGAGTAATGATTGTCTTCGGTTCCTTCGTGACTAACTGGAGCGAAAATGTGATATCAGGTGTCGATAATCCTCGTCCTCCACCATGTGTACGATGCCGTCGGGAGAGCAAGAGATGCGAATTCTCCGCAACGAGGCGCAAGAGGAAGCACTCCAATGCCGACGACGATACCGCGGAAGGAGTGCTCCAGCGCGACAAGCGAGTAATGGTTGGGGAGGTGGTCTCGTCAAATGATTCTCCCAGCGACACGTCGACGTACTCCTACAAGCCAGATGCTAGTGCTATCGACAGTGTCAACAATGACAGGAACGACAATTATTCTTCAAGGACCCCATCACATCCACAATGGCCCGAAGACTCTTCTGCACGTGGCAGCCGGTTACACGACCCGTTGAACCCTCCCCCTCAAAGATACGCGACGGCAGGTCCCACACCTACACCGCCGTCTCATGTTCAGGATGCCAGGAGCCTCCCACCTCCAATGTATCCGGCCGGTGAGCGGGGGACGGGTATGGGGGTGAGCTTTGGCTTCAAGGGTGGACAGCCCATGATGAACCGCACCGCTGTCGAGTTGTTGTCACCTGCGATCAGCAACAGCCATGATGCGCTTCATCTCCTGTCGGAAGCGGCTGGTAGGACTGAAGACCTAAACCGACAGAACCTCAAAAACCACCTTAGCAGTAGACGGTCCAACTCCTCGTTCAACTCTCCTATTTCAACTCTTACCCACAGTACCACGCCACGGGGCGCCGGTGAACCCCCCTCTCGAGCCCCTCGGCCGGGCAACGTATCTGGGGAGGGCTACTATCAAGATGGTGGAACAGGCTCGGTCGATCCGGATTCCCGCGGCCGGGCTGGGAGCTCTACCAGTTTTCAAGACCCCGGCCATGTGGATGCTGTTAAAGTGTGGTCGCGGTTGCGCTTTGTTCGCGCCGGTTGGCTTACGGTGGAAGAGGCCATGGCCTATGTGGCATAGTAGGTTTACCAAGTGTCCTTGATCCCCACCATGCGCTTGTTATTGACAGAGCTCTTTTTTCCCATCCAGTTACTACGAACATCTTGCACCCCTAAGTCCGATCGTCATCCCGGACTTCTCTCATCCATCTACCCATCGCACTCTTCTCTCGGATGAACCGGTTCTGGCCGTAACGATTCTAACAACGGCATCCCGACATATGAAGCCCAAAGGTGACGGGGCGTACACACGTGCCTTCTACATTCACGATAGGCTCTGGTCGTATCTCCGGGGTATGATTGAGCGTGTATTCTGGGGTCAGGAAAAGTTTGGCGCCAACGACGCGGGCATCAGTAGACCGAGGTCTCTCGACATTGTCGGCAAGTTCAACTCCAAGGGAAGTTTGAGGTCGCTCGGCACCGTCGAGGCCCTACTAATCCTCACGGATTGGCACCCGAGGAACCTCCACTTCCCACCCGGTGATGACGAAAACACCCTCTTAGATCTGGATGCCTACTCTTTTAGCTCAGGTCGGGAGGCGGAGCATGATGGCGAATACGCCGGGAATCGGGGCTCGAGTGGCTCGGTGGAGGGTCGTGTTGCGTTCCAGAAATGGCTAGAACCGGCCTGGCGCTCTGATCGGATGTCATGGATGCTCCTGAGCGCGGCGCAAGCGCTGGCATTTGAGCTAGGCGTCTTCGATGAAAAGAGTGACTCTCGGACAATTAACGAGTCCCCGGCTGAGCAGACGCGGAAACGTCGGCTTCGCCGTCTGATACTCGTGTATGTAACACAGAGCAGCGGACGACTAGGAATTCCATCGATGCTCCCTTTGCCTCAGTGGGGACATCACGATATTCAACAGACTTCGACGCCCTTAGCGGAGGCAAAAGACAGTGATGAAGCCGCTGTCGATATGATGCATGATTGTTGGATTGGAATATCCAAGATCATGTATCAGAGCAATCAACTTCTGTTTTCGTCCATGGAACAGACGTCGGAGCTGATCAGGAGCGGTCGATACCGTGAACAGATCGACAGGTTCCTCCCGTTTCTAAAAGACTTCCGACAGAATCTCGATACTATCAACCGTAGGATTTCACTATTGTCCCTCTCTGTTTGGCTTGCGGAGTTTGGCTGATTTATGGCAGTGGTCCCTGCGATGCGGAACATATTGATGATTGAATATGAGTACACACGTAAGAAAAGCCTTTTAAGAAAATAGGGAGAGACATTCTGTTGACGATCTCCGCCAGGTTTGTATATTAACTCTCTCGCGCTTCAAGCTGTGGTTGACCGCTGGACGACCATGGCGCATGAAGCTGCGACTGCGCAAGCTCAGCAAGGGAAACCGAATACGGGGCCATCGTCGGGTAACGGCTGGCTTCGAACGTTGATGGAACTGTACCGGGTCAATGAGCCGTACATACAAGAAGTAGTTGATGCGTCACGCCGGATTCTGACCACGGTGTTGGAGGGGCTGGTCCCAGGGGACCACCTGAAGCATGCTCCCGTCCGGACGTGTTTCAGAATCCTTTCTGGCATGATCTTCATCCTTAAGGTTTGTCTTTTTCATTTCCCTTAGAAGGAAGTTCGAGTTTCACACACACACACACACACACACACACACACCCCCTCCCCCCCCAAAAAAAACCCCTAGTAGTGGCTAGTATTAGCTAACTCTGCGCGCGTGGTAGACCTTTACGCTAGGCGCGAAGGAGGATGACGTGCGTGTTTCTTTGGATCTGCAAGACAGAACCGTTGAAGCACTGCGGACCTGCGTGGTCGATGACGTCCACCTAAGTCATACAATTGCACGTCTGCTCGAGCTACTTACGACCAGCATTCGTACGAGGTTCTTGCGGTTTGCTCCCTCGGACCGCGCGGGAGACGGGGAGGCGGCGTTGGCCCCAGATTCCAATAATCAATCGCCGCAAGCGCACGACGGCGGCCGTCGAGACGTCCCCAACCAGCGATGGTCGCCGACGTTAACCTCAGCGCAGACGACGCAGCCACACCTTAGTAGCTACGCGGATGGGACCAGGGACGCAACGACGGGAGTGGGATCTGCGCGAGATCCACTAGCCAGCATTCCGGCGCAACCCATTAATTCATCCAACATCAATGTTTCGTTCATGCCGCCCCCACCGTCAGTGTACTACAACTACTACGATCCAAACTCGACACCGCCGACCGGGGATCTTGACGGATCTACCGTAGCAGCGCAGGCAATGGCGGATCACGCTGGCGGTGGGCTTCCGGATTGGTTCGCACTCCCGCTGGATCAGTTCTTTAATAGCAGCTCCGCAGCGGTGGTGGACCAGGGACTAGGCGGTACGGGTCCAATGGTGGGCGAATTCGACATGCTGGAGGTTCTCCTGAATGAGCAGTACGACGGGAATGGGGAGGGGGTAGACTCGGGGAGTAATCCTGGTCTGTCGCAGTATATGTGATGATTGAATATGTGGAGATACGCTCTACATGATGTACCTTTTTCTGTACTTTTCTTTTCTTTCTCTCTCTCTCTCTCTCTCTCTTTCTTTCTTTCTTTCCAAAATACCCCCGATTGTAAGCGCAGAGCATTGGCTCTTTTTTTTTGCTTTGTTTTCCCCCGGGGTTCCTCGGAGGAGGTCAGTGATCAGCGCACGGGTTGCAGCGGTGGAGGATATGTTTCTAGAAGCATGCGTCAATGAGATCTGCTTGATGATCCAACTAACCCACTTGCCGTACCGGTAATCCGACGATGACTGCATCGGTCGTGATCCAGTCTGACAAGAACACAGGTCCCGTCTACACGGAATGAGGAAGGTAGGAGAGCGCACATTCTCTCTTCGTGCCGAGATGCAAATCGTACGCCGTGTAGGGCTGGATGCTACATCGGAAGAAGAGGAAGAGCCGTGGTTACCAGTAAAAGAAATGACATGGCCGCAGGTGCAGGTGTACGGACGGCATCGCGTCGATCGCTTGCTATCATAGACTGACTGCGTATGGACAAACTCCGCAGAAGGCAGAAGCCTCATTTCAGGACCCGTTTCATCCGCGATTCAGGCGAATGGCGGAAACTGACCTGGATGGCTGGTCGTGAAACGAGTGCGATTTCAAGTCGGAGACCCGGCGGCGAACAACAACGCGAGTCGTGATGGCCTGGCTCCTGGGTTAGACGACTAGGCAGAGATGAAAGGCAACTCAACTCGCACTGCCATTCCTGCAAAGGAAGCCCACGGATTCGTCTCCGGCAGTGACCCGCACGGACTCCACCTCCGGAGATTCAGGTTAGGTTAGGTTGCATTTTTGCTCGATGGAGGCGGCTGAACTCGTCCAATGCCAGCGGAGAAGTTGGACAGGACAAGAACTCGATCGCCAGACAGCGCAGAAACTACGAGTGACGGGCACTGGGCTGACGAGCCAGTTGTGGCTGCGGAGTGGGCGTCGATCCCCGTCTAGTGGGGCCCCGAAGAGAGCGCCACGACGATCATCTTGCTGCGAGTGCGCGGCGGCCCTTGTCTGAGGTCTGATACCAAGAGGTCTTGTCCACGGTGGCCAAGATGCTTTTCCCCTGAGATCGTCCAATCATTCGATCCTGACTGAGGCTTGTTGGTCGGGGGGGGGGTTTCGCAGCTCGCAGCTCGCAATCTGCGACGTCAATGATGTCCCCACTCAAGGCCAGGTACCGCAGCTTGGCGCGGCAGGGGTCCGCGACTCATCGTTTACACAAGCATGCTGGACAAGCCCCCCGATTGCCGGTCCGCCGGCCTTGGAAGGGGTCTTGGACGGGCTTGGAGAGGCTTCAATGGCTGATCTGCGTGCGGGGGCTTCCTTCATGAGCAATTTTCCTTTCTTGGGACTGTTGCAATGTTGATTTAGTGCAGCTCTTGTTTGTCATCATTATGCTATCTGCTGAGGGATTGTCATCAGTGGAGTGTATTGCAGTGAATATATCTGTGTCTCAGGATAAGATTCAAGGAGTTGTGACCCTCTGGGGAAGGGAAGGTGAGAAAGGGAGGTGTGGGTGAATGTACATAAAGCTGCCATCATTCACCTCAGGTGGCTTGTCTATATTCACTTGTCCATCACCTGCAGTCCCCAGAAATCAGTGCCTTTTTCTTCCCTGGTTTCTTTCCCCCCCACCCTCTCTAGAACCTCACTCAATCTCTCTCTTCCCCCTCCTCACAAACCTTTCCTGAACGCGTCTCTTCGCGTTGTCGTTCTTTTGAAAGATAGAAGATAAAACATTCATTCCAGACTACACTCATTCTCTTCTGTGAAAATGGCTGTCTTGAGCAAGATCATCACTGTCGCAGCAGGCTTCTCTGCCTTGACCTCTGCTGTTCCCATGCAGAGCCGTCCCAATGTCAAGTCGTTCAGTCTCAACCAGGTTGCTGTTCCTCGCCAGCAGAAGGGCTTCAACTTCGCTGCCACCTACGCCAGGGCCCTGTCCAAGTACGGTGGTGAAGTCCCCCCTTCTCTCAAGGCTGCTGCTTCCAAGGGAACCGTCAACACTTATCCCCAGCCTGAAGATGAGGAGTACCTCACTGAGGTCACCGTTGGTGGCACGAAACTGAACCTGGATATTGACACTGGCTCAGCTGATCTGTGAGTATATCCACCTTTCTACCCATCCATCCATCCGTCTATACATGCGTCCGTTACTGACCATCGCCAGCTGGGTCTTCTCGTCTGAGCTCCCTTCAAGTGAGACTTCGGGCCATGCGGTCTACGAGCCGTCCAGCAACTCCACCAAGTTGGACGGATACACCTGGAGGATCACCTACGGTGACGGCAGCTCTGCCAGTGGTGATGTCTACAAGGACAGCGTCACGCTCGCTGGTATCACCGCCCCGCAGCAGGCTGTTGAGGCTGCCAGCGAGATCAGCTCGGAATTCTCTCAGAACAAGGATAACGATGGCTTGCTTGGTTTGGCTTTCAGCTCTATCAACACTGGTGAGTTTTTTCTTCTTCTTCCTTTTTGGGTCCTCATCTCAGCTCCGCTTGGGGAATCACACTAACGAGATACTCTTTCCCCCACAGTCCAGCCCAAGTCTCAGAAGACCTGGTTCGACAGCGTTAAGGCACAGCTGGATTCCCCTCTGTTCGCTGTCTCTCTGAAGCACGCCGCTCCGGGATCCTACGACTTTGGCTACGTCGACAACTCCAAGTACACCGGTTCCCTCACCTACACTGACGTTGACACCTCGGAGGGCTTCTGGCAATTCACTGCCGACAGCTACAAGATCGGCGACAACGACGGCACTGCCTCCATCAACGGTATTGCTGGTAAGTGGATATCCCTTTCCCGCCCTCTCCCTATACTACTTAAAGGTAGTGAGAGCATGCTAACGATTTGCGGCCGAAGACACCGGTACCACGCTCCTACTCGTCCCCCAAGACGTCGTCGCATATTATTACCAGGAGGTGAAAGGAGCCCAGATCGACGATTCCGTGGGCGGATACGTCTTCCCCTGCAACGCTAAGCTCCCGAGCTTCACAGCCATCATCAGCGGCTACTCTGCCACCGTGCCCGGCAGCCTGATCAACTACACCTCTGTTGGTGAAGACTCATCCTACTGCGTGGGTGGTATTCAGTCCAGTGAGGGCACGGGAATTTCCATTTTCGGCGATATCTTCCTGAAGACCCAGTATGTCGTTTTCGACGCTGAGGGCCCTCGCCTGGGATTCGCACCCCAGTCTTCATAAATTCGTGATGGCTAGCATGGCACACAGTTTCAATCGTTGATCTTACCTCAAAGGAAAGGAAGGGGGAGAGAGGGGGAAGGTTCTTAGTGAAGATGGAAACCCATCTGTGCAATGCTCTGTGAGCAGGCAGGATGATTTTTCGTTTTTTTTTTCCTTGTCTTTCTCTCTCATCGCTGTCTTTTACCTGGTCTGTCGATTGATGATGCTGTTCCTTGTTATTTTATTCTTTCATCCCAACTTAATTCTCTGCAGACAATTACTTTATGGCATTGATGGTGTCGTAAATATGTCATTATTTTTTCTTTATTCTCCTTTGACTTTTTCTTTTTTTTCCTGTCTCATTAAGCTGATACCTCTGGTCGGATCTCCTGCATTTAATGGGAAATGAAGAAACAGAAAGGAAAGGAATGGAATGGGAATGCATTGTCTTCGCCCTTGTCTTGACGCGTGTAGTCTTGTAGACCAACGACTGGGAAGAAATCGTAGTCAAGTGGGGGGAGTACGTGGGTAGATCGAGGACGGTTGTATCGCAACGATAATGTGATATGCATGCTTGATCAGACAGATCTGACGCCTCCATCTGTACTGCGCATGAAAGCGTGTTTCAGTGACATGTTTTACCAGGCGATCGGTATCTGATATATGTCGCTGGTGGAGACGGAGGTGATGTATGACAGAGGAGTGCTCTCTCTCACACACTCTGATCAACGGTAGCTAGCAGGTCAGGATACATATATATATATCTGTACGCACTTAGGTAGAAATGTATACAGCGTCAGCTAATGCTAATGGGAGAATGCGGTCCGCGGGCTTGACACACTAAGCACATGCCCAGATCGGGCTGCGAGGACTAGGCGGAGCACTAAACCCTGCAATCTGCACATGGCGCATTAGAGTTTCGCAAGACTCTTCTGGAAAAATCATCAACGGACATCGTCTGTCTGTTCACTTTGCGAACCGGTTTTTGCTCCCCGCCAATCCTCCACCTGCAGGTGAGCTTTGTCCCTGATTAGGTGGTGCCGTGCATTGCAACCTGGACCGGAGGAAGTACCTAAGTAACTGTACTGGACGCCCGTCCTTCCCCCACCGAGGAGGTACCCAAGAGGTCCACGGGTACCTAGGGGTACTTCGCTGCCTGGCGGCTGCGTACCATACCATACGGTACGGTACGGCGCTGTACGGTCCAGACGAACGCCCGAAACGCCCGCGCATTCGCTCGCTCTATACGGCGGTTTGACGCTGAGGATCTTCTTCCACCACTGCAGCTTTCATGCCAACTTCATCCCCTTTGAGAGCAGGCTGTCTGCGTCGCTCACCGTCGACTTGCCTGGAACTTCCACGGCGACAACTGCATCCTCGAACCGCGCGTCCCTCTTGCGCTTCCGTCGTCTCTGTCTTGCCGCCGCTCATTCAGTCGCATCGCATCGCCTTGCAAATCACGACTAAATCAATCCCTTCTCCTTTTTCTCTTTCTTGCTAACCCGTTCCTTTGCTGTTCCTTTTCTTTTGGTCTCCTCCCCTCCTTAGCGTCTTCCTTGAAATTTTCCAAGAGTCACTACAGTATCTAAGATCTATTTGTTTCTCGGTGGATCTACTACCTACGACCTACGCGTAACCTACGACCCTTACTAGTCTCTATCATTTTCCTTGTCTCTGCCCCTCCTTCAAACCAGCCGTTTTTTGGATCAGTAAGAATCGCTGTCAACTGGACTGTGTTGCTTTAGAATGAAGGTATGTACCCGGATTCTTCTCCGTGCTATAATAACATGGCCATCATCATCCCCTTCTGTTGAAGGAGACATTTTCCCATTCTCGTGGCTTTCTTTTGCTCGTATCTCTGTTCTGGACGCTTTGTGGTGGCGCATCTCCGTGCATTATTCTGACTCCACGCCTAATCTTAACCCGACTGCAAAGGCCATCCGCCGCTCTCTCAAGGGGGAGAAAGACCACGCCTCCAAACCCCACCATATCTCCATTACGCCCAAATCAGCCATTGCCATTCTTCCTCCCAAAAAAGTAAGTTGGCTTATTTCCCTCCCTTTTTTTTTTCTTTTTTTTCATAAGTTTTTGTTTCATCTCCCTTTTACCTCTCGTCTTCATCTGGATCTCCGTTTGGATCTGCCCTTCGTTTCGCGCCGTTGCTTTTTGTCCACACAGCCGTGTTGTCCACATTCTCTGCGTCCCCTGTCTACTAACCCCGGCCCCGAAAACCAAACCGTAGGTTATTAAAGCACTTCACGACTACCAGCCCGATCCCGGAAACGCACACGAACTCGCCTTCAGCAAAGGAGACTTCTTCCACGTTATCGCTAGAGAAAACGACTCCGATTGGTACGAGGCCTGCAACCCACTCATTCCTAGCTGCAGGGGCTTGGTACCTGTGTCCTTCTTCGAAGTCCTTGGCAAGAACGAGCGAGACAGTGGCGGGTCCGTCGACCTAGGTCACAGCAGTAAACCCTCCCACGACTCAGGCCTTTCCTCCGATTCCGCGACCAACACCTCGAAACACGTTGCACACTCCAGGATGTCGTCGTCCTTGGGCAAATCTCCCGGCGCCATGGTCTATGGTGTCGTCATGTACGATTTCAAGGCCGAGCGCGCCGACGAATTGCAAGCCAAGGCCGGCGAAGCCATCATCGTAATTGCTCAGTCCAATCCGGAGTGGTTCGTCGCGAAGCCCATCGGTCGCCTGGGTGGCCCCGGTCTTATTCCCGTGTCATTCATCGAGCTCAAGGACATGCAAACCGGCCAGGCCGTGGCGGACCCTCTGGAGGCTGTGCGCCGCGCCGGTGTGCCCAGGGTTGAGGAATGGAAGAAGATGACTGCCGAATACAAGAACAGTAGCATCAGTTTGGGAAAGATCGATTCCAACGCCGGCGGCGGCGGCGGCGGCGGCCCCGGTGTTCAGTCCATCACGTCCGGCGTCGACAAGATGTCCATGCACGGCAGTCGCCAGAGCACGAATACCTTGTCCGGGCAGAATGGGTACCACCAGCGTAATACCAGCAAGCCTACCGCCGCTTCGCACTCTATGCCCCCGCCGTCGCGGCAGGAGCCCACCCAGTACCTCCCGGCGCCTGTCCAGGCCTACATCCCTCGCTACTGTTTCGACAGCGACAAGTACTGGTACCTGGTCGAGGCGAAAATGGAGGACGGCCGCTGCTGGGAACTCGCTCGATACTATCATGACTTCTATGACTTCCAGATCGCGCTCCTGACCCAGTTTGAGGAGGAGGCTGGTAATCGAGGCAAACCGCGCACGCTGCCGTTTATGCCCGGCCCGGTGACCCATGTGACCGATTCCATCGCCAATGGCCGCCGCGTTACCTTGGACGAATACATCAAGAAGATCCTAGCGATGCCACCTCACATCTCGCGCTGCCAACTGGTCCGCAACCTCTTTGCGCCGCGCCAAGGAGACTTTGAAATCGACCCGGATATGTTCGGAGAGGATGCCCGGTACTCCGCCGGCTCGCACCAGTCTTCCAGCAGTGCTTCTCGCCAGTCATCGCAAGCTTACCAGAACGGCGCCCCGGTGGATCGCCAGTCTCACCAGCGAGCGCCGCAATCGCAGCCCCCCACAAACGGAGGCGTACCTCCGTCGCGAGCCGAGTTGCAGAAGCAGATGATGAGCCGGCAGCCCAGCTCCTTCGCCTCGCTCACACAGGTTTCCACGACATCGAGCACAGGAGCGATGAAGATCAAAGTGTTCTTCCAGGATGACCTGATTGCCATCCGGGTCCCCAGCGAAATCAACTTCCAGCAGCTGAAGGACAAGCTTGTGGACCGGCTCAAAGTGAACGATGACTTGATCGTACAGTATAAAGATGAACAATCGGGCGGATACATCGATCTTCGCAGCGATCGGGATCTTGACACCGCCATCAAACGGAATTCCAAGCTGACGCTCCACGTAAGCTTGGCCTGACATTATTATTATGCTCATTGATATCACAAACCCGTCTACAATACGTCTATCATTTTTGGGTAACTTCCTTTTGTTTTTCTCCATTTATTTATACTTGTTCTATGATTTTGATGAATCGAGTGCGCTGGCGTTACATGGATAATGATTTCTGGGGACTGTACTGTCAAAGATTTTTGGCGGCCCCTTTGTGAATGCTTCACGGATGGATGGATGCTAAGATGGATGCTAAGAACAAGAAGCCTTTATGCGACCATGCTTACTCTGTGCTTTTACATTGCTGACTGCCTTTTTTCCATTTTTTTTTTCCATTTCTCATCTGTTCTTCAATTTTGCTGTCGAACACTAAGCCATTCTGTCTCCATACCCTGATTGGCATGCTCCTACAAAATGTACATATGTTCTGTGGTTTTGTGCATATCCCGGGCGCTGTCCTACATAGGAGGTACCTAGTAGGTACCTAGGTACAGTGTGCTTACAGTGCCCTTGTATTGACCTTGTATTGCTTCTTGCTCTCCGTAGGTGAATCCGACAGCCACGTGACCACAGCCTCGGAGTCAGATCTGGCACCGTCGGGACCGAGCCGGAAGTCCTCTTTTTTGCCTCTTGCTGTGACGCACCGGAGTGGCTGTCGACCAGGCACGGCGATTCGGCACGCTTCCACCAGTTTTCGACGTCGGGTGTGCATCTACAGTGCATGTTTAGGACGCGGCACGAGAACAGGCGTACGTCGCGCCATTATCTGTCTCGACCCAGGACCTCGGTTACCCCGACTGATCGGAGCGCGTTCTCCGTACCTGAATAACGGCCAGTGCATAACGTACACGGCCGTCAATGAATTGGTAGATAATAAGGGAGGAAGTAGTACACAGAAAAGAAATAGAAAAAAAAAAAGAGAAAGCATAAGGATGAGCCGTGTTCCCCCCCGGTTCGTTTCCACGGACTGTTTCCAAGGCGCTCTGCGGTCGAAGCGGGGAACCCCAACGACAACGCCAACGCGGACAGCATCGTCACCGTCACCGTCACCGTTGTCACAACAGAGAAGACACCTGCATAGTCCCGGTGGGCAGCATTCGCATTCCCCTTCTCGACTTCCGCCGTGTTCCGCGACGCCCTGTCCCACCCTGTCCCGATATGTGCTTCCGGTACAGCCTTCGGGCGTGAAGAGGGGCCTGGGGACGGTTAGCAATGGGGATGATGGCGAGGACAGTAGTCTTGTGGATTCAGGACCGGAAACGGGGCCTTTGAAGGAGTATAATCTTCGTGTGCAGCAGGGGCGGTTACGGGATGACCCGTATCAACGAGGTGGGTATCTTGCGATTTCCAGTGTTATTCACGCATGGACAGACAGACAGACCAAATGCTGATTCTATCTTAAGGAATGGTCCAGCACCTCCAAGAGCTCTACGAGACCCTAACAACCTACAACCCACCGCAAGTTGTGCGGCCGACCGTCGAATCGCTCGACCCCAAGGCCAAGTCATCCTTCTTCGGCTCGCTGTTCAGTGGCTTCGCGAACCGCGGAGGAGACGTGACGATCTCCCCGGACCTCCCTAAGGGTCTTTATATGTATGGGGATGTCGGGTCCGGGAAGACCATGCTCATGGATCTCTTCTATGACACGTTGCCGCCGAATATCACGTCGCGGACGCGCATCCACTTTCACAATTTCATGCAGGATGTCCATAAGCGGATGCATGGCGTTAAGGTGGAGCATGGGAGTGATTTGGATGCGTTACCCTTGGTTGCGGCTGATATTGCCGCGTCGGCTAGTGTGCTGTGTTTCGATGAGTTTCAGACTACTGATGTTGCGGATGCGATGATTCTGAGGAGGTACGTACCTACCTAGATATTTTTTTCCCATTTTTATCTGCGTGTACTTCCTTATTGTCACTTATTGTCTGTACTAATATTTTTTAGACTGCTCGAGTCTCTCATGTCCCATGGCGTTGTCCTAGTGACAACGTCCAATCGCCATCCGGACGACTTATACAAGAACGGCATCCAACGAGAGTCGTTCATCCCGTGCATCGAGCTCCTCAAGACAGCCCTGCTCGTAATCAACCTCAACTCCCCCACGGACTACCGCAAGATCCCCCGTCCGCCGTCCGGGGTCTATCATCACCCTCTCGGTCCCGATGCAGACCAGCACGCCGAGTGGTGGTTCGAGTACTTGGGCGATCCGATGAACGACCCGCCTCATCCCGCTACGCAGGAGGTGTGGGGACGCACCATCAAGGTGCCCCTGGCCAGCGGCAGAGCTGCCCGCTTCAGCTTCAATCAGTTACTCGGGAGTGCGACCGGTGCGGCCGACTACCTGGAACTGGTTCGGCATTATGACGCGTTCATTGTGACTGATGTTCCCGAGATGGATCTCCATCAGCGTGATCTGGTGCGGAGATTCATTACCTTCTTGGATGCCGTATACGAGAGCAGAGTAAGTAGACCACGAACCCCAAGAAACCTCCTGAGTCAAGCCCAGAAACGATGTGTTCTATCTAGACTGACGTTGAATTGCTGCAGGCCAAGCTAGTTCTGACCAGCGCCGTCCCGTTAAAGCACATCTTCCTTCCTGCCGCGGAATTGGAAAAGGCAGCACAACCGGCCAAGAGCAAAGACAGCACCGACGCATCGGCTCTCCCGGATGATGATATGCGCAAGCTCGGAGACGATCTAGGCCTGAACATGCAAGCGCTCAAATCAGCTGCCATCGTCAGTGGGGATGAGGAGCGGTTCGCGTTTGCGCGCGCTTTGTCTCGATTAACGGAGATGGGGAGCAAGGACTGGGTTGAGCGCGGACTGGGGACGAAGGACGTCGGGAAGCCGGTGGCGGACGGAGAGAGTCGATGGAGCAGTACTGCTTAACTTGTTGATGAATTAGTCTTGTTTGTGGTATTGCCCTTGGCCTCGTATGTTGTCTTTTGGCGCTTATTACCTTGGTCATATATATATATGTGTGTGTATATTCATTTACACTGCGAAGATGATACACAGCATAGATGGTGCTCTCTTTACTTCCACTGACGTCTCTAGACTGTACATATGCGCTACTCTTTCCTTCCATTATGTTTGCTCGCGTGTAACTCGTTTCGCGGACTTGTACATCGATGTACTGTTTGCCCGGGATGTTGCACTTCCACCGACCTCATGTCCATGTCCATGTCCATCATGTACACATATTCTCTGTATAACATCTAAACTCCCCGACTTACCTTGCCTCGTTCCTCCCTCCGCCTTTTACAAGACACTGGCTCGTATGAATCACCTGAAGGCTGCAGCGTCAAGTCTTCATGTATTCTCGCCGGCTGTGTCCAGTAGTCATCACCACCATGGCCGACACATCAAGAGAAACCTTTTCCTCATCTACAAGACTAGGAGTTGTAATCGGGATAGCGACCTGTTTCTTTCTAGTCGAGATATCCAGTCCGTCTCGTCCGGTCTTGTCCAACTACCTATCTATCTCCTGCTGTTGGATCTGCTCTGCTAACAGACAATGGCTACGCTACCAGTTGGGTTCTACACGCACTCCCTCGCCTTGGTGGCTGATGCATTCCACTATGTATGTGTGTATTTCATCTAACATACAGGAAGGTAGGAAAAGAACTGCTGACCAACTGAGTCCAGTTGAACGATCTCCTCGGGTTCATAGTCGCGTTGATCGCTTTGAAGGTTTGCGTTTCTTGGGGCACTTAATAGTAAATGAAGCGAGCTGAAATTGGATAATATTACAGGTCTCGCAAGCGGATGAAGTTCCTGCGCGCCTCTCATTTGGATGGGAAAAAGCCCGCGTACTAGGCGCATTCTTCAATGGGGTGCTTCTGTTGGCGTTGGCAATTAGCGTGTTCTTACAGTCTGTGGAGAGGTTTATTTCGTTGCATCGTGGGTCGTTCCTCATGCAGTGTGCATGTCATGTCAACTTTACACATGCGTGTATGCTTTGGGAGAGAGCTTAAACTAACTCGTGCAGGAGTCGAGAAGCCGAAATTGATCCTCCTTATGGGAGGAGTGGGATTAGGGCTTAATCTGATCTCTGCCTGGTTCTTGAAGGGCATGTCCCATCCATCCATCCATCCATCCATCAGGCTTCTTACAACTCTTTGTTGGTTTTTTTTTGCAAAGCTGATGAATACAGGTCAACATCATCATAGCCATGCTGCTGCTCATGTTGAGACTCCGTCGACCGTGGATATCCCCCTTACCAATAATACCGCCGACGAACTCCCACAGGCCAGTAAAAAGCAGCGCCCCTTTATATACTATTGAAATACTCTCGTCCCTAACAGACAAAGTCACAACAGCATCATAACCACAAGCACAACGCAAGACCGACTCCCACTCCTCCCCGCTGCCACGGCCACCACCGCGACCTGGGCATGATGGGCGTCCTCGTGCACGTCCTCGGTGACGCAGCGAATAATATCGGCGTCATGGCTGCCGCACTGGTGATATGGCTGGCGCACTATGAGGCGAGGTTCTACGCAGACCCGGCTGCGAGTATGGGGATTGCGGTGATGATTCTCGTGTCGTCGTTGCCGATTGGTACTTATGTCCCCGTCCGCGCACTTACGTTCCCCTTCCTCGCTTTCGTTTCTGCGGCTCTGCCCCCCCTCCAGGTTAGTAGTAGTAGTAGTAGTAGTAGTCACTGACGAAGTGCTACTATGCAGTGCATCGATCCGGTCTGATTCTACTAGATAGCGTCCCCTCGGGAGTAGAAGTGGGGGACGTAAAGCATGATCTAGAAAGAGTTTGTTCCATCCCAGCCCAATTTGCCTTCAGTCCTATGCAGAGTGTGTCTAGGACCAGATCCAGAACAATTGCTTACAAAAATTTGCAGATCCCCGAAATCCTCTCCGTCCATGACCTGCACATCTGGAGCCTGAACCAACACAAGGCCCTCGCGTCCGTCCATGTCGTGGTACTCTCCACGACCTTGATGGCGGAGTTCTTCGACCTTGTTACCGTTGTGAATGAATGTTTCCAGGCCTACGGGGTGCATTCCGTTACGGTGCAGCCGGAGGTCGTGTCTGCCTCTGTGCCAGTATTGCCGGGGACGTGCCAGGTGGGACAGGGAGGTGGGTTGGTTTGCTGAAGGAGTACATGGTCCGTTGGTCCGCGGGGGGTTAATTCGACACTTGCACTTACGTTGTGTGCGTGGGGCTGGATTTGCCCCGGTGTGATTCTTCCTAAGCTCTCCGAGTCTAGCAGCGGTTGGAAAGCTGCAGTTATTCTGAATGAAAAAGTATCAATTGAGGTCTTTCCCTGTTTCGTTGATGGGCATTCTCAGTATGGAGCTAATGGAGTTGTCGCTACGGCATGATGGCGTCCATATAGTCATCTCGACACCCTTGATAATTTTACTGCCTGCCGAGCCGCAGGAGACTCCAGAGAGAAAGGAGAGCTTGTTCTGAATAAGAAGACAGTGAAAATACTAAAATAACGAGGCAAGAGAACAGCGAGAAGCGAAGAACAGGCAAAAGAAAGACAGATAACGATAGTAGTAGAAGAAATGCTAGAGCAGCATGAATAGAATAAATAGAAAGATAAGTACAGGGATAGATTAAGGACATATGAAAGGATAAATGAAAGGATAAATACAAGTAGCAAGTAGAATTGCGGACAACCAGTCAGGAAATGTCCGAAGGAGTCAGCGCGAGAAGTCAAAAGTCAACTTGGCACATATAAATAGAATATGCACATAGGCATACGATTACATACATTTGCCTGGTCATCGTTTGACATCATCGCCTTTTTTCTGTCGGCTCCCCAGAAACAGAACTTTCGACTGGGTCATCTTTCTCACAAGTCAATCAACTCGATCTCGACAGTAGAAGCGACCTCGCTCATCCCCCGAATATCAAGTAGCTTCTTGTTTTCGTCTTGCAAATCATCCACATTGACGTACCACCTATGGAATGCCATAGGTAGAATCGACGACTTCCATGGGTTCCGAGGGTAAGAGTCCCCACCCGCCATGAGCGACTGTTGGATAACCCACAGTGAAAACGTGATGGCCGAAGTAAACGATGCAAAGGCCACCGACAACCAGCTCCAGGAGATATGGATACAGGTCTGCGATTGCCACACGGTGCCTTTCGCAGGGGCACTGTTGGAGGCATCACCTCGCTGCCGCATAGTGGTAGTCATGGCATTGGCGAGACTTTCAATGTATGTTGTTGCTGAGGACAAGTTGACAGCACCTCCCGCATACAGAGCCTGGAGCCACAAATCGCCATCGGTGATATCGGGGCCTGCGTAAGGAGAGCTTAAATTTCGGCCCCAAAAGAAGTTCGGAAGATAGTGCGAGACGGCCTGATAGGACGCGCTGGAGAAGAACCAGACGCATTCGGGAGGATAGTAGTAAACCGTGCTAATCGTGCTGCCCGACATGGCCCGTTGAGTTTGGGAGTAGGAGAGGTAGGATCCATTGTACTGAAATGTAGGGCTCCTGTGATTGCCTTCTTGTCGAGGGGAGCGCGTGCAGGTCGTCGATGGAGTCGAAAGGTAGTTTCCTGCGAGGGAATAACTCTTGTCTAATGGGTTGAAGGCTAGTGGTTTAGACGCGACAACAGACTCGCTGAGAACATTGTTGGAAATATTGGCACTGTAGAACTGGATGCATGGGAACAGGGAGAAGTGGACTGCCCACGGCTTGCCGGCGCAAGTGACGTTGGGATTGGGGCAACCTTGCGTCGTGAACATCAAGGCGTCGAAGTCGAAGCTATACACACCGCTACCGGATGTCGATAGCATTGTCGCCTGTCCTATGCGTGCTCCACTTGGAATTGACCAGAAAATGCCCCCCGTTTCATTACGAAGCTGAATTGATGACGAGATGTCTTGCGCAGTGGCGCACATCGCGAGGGATGCAAAACTAACTCCCGTCATGGTTTGCGCAAATGTGCAATCGCCTGTTGCGCAGGTGAAGGGAACACCACCTGTGCTACCGTTTCGGTTTGGGTTGATGAGTCCCTCGTATATGGCTGCTGCCATGGGCGCATCCAACCCTACCTCGAGTGGGCCAAGATGCTTGCCCACCGCGGTGTAGTTGTTGGTGCGAGGAATTAGGGCTGCTTCTCCGGGGACGATGTCCGTGCAGCGATGATATTGAACAGTCTCTTGCGTTATGGGGTCGATCACCAGCAGTGCCACGATAATGCATGTAGCGGCCACGGCTGCTGGGCTGTTCTGAGTAGTTAACAACAGTTTCCTGGACAGATTTAAGGGTTGACAGCCAGACCTTCTCGGCCCAGCAAGAAGGAGCTTTAGACATCCAACGGCTCCCAGATCTGATTGTTCTAGGCGGTCCTGATCCCTCAAGCAGTTGGGGCGACGAAACCATGCCCATCTCACTTCGCCAAGTCCTGGTAAATGCCTTCTGTTAGCCGACAGATGTTCTGTTTATTGGTGGATGGTACTAAGTCTCACCTTCTACCACTGGAAATAAGATTAGAGCGTGAAAGATTGAAAAGAGAGTGTTGATAGAAAAGAAATGTGGCCACTGTGACAGTGGCTTGTCTTGATAGATCATAACGACAATGGTGATAGCCATCAGAGAAACCGCCGCCGCCGCGTAGCTGAGGAACTCTGGCCACCAGTAGCTGGCAACTTTGAGAAAGGAAAGCCTGAGAGAGCCGTTGGGGGGCTGATTTGAAAGCCTATCTGGCGTCTCATGAAGTTCGTCTTCACTCACAGAGTTTGCCTGGTGGGACTTTGTGTGCTCCAGAGGGACACTAGGAGCATCCCATGGCGTGTAGGAGTATGCCATTTTTGTGTTGCCTGGTCGTTGTGTTGTTGCTGGTACAAATAAAGAAGGAGAATACTTCAGGGATGCCGGTCACACCAAAGAACATGGGAGGAGAGGACTTTAAAAGCCAGATTGATACATCCTGACAATCAGTCATTGACCAACTTTGTTGCAGTCTTAATGGACATCTCCTGATAATTTGGCGCTGGGGGTGAACCGGCAGCGGCGCAGCGCGCAGCGGTTATTCAGGGTTGCATATAGGCCTGCAAGCCGAGTCGCAGAATTACATGCATCCTGTACTGTAGATATAAAAATAACTCCCATGCTATGCGGGTTAGTACAGGGCTGGAGGTTAAAGTCTAGCCGCTTTGTCTTGAGGCCAATAATTTGTAATGTATTTGGGGAGTCTAAGTGCCCAGGTGGACCTGATCTCCCGCTTCTTTGTCACTCCTCGCGGCTATCATGGTGTTTGCACCCAATCATTTTCAAGAGCCTGGCGCTTACTGGTTTCCAGCCTGGAGACACTCGCCGACTACAAAGGAAACCCCGATGAGATGAAACAGCTAGGTATATTGGCTTGCTTAACTTGCTTTCTTGGAGAACTGTGATGTGGTGTTCGGAACTGAGGTCGCTGCTCGGTACTACCTATCTCGGCTAAGGCTCACTACTACCTCAATTGACGCCGCGACCAGAAATGAGGTTATCGAGCGTTTTTGGCCAGCAAATGAGTTCTCCAGAATCTGGAAGGAAGACCTAGACTGGAAGTCTTATCCAGGTACTAAGCCAGGCTATGTCACGGTGCCATGGTTGACCAAGCTCTGCATGTATAGCAAGAACTCACCAAGATATTCTCGACGGGAAACCGTTTGGCTAAGAGAAGTGGGGAAGGTCATACAGAGGAAAGGACTGCGACTTCTGACGCACACGGATCTACGAAAGAATGGAGTTTCAGTTTTCTGTAGGCGTCTGGCCAATACTGCCGTTACGAAAGATGGATTCGAGTGGAGTAATTACTACATAGCAATCAACCTGTCATAGACATACCACTCCCCTCTTTTCCATTCACTATAGAAGGCAGCGGTTAACCAACATACTGAACCGTGATGCCATCGTCAGACACGGAAGAAGACGTGAGAACCTCGCCATTCTGCTTAATATCCAGAACGGTTGCACCACCAGGAGACACAGATGAACCGCCACTCGTCGCTGAAGCGCTAGAGAAAGTAACCGTTCCAAAATTGGCAAATGGAACCTCAGAGCCGCCAGACTCAAAATCCTCAACGATCCACTCGGCATTAGTCTCGCAAAGGTTACCTTCAGTTGAACCACTGAAATCATGGCTGACCTTCTGGCCGGATGAGAGGTTCTCAATTGTAGCCGTTCCAGAGCTCAAACTGGAAGCATCAACCGTCACCTGCACGTTGTCACCGGCGGAGAAGCTGATTCCACTGAAATCATAGGCTCCATCAGGGTACCATTCGTACCAGGCGTCATAGGTGATGTCGCCGCCCTGGATGCAGAAGTCGACACCTGTCTGCAGGATGGCTGTTGTGCAGGTGTCGCCATCAATGCCAACCCAGGCAGAAGCACAGTATTGAGTGCTATCATCACCACCAGATGGGGCTGACGGTGTAGGGACAGTGAATTGTGCAGTCGCAGAAGTGTAACCGGAGCCGACCAGGACACCACCAGCCCAATTGCCGCTGTAGTTCTCGTGCTTGGGACTATCCACGAGCATGAAATCTCTGGTGTCTGGGAAGAAAGGAGGGTTACTCTGGCGGTTGAATTCACGAGCTTCGATGCGGGCGAGGGCGCGAGCACGGCGTGCCTCGGTAAGAGGAGCTGCGACAGCTGCGCCGATGAGCAGCACGGCCGAGAGAGTAGCAGAGAGCTTCATGTTGAGAAGGACCAGATGTCAGACCGGTGGTTTGGACTCTTGGAGTGGATAGACAAGCTTGATTGAGGCCTGGGGTCTAAGAAATTGCAAGCACGAAGCAAGGGGTGAGCTCGAATTTATACAGCTTGAGCTCATATCTCGATCGTTCAGGTCCGTCTCAGGATCCGTTAGCGTTGCTTCTGCTCAGGAGTCAACATGTAGGGATACTACATCAGCTATCTGGCAAGAGATGCGTGAATATCCCTAGTGAATGATCGGCCCAGTGACATATTAGTGCCGTTCGGCCTCACGCGGAAATTACCCAGCCTGGAAGGAGACGAGTAGCTGTATCTGCAAGGGGATTGATTTTGATATATCACTCCCCTAATATTCATTGGCCTCGACACGTCCCAAGCTACCCGAGACAGCCCAGGGATCGACATCAGATCAGTATCGGAAAGGGTGCAGTATGCGACATCTATGCATCCTGCATCGTCTGTAGCCACGGCGTTCCGACGGGCGATGGAGGACTGTGGAAGGATTGTATTCCCGTCATGCATCCATCCAATGCGCTGACGGTGATATCGTAGAAACCGGGCGAGAGGGCTTATGGCTTGGTGGCACCGGACACTAAGCTTTTAATTAAGCCCTGTGAGCAGATGATAAGCGACACTCGACCTTCTAGTCAGACTCGGCGAGCATCAAATGACACCAGATGGCCAGTCGAGTGCAACCCACGTCGATCACTGAGTGGGGAAGGGCTTGACGCCCGGCCGCCTTAATCACCCCCGGAAGTGTAGCGTTAGCCTGGTTGTGGAATCCCCTGAATCCTGAGACGGAAGACTGGCACGTCTGCTCATTCTTGGCTCAACACGATGTACTTGGCAACCTGCAGCCAGGCCTCGGGTGGCTGCTGGTGCCTCGCTCTGGGGTACGAAAATACACGAATCAATCTGTAGGAGTGCCGTTGTGGCGTTCAGCGTGCCGAATTAATTGACCTGCTCGGTATTCGTTATTATTGAAGCACATCTTCAAGCGCGGTGAAATGGGCTCGATTCATCTGTCCATTATTACGTACTCTATAGGGCTTTATCGTCTATCAGTGCTTCTGTCAAGGACGCGACGTTCACGCAGTGGCATCCATGCTTACCATAGTACCTGACCCACGGTCCCTGGACTGCACTAGAGCCGAGAGAGCTAATGACACCAAATTCCCTAATCGCTGAGTAACTGGGTCTATGTCTAGCACGGCCGACGATCGACGATGTAACCTCTCTGTGTAGTCATGGACGGGAGATCTCTGAGACGCTGCGGGAAGTGGGATATGGCGATCCACTGTGGTGCGACTAAAGGCCAGCGAGGTCAACATCTTGTCCAGAGGCCGAGGAGGTTTGCCTTATTGGCCTCGTCTACGACCTCGGAGGCAGCCCCAAGCACTATTCTGCTAATGTAACTCACCCAGTCATCAGTAACCCATCCTTCTCCTGCGTTCTGAACATATCCTTGCAAAAGCGCCCAGTGCAGATCCCTTGGTTCACCACTCCTTGACCTTGAGCATGTAAGAATTTTAAATGTGGTCTCATTCTTATGGCGCTCTTCGCCTCTTCTCTTGCTCGGATTCCTACAAAGAGCAGAGAAGTAGTCGAATCCTTACGCATCTTCTCCATCTCGCAAGCTTCGAATCCTTCAGCCATTGTCCTCCTGTATTAAGACTATCTGATTCTCTCTGGAAACCAGTGTTTGCCCAACACATATATTGAGGTGAGAAGAATCGTTGTTCTAATGTAGACCAATAAAGTCTTTGATGGCTCGCGGAGAATTGTGCATCCCCATCTGCTGATCCCCAAATGTGACCGAGTGCATGTCATTGGACTTCCCGGCCCATTTACTGAACTGAACGTGAACATCCTTGCTCAGTAACTGAAGCTGACTTCTAAACACAGGCACAGTTGGTCGACCTGCTGGCACTCCTCCCTGTCGGCTGCCCACTTGAAGTGATCTGTACAGACATAGTAGCAGCTCTGCTACAGGACTTGAAGGGATATGAGGACTGTGATCAGCTCATAGTCAACGGCTTAACGTGTGATGAGTTAACTATGATGTTAAGGAAGGAATGTGATAACTATTAAGAGCACCTTAGTGGCATCCATGTACATACATATCAACGTTTACTAGGAGTCACTCAGCAGAACGCTCTCGGGAAGTTCAAGATAACATGGGTGGATGCTACTATCAATACTTGGAGATTTCTTGGGGTGGGATAGTGGAACAAGAGTGGGGGAACGTCGTTGATACTGGCATCAACTACCAATGTCAAGTCTGGACTGTAAGTGTGAATAACAGATAGCGGCAGCGCAGGGCCGTCCTTCAACCAGCTCGGCATGAGAACCACTAGAGGCTTGTCCTCCTAAACAATCCGGGAGTATGTCCTCGGGAAATTAGTGTATGACAGCGCTACAGGGAGGCAGAATGGTCTATTGTGGAATACATGGAGGAGAAAGCTCCCCACTGCATTGCTAGGTTATCTTGAGGAGGTGCCCACTCGCCTGTGGATGACGAAGACTCGGATAACGCCAGTTTATTGTATCGTGGAGCACCTCTACCTGTATCTAGGGCTTTCCTAGCTCCTCGGCTGGCTCGGGATCGAAACCTGAAGTTATAATTAACAATGCGCAAGAGCGGACATGCAACAGACAATGAATCAACCAGAGTGATATGAATGTGGAGTTTGTGTCGAGAATGAAGAGAGGAGAGAGATTCCAAGGAAAACGCAACTTATTTTAGCCAGTTTTCCAGTTCGCCGAAGAGAGCGTAGAGGGAGTTTAGTGACAACAGAGTGGCCTCCATTTCTGGGCGAACCGCCACCATCGAGATTGTCCCTAACAATATTCGACTAGACGAAATAAGCATATGCCAGCATTATTATTATTGTGCTGCTTTCATTCTCCATTTTCGTCCTGTCGGGATCTGTTGCTATTCTGGGCGACAAAGAGTATGCACATACTGTTGAGGGAGAGTGGGGCATCTGTCTCGCGTTACTATTAACATTATTATTTGTCAATGGGGTCAATCATCTCGTATTGCCTAACCTATCTAGCTAGCAATGTGGCTCCGCACCCCAATAGGGAGTTGGCCCTCTATCAGTTCGACAATCCTGATTGCGCACTCTGGTCGGGGATTTCGCCCGGAGGTTTATAAGCACCATATTAATCTGTGTTGACGAGGCCGATCAGGCCAGTCAATTCGTAGTGGTTATATTATTCCTCCTATCGGATCGACCGATAGACGGAGGCATCACAGCTGCACTGCCGACACTTCCTTATCTATAGCAGAGTTGCTGGCCCTATTAGTGAAGGTGGGACAGGCGCAAGACAGCCCCCGCACCGATGCACATATCTAGGGCCCCGTCTCCGAGCTGTTGCACCGGTTAATGAGAGAGTCGCGGATAGATAGAGTTCTTCTTATAGACCGGATGCGCCCCATTTTCCTCCGTCCCACTCTCAGCTCGTGCATATCATCTACATTCATCTGCATCCATCTGCGTGTACCATAGTAGAAGAACATTCAATAGAACCACCATGACAAAAGAAGCCTGGGAAATCAAAGCCCAACGGGCCAAGGACGTCCTGGAAAAGTCCGTCCCGAAACAATGGCTAGCTCCGCCGGAGAAGCTCCCCTCCGCAGACACTCTGGACGTTCACGACTTCCCGCGAACCAGTGGCTTGCTCTCCGATAAAGAGCTAGCTATCACGGAGAAGTCGGCGACCGCTCTCGTGGCGGAGATGGAAGCTGGGTCATTGACTGCTGAGGAGGTCGTTGTTGCGTTTCTCAAGAGAGCTGTTCTGGGTCATCAACTGGTTCGTTTATTCGCCATATCGATACTTGGACGCTGGGAGATACAGACAGGATGCTGATCAGGGTTCGTGTCATGAGTAGTTGAATTTCGCGACGGAGTTCATGGCGGATGAGGCGATCGCTCGAGCTAAGGAACTTGACGAGCATTTCAAACAGACGGGCAAGTTGGTCGGGCCCTTGGTGAGTATCGTACCCAACTGTCGTCTACTTCGTCCTACACACGAGACTGATGGCAATACTACTATGCTTAGCACGGCATTCCTATCAGCGTCAAAGAACACATTGGACTCAAAGACCGTACCCATAACGCAGGTTTCGTAGCATGGTACGTTGAAACCAGAGACGAAACGCTAGTGGCGGATCCGTTCGCTGACTTTGTACAACTCTCACCTCAGGGTGGACGACATTGCGGAAGATGATGCATTGTTGGTTCAGTATCTAAAGAAAGCTGGTGCCATCTTCCACGTCCGGACAAACCAACCACAATCTCTCATGGTATGTCTGAGCTCTCATGCGTACGATACACCAGCTGATAGATAGTATCCAGCACCTCGACTGCGCAAACAACGTCGTCGGCACAACTGTGAACCCGTACAACCGCAAGCTGTCCCCAGGAGGATCCTCCGGCGGCGAGGGAGCATCCATGGGATTCAGGTGCGCACCTCTGGGGATTGGAACCGACATTGGTGGCTCGATCAGAAGCCCAGCCGCATTCTGCGGCGCCTACGGCCTGCGTCCAACAGCGCTGCGGCTTCCCCTGAGAGGTGGCAAGACAGCATCAGCAGGGCAGGAGTCTATCAGGGGTGTCATTGGTCCACTTGCGAGTCAATGCGTTGAGGATCTCGAGCTTTTCCAACGAGCCATCATCGACCAGGAGCCGTGGGAGGTTGACGTTTCCTTGGTCCCTTTGCCTTGGAAGAGGGTCGAACCGACAAAGGACATCACCGTGGGGATAATTTGGGACGATGGTGTCGTTGCACCGCACCCGCCTATTATCCGGGGTTTGAAGTATGCGAAGGAGAAGCTCGTGGCTGCTGGGATTAAAGTAGTTGATTGGGAGCCCTATAAGCACGATGAGGGATGGGAGATAATTGTACGTTCTTTTCACTTGGACACTTTTTTTTTCCCCCTACCTGTCTTATGGCCACGTTTGTCTCCCTCTTCAGCCACTTACACCTAGCAGTCCGCCCTTTATTTCCCTGATGCAGCCAAAGCCCAACTGGAAGTATTGAACAAGTCTGGCGAACCCATCCTCCCTCTCAGCCATTGGGCATTTCAATACAGCCGGTCGACACCTCTCACCGTGAATGAGAACTGGGCATACAACCTCAAACGTGAGGCTTACCGAAGCGCCTACCACAAGCTCATGAAAGAGCGAGGAGTCGATTTCATCCTCAGCCCGCCCTTCAACGGTGTTGCCGCCGTCGTGGGCGAACCGCAATACTGGAACTACACAGCCATCTGGAACATCCTGAATCTGCCCTCTGCGATCTTCCCAACGGGCTTATTCCAGGACCCGACTGTGGACACCCTCCCGGACTACAAGCCGCGTAATGCGGAAGAGGAGCGAGAGTGGAAGAAGTATTCTCAGCCCGAACGGTACACGGGCGCTCCTATCTGTTTGCAGGTGACTGGGAAGCCTTATAAGGATGAGGAGACACTTGCGGCGACTAAGCTTTTGTCTGAGGTTGTCCTTTCGAAGTGATTGATGTCCGATAGAATTGTGTGATGGCTCTGCAAGAGCCAGGCGTTAGTCATACTAGATACAGCATATATCTCGTCGACTCACCTTAACCAATTGACTAGGTGTTAGTTTCCACTGGGATCTGACCATTACAGGGCCCGCTATTAGCTACCTGTCTTACCATTGTGTGATTCTGATCTAGGATAATGATCTAGGTAGGCCATTGAATATAACTGTAGTGGGAAGGGCTATTGGCCATTTCTGCTGCGGGTTCAACCTGTATGCGATGCTGTACGTACTAGCCGTAGCCCACCGCAACGTGTACACATTGTATGTAATTCCCATGTACGGCACCTTTGTTGTGTGATAAACTTTCTTCACGACTGCTTCCGTTAGCATCCTCTTTAAATCCGTTGCTAAACATCCGACTCATTCTGAAAATGGAGATTCAGACAATTCCAGCCACGGCAAAGCATATAACTTAACAGAATGCATGAATCCAGTTCCTGAAATCCTGCTAACACGAAGACACATCATTATTCCGAAGCAAGGCCCAATGTCTTCTCTGCTTCCCAAGGCATATTCAACCGACTCTTCTGCTGTTGACCTAAAAAGGGGCCCCTTCTCACCGTCATTACGTACTACATAGCGATAAAATATATAGTAGTTTGATCCCTGTGGGAGCTACTGGTGTTCGTTCTCCGACTGGATCTGGCGGGCGCCAGATAGGAGATATGACTTATGACAGGCTGAAGAATGACAAAGGGGCTATATGTAAACTTTTCATTCCTTAATCGAGGTTGCATGAATCCGTCATTTTCATGTGATCTCCCTAGTTTCTGGTCTTCTAAATTGAAAACTCTAAACCTAGGTTGCCGATGTTGGAAAGCGGGAAAAAAAAAAAGAAAACAAGGGAAAATGAGGTATGAAGCGATCGATCTGTATGGATCTATAACTGTAATTAGAAGCTTTAAAGGCATCAGGAACGGTTCTCAAAGACGTAGATCATGGTTCCCGCCAGGCTGTATCTCTTGGTGCTTGTCAGGTTGAAAAGGAGAAACAATATCAAGAGTTTCAGTTTGCGTTCTGCGAGCCAATCCCACTAAGACGAACTTGGGAATGATGATGAGGGAGGGAGTAAATAGGAGCCGGGATGGTGGGAAGAGAGACACTTTATACACACCCAGTCAGGCTGGGCTGCGTTGCATTGGAGGGTAATTAGAATTGACTGCAAGGGAGCCACTTTCAGCATTATTCCGGTGTGAGTGTTGGCGGAGAATAGTGGGGCAATACAGGTGGTGTAGGTGGTGGGTCGTCAAGTAACAGCAGTTCACTGCGGAAAGGCAGCCATTTCTGGCATCAGAAACGGTCACTTTTGGCATTGACTTTTCAGGTCCTCGCATTCTACTGCAAACTGTATGGTCCATGTTACACCTGTGCAGGGGTACCCTGAGATTGTGGAGATAGCTCAAAGTCGCCCGTGAACTGCGTGATTACTTCCGGGTCGCACCCGCAGTTGTGTTTGTGTTTGCTGACCCGCAGGCTGTCACCAGCATTGACCATCTTCTCAAGCCTCAGGAACAGTACATTGGGTATATGATCTTGCAACTCTGCTCTAGCTGCCATCATTATAATCATCAGCACTATCATTTAGATATCATTACCAGCAGTTTCTCGCCATGAAGTTCCTTGTGCCCCTTACTCTGGGGGCAATAGCTTCCACCGGCGCGCTCGCCGCCGTCGTACCCCAGTTTCAGCAGGAACCTTTGACCGACCCACCAGTCCATCCTAAGCTTGAGCAGTATCTCATTGAATTGGCGCCCGATGAGACAAGATGGGTGACCGAGGAGGAAAAATGGTCTTTGAAATTGGTGAGGATCCCCCCTTTCCTTTTGAGTTCCGCTGCTGCTCTTCACCAGTTATCGTCCTCGGCTAACCACCAGCTATTTCGCGCTGTTGTAGGCAGGCAATAATTTCATGGACATTACGGAAGAGTATCGCAAGGGCTTATATCCAAGTTTCCATGCCGTGAAGAATGTCGAATATCCGGCAAAAATGAAGCACGTTGATACGGTAGTACCGCTCACCAAGTTCCTATCCAAAGACAATTTGCAGGCCGATCTGGAGCATTTCACTTCGTTCTACACCCGCTATTACAGGTCGTCTAGCGGCATCGAGTCGGCAACTTGGCTTTACAATAGAGTTTTGGAGACCATCGACCATTCCGGAGCTGCCGAATACGGCGCCACGGTCGAGAAGTTCGCCCATCCATGGGGCCAGTTCAGTATTATTGCTCGAATTCCTGGGCAGTCTAACAGTACGGTGGTCGTGGGTGCCCACCAGGACAGTATTAACCTGTTTGCACCGTCGCTGCTTGCTGCTCCTGGTGCTGATGACGATGGCAGCGGCACGGTCACGATCCTTGAGGCTCTCCGTGTTCTGCTGAAGTCGGAGAAGATTGTTAACGGGTCAAGTCCCAACACGCTTGAGTTCCATTGGTATTCTGCTGAAGAAGGCGGTCTACTAGGCTCTCAAGCCATCTTTTCCCAGTACTCCGCAGACGGGAGAGATGTCAAGGCGATGCTCCAACAGGACATGACCGGATACGTCCAGGGCACGCTTGACGCGGGACTCCCGGAATCTGTTGCCGTTAACAATGACTTTGTCGATCCGCGTCTCACTGAATTTACCAAGGAGGTCATTAGCACGGTGAGTTTGGATGACCCCTCTCGTGTCCGAAATAGGAACGGGAGCCTGTTGTTGAATAGTTCGCTTATATTTGCTCGACAGTATTGTGATGTGCCTTATACCGAATTTAAATGCGGATATGGTTGCTCAGACCACGCATCGGCTGCAAAATACGGATACCCCTCTGCCTTTGTAATGGAGGCCGATATGAACAAATCGGACGGACACGTCCATACAACTGAGGATAAGATTAAGTACCTCAGCTTTGACCACATGGTACAGCATGGAAAGCTGACTGTTGGATTCGCATACGAGCTGGCCTTCTCCTCGTTTTGATTACTGGTTAGTGCTTTTGCTTGGGTTGCATTGATGACTCGGAAGACCGCTTTGCATGTTATGTGGTGATGCATCTTCGGCCTCGGCACTCGCTGTTCCTACGATACTATTATTCCCACTATGTCGCTATAATTATATGATAAGATGCCTTCTAAATCTAATCAGTAGAGGCTCTACCTAGGTAGCTATTATTACCTATAATACTAATGGTATCCCATCCTTTGCTCACGATTGGGGGGCTGTAGATCACGTGAACTTTTCGCCGGTCGATCCTGCAGTCATAGCGATCATTGTTAGCACCAAAAAACAATCAAAAAGAAAAAAGCCTGCCGGCGTTAGCAATCTTGAATTGCTAGATCCTACCTAATCTACACTATCTTGTGTTTTAGCTCACCACTCTCTTTTGCACCCGTTTGACTCTTTCAACCGTCCCTACGTGCTTTCATTCGTCTCAAAGGACTCGTTGTACTACTATTAATACCTTTTCAGTCGTTCAACCGCCACATATTCATTTATAGTACTCTCCATCCAGCCTTATTCCTATCCCCAGTACTGGGGTAATAGACTTCATTTACGAAGAGGGCGTGACTTTAAGCAGCTGCTTCTCCAAGAGATCAAGCGTTCGAAGCGGCTGGTCTGTTTTCTTAGCTGAACGCCCCTGCCCCCTTCTCTTGAGAAAGGCATAATAGATATACCATCGTATATCTTCACGCTATTCAGTCTTCGCCATGGATCCGTCGCTTGATCCATATTCTAAGGAGCTTGAGATTGCTTGCCTTACGGTACAGAGGGCTGCGTTGCTGACAAAGAGGGTCCTGGAATATGTCGACAAAGGATCGATTGACAAGAGCGATTCCACACCAGTGACAATCGCTGATTTTGCCGCTCAAGCTCTGATCATTGCAGCAATTCATGGAGTTTTCCCGGAAGACGAGTTCGTGGGAGAGGAGGATTCAAAGGCTCTGCGTCAGGACCCTGCGCTTCTCCAACGAACCTGGGATCTCGTCGCTTTTACGCGACTCGATGACGAACAGTGCGAGGCTCTTCTCAAGGGGCCCAGCTCGAAGGAGGAAATGCTGGCACTGATCGACTTGGGAGCGCAGGGCAAGTGTGACGGTAAGGGCCGCACGTGGACATTAGATCCTGTCGATGGGACAGCGACGTTCATGCTAGGTCAGCAGTATACTGTATGCCTTGCATTGGTAGAAGACGGACGTCAGAAGTTAGGCGTCCTTGGTTGTCCGAATCTCAATCTCGAATCCGGAGTGATCCGGGAGGAAGTCGTTGATCGGGATGGATACGGTTACATGATTTCTGCCGTTGAGGGTCAAGGCGCGTCAATTCGAAAAATGGGCCGCGGTGCTCTTTTACCATCTACGAAGATTGACCCGATCGCCCAAGTCACTGATCCGCGTGATATTCGTTTTGTCGACTGTTCGGTCGCCGCCTCGTCAAACTTCGACCTGCATGGCCAGGTCGCATCTCGGATAGGTGCTCCTTGGCCGAATACGACCAGTCTCTGGTCTACGCAGCTGCGATATATAGCCATTGCGGCTGGTGGGTGCAACGCCACCATCAAAATCCCCCGTAGACCACAATATCGGTCGAATATCTGGGACCACGCAGGAGGGATGCTCATTGCGCAGGAGGTCGGTTGCAAAGTTACAGATCTGGAAGGGAATCCTGTGGACTGCGGTTTGGGCAGGACTCTGGCAGGGTGCCATGGAATGGTTGTGGCTCCTGCTTCTATCCACCAGCGTCTGGTGGACGCTGTACGGGAGATTACGGCTGCAAGAGAGTAGGACCGCACTGCGTAGCGCTGAATACACCCCGACGCTCAACAAACAACACCCCTTCACAGCTAGTTTCATGATAATGTTCAGGGGGAAGATAGGTAACACGGACCTCCCTGTCCACGCGTGTCTTCCGCCATTTCTGATTTTGGAGCATAGCTGGGTGCCCTTTAAGCCTGCTGTCCTTGGGTGATCACAGCTGCCTCTCCATTCATTATTCTCTATTTTACCCCAGCGCATGAGTGTTATTTTTATTGGCCTTACGTGGTGAGATATCCTTGTCTGCATTGGAGATGCAATAGTTTTGTCTTGCCAACTGTTAATGGGCAGTGGATAGGTAATTGGCGTTATTCTGGCTTGTCTGTCGGGAATCCGAGAAGCCTCCTCTGCATTGTTGCAAGACAGACATTACTACTATTCACCACAGTATTTTGGTTTTATGTCACGGTACGTGGCATCGTAGGTATGGAGGTCTATTAAAGAGGTGCCTATTAGTGAGGACTGAGCGAGCAGCGAACCCAATTTCTCAGCCGCGTGCTTAACTGACTGAACCGCTGCAACGTCCGCTGTCGAAACCGGGCTTCCTCCATGGCAAACCGGTTCCTGGCGTTCTATATTTAGAGTTCGTCCAGGGGTGGTCCGCAACGCTCACGAGATGACGAATCATAGTGACAGTAAGGTCACTTTGTTCCGACAAGCACGCGCAGCCTTGCGCGTTGCCCTGGCGACGGACGAGGCTCGTCTCAGCAACCGATCCAGGACCCCGAAATACAGTTCCTGATCAAACAATCATCATTGGAAAAGTTAGTTGTTAATAAATAACTCACTCACTTCTGTATGGTACAATTTTCTGTCTGTTTATTGCGAGATTTGTCTTCTTGTGTGGAAAGCTGCTCTCTTCCGCACGTATAGTTCGACTAGGTCCTACTACAAACCGGTTTGTTTACTCCCAGACCCCACTGAGTCTGAATATGCTGGATGTGTCTACTCATTATTTCAGATATTAACTTGCGTTTTTCCAGACTTCTTGCCAAAAAGAGAAATTATTACGCTTCATCCAGGTCTATCTGACGTGTTGTCGCTCCGACCGGTGCGCCCATCTCATGTACTAGGAAGATCGATCTGAAGCAGGACAAGGAAAATCACAATGAATCCCTCTCCTTCGTCGAACAGCTACCATCCTCCCGCTCCGAACTACGAGGAAGAGCCACCGGCCTATGGTTACGGAGATACTACACCTCTCATGTCAGGCAACGATGGACCCTCTACACCGTCGCGTGCTAATGGCTCGACTTTGAGACTCCTCCCGACGAACGTAAACCTCGACGATGATCCGAGTAGCGATCTAGGGAATTATTCACAGCACCGATATGGACAAGATGACCCAGAACCCTTAGGGTATGTATCTTCAGCAGCAGCCCTCAGTACGGACAAAGCCTCCTTCGCAGTGCACCTCCAAGAATGTGGAAGACCCAAACCCCCTCTGCCCTCATGGAAGCAATCCGTATCAAGCATTCCCCATCCAAAAAACATCCCTCCTACTATTGCACCGTTGATCAGAAGTGGCTCCTTTCCCCCATCCGTTAAACCTAATCACATCGGTGGATCTGATGCATCAAGCAAGGGAGAGCATTCCCAGGACAACAAACAATCCTCTCATAAAAGACAATCTACCCCAGCAGATACACAGATTCCCAGAATTGCAGTTCCACCTCCTTTATTTTCATTCCGCGGAAAGGCCGACCCAGCTCAAGGGCCTTCTACCAGGAACGTCTTGAGTGGCCGCGTGCTTAAACTAGAAGTCACATCGAGACCTAAGGAGTTTATGGAAAAGACGATTGCTAACACAATGGCTTGGAACGGCAGAATGGACGACGGGAGAGGTGTCACAAACCTGTTTTATCATCCGCATGATCAAAATCCCCCTTCGCGAAGGCCCTCTGTGCTAGACAGCGCACCACGCATTCCACCACCTACAGCGTCTGTTGTCGATAGTCCACCGTATTCTTCTCGACCAGCTTCCCCGGCAAGATCGTGGACTTCTTCTCGCAGTCAAGACTGGGCCAGACCCCCTCGGCCACCGTCCATTTCAACCACTAATTATGAACGTGCGGACCTCAACGGCAGCCCACGACCGGGTACTCCGAGTTCAAGATACGGAGGAAGCCCTCGCCGTCCGTTACCCCCGGCGCCCCTGTTTGCCGGTCCTGGGTCGACAGCTCCTGCCGCCGACGCAAGCATCGACATTGGGGACCATGATGAGAACGGCTACGACGTCTTTGGCGGCGGCGGAAAGACGATTAACCCCCATCAGTCTCGCGACAGTGTTGCATCCTTCATGAGCGACTCTACTATTGTTACGGACGCGAATGATGAGATGAGAAAAGTCGACCTGGACGAAAACGATGATACCGCCAGCATGATCGATCATAGCCAGCATTATGGACCAGCTCCAGAGAAACAGAGTCGCAGAGGTGTCCGCCAGGCACAAATGTCAAAAAAGGAAGTCCAACTTGTTAACGGCGAACTTATCCTCGAATGCAAGATCCCTACCATTCTTCACAGTTTCCTGCCTCGCCGGGACGATAGGGAGTTCACTCATATGCGATATACCGCCGCGACATGCGACCCGGATGATTTCACCACCAGAGGGTACAAGCTACGCCAGCAGTTCGGCAGTACAATGCGTGAAACTGAGCTGTTGATATGTGTAACAATGTACGTCGAGGACGAGATCAGTTTCACTCGAACCATGCATGGCATCATGAGAAACATAAGTCATCTCTGCTCGCGATCCAAATCACGCACCTGGGGTAAGGACGGATGGAAGAAGATCGTGGTCTGCATTATCGCCGACGGTCGTAAGAAGGTACATCCCCGTACCCTCAACGCATTGGCTGCGCTGGGTGTGTACCAGGAGGGTATTGCCAAGAACGTCGTCAACCAGAAACAGGTCACTGCTCACATTTACGAGTACACGACCCAAGTGTCGCTTGATCCAGACTTGAAATTCAAGGGTGCTGAGAAAGGGGTCACCCCGTGCCAGGTTATCTTCTGTCTGAAAGAGCATAATCAGAAGAAGCTGAATTCACACCGCTGGTTCTTCAATGCGTTTGGGCGAGCTCTTATGCCGAATATCTGCATCCTTCTCGACGTAGGTACGAAGCCTGCTCCCACGGCGCTTTACCACCTGTGGAAAGCTTTCGATCAGGACTCCAACGTTGCCGGAGCAGCCGGTGAAATTAAGGCCGGAAAAGGCGCTGGAATGCTGGGTCTGCTCAATCCACTGGTTGCGAGCCAGAACTTCGAGTATAAGATGTCCAATATCCTCGATAAGCCTTTTGAGTCGGTCTTTGGATACATCACTGTGCTTCCTGGTGCGCTTAGCGCGTACCGCTATTATGCCTTGCTCAATGACTTGGACGGCAATGGGCCACTGAATCAATATTTCAAGGGTGAAACGCTTCACGGAAAGAATGCCGACGTCTTTACCGCCAATATGTACTTGGCTGAAGATCGTATTCTCTGCTGGGAGTTAGTTGCAAAGAAAGATGAACGCTGGGTCTTGCGATTCGTTAAGACGGCTGTCGGGGAGACTGACGTTCCAGGTAAGTTACACTTATGAAAGTTCTCTCTTGCTTCTCGCTATTGGGAAACGTGAGGCTGACGTATTTAAGACTCAATTCCTGAGTTCATTTCACAGCGAAGAAGATGGTTGAACGGTGCATTCTTTGCAGCAGTGTACTCCATCGTCAATGCCAGGCAGATATGGAAGACTGACCATACACTGGCTCGTAAGATCCTGCTCAATGTTGAGTTCGTATATCAAGCTTTCCAGTTGATATTCACTTACTTTGGTCTGGTAAGAGGAGCTCTCTTGAGTCCGTTCTGTTCAACGGGGGTCGATTTGACTTGCTCATAATCTCAACATAGGCAAATTTCTATCTAGCGTTTTACTTTATTGCTGGCTCTTTGACCGACCCAAAAATCGATCCGTTCGGCCACAATATTGGCAAGTACATTTTTGTTGTTCTGCGATATGCTTGCATCCTCGTCATGTGCATGCAATTTATCCTTTCCATGGGTAATCGGCCACAGGGGTAAGATCAAGACGAAATCCAGGTTCTGTCTCCAAAAGATATAATGGGTAAACTGACTCCATAGCAGCGCGAAGAAGTTGTACCTGTCCGGAATGGTTGTTTACGGCATCATCATGACTTACACGGTGTTCTGTACGATCTACCTTATCGTCTTGGAGATGATGGCGCGGGCCGGGAAGCACTCAAAGCTGGAGGTCTCGGATTCTCTGTTCGCCAACATCGTGCTCTCGCTGCTCTCGACAGTCGGCCTGTACTTCTTCATGTCATTCGTGTACCTGGACCCCTGGCACATGTTCACCTCGTCCGCACAGTATTTTGCTCTCTTACCCAGTTACACCTGTACACTTCAAGTGTACGCATTCTGCAACACCCACGACGTAACCTGGGGTACTAAAGGTGACAATGTCATCAACAACGATCTGGGTGCCGCGAAAATCATCGGGGGATCCACCGTCGAGGTAGAGATGCCGTCTGAACAACTCGACATCGATAGCGGGTACGACGCGGCCCTCCGCAACCTCCGTGACCGCCTCGAAGTCCCCGAAGCTCCCCCATCGGAGAGCCAGGTGCAGGAGGACTACTACCGCGCTGTTCGCACGTACATGGTGTTAGTCTGGATGATAGCGAACCTCATACTCGCGATGTCTGTCTCGGAAGTGTATGGACCGACCTCGGGCGGTACGAATGTCTACCTGGCTATCATCCTCTGGTCCGTGGCGGTTCTGGCAGCTGTTCGCGCGATTGGATCCTGTACGTACGCTATGCTCAACCTCGTCCATAAAATCGTCGAGGGCAAGACCAAATTCGAGGCCGGGAATATCGCGACTTCTAGTGTCATCTCGGGGTCCACGGGGCCGCCAACGACTTCCGGTCACAGAACTAGTGCTGCTGCTAAGTACGGTGGCGATGTGACCGTGAAGGATCGGTTCAATGAACTTGGTTGGTCGGTGAAGAGGAAGGCAGGAAAGATGATGTTCTGGAGGAAGTGAGAATGGCCCCGTTCACTGTCCTTCTTGATCTTGACAATCGGGGAAGTGTACTGCTGGTTTGTTTGTTCTCTTCTCTGTATTCTGTTTGAATATGCTCTCATATGGTTTCATGGTGAGATGTTTGATGAGAGATCGTTTCTGTTTACTTTTTTCGTTCTCATGCCGGTCTTATGTTAATATGAAAGAAACCAGTGATGTGGTTTGGAATGATACATCCGAAATCAATGTGGGATGACCAAATACTGTCTTCTTTTTTTGTTCTGTGTTTAGGGACTCGTGAATCACTTGATACCTCTCCAAATCAATGCGAGAAAATTGCAACAGCTGCATTGGTCCGAGAGTCCCCTTGTGTGTGTGCGAGTCATCTCACTCCGGCAGGCGGGAGGCACAGGACTCCCCCCTGCACAGATAATCGGGACAATGACATGAAATTCGCGGCTCCGCAGCCATTATTATTATTGTCTCGAATTGGCTCTTCATCGCCGTGTTCTCACGTAAGTCCAATGTCAGGCCGTGCTGATTGGCGTTACCTTGTAGACGCCGGGTTACTATCTGGCTGGCGGGGCCAATATGCGTTTGCCAAGATCGATGTGGAGAAGTATGTTGCGCTCAGATTCACACGGAAACTGACTCATACTGCCAATTCCTCTGCGCGACGCCAGCATGCACAGACACAATTTGAGGTAATGATTGGATCTGTCCTCATGATAATGCTGGGGCACCCATTAAGTTCAGGGTTAGGGCTATGTAACTCACAGGTGGGCGCGTCCTCGCATCTTATCTATCCGGGAGTCCGGTGGCCTATCCGTCCTCCTCCTTGCTGGTACCAACCTCCCACCTACGGCGGGCGATTACCGCTAATTTGCAATAACTGAGATTGGCAACTAAGGGACCCCACCGCCGCCAGTTCCGCCTACTAGTGATCTGACATGTATTGTTCAGTCCATACTCCGTACTGCGCCGGTCGGTAAGACAATTTCAGGTTTCTGATTCGATGAGAGCGGTGGGAAGAGATGAAAAATGGAAGCTTATGGTTGGTGCGAGATGAAACGGAACTCCAATTGATGAATTGCATTGGCTTATCTGCGTCTCGGGGAGAGAAGAGGGGCAAGTTGCTTTGGGCAACCGCCCACCCTCCTTAATTCCCTTTGGTCACCTGCCATAAGAAAACTAGCTAAACCTCATGCGGCAATACCAGTCGCTACAGTACAGTGGGTGGTAATACCTGCCACTCCCATTGCTGCCACATCCTATATCCAACTAACCAGGGAGAGCAAATCCAACTCCACCAATTCTGCATATCACTTTATGAAATTAAAACCATGAATATCTCCACAACCACCTTGATCCTATGGTCAGACCTTGGATAAAATTATGCATAGGTGTATATCCACAGTTTTAATTTCATAAAGTGATATGCAGAATTGGTGGAGTTGGATTTTGCTTAAACCTTCACTTGGTGAATATAGGATTGTTATGAACCTAGCACACAAAGAATGCACAACCTATGGATAAGAACCAAGATGCCCAGGGGGAGTGACCTGCAGGAAATGACATCAGAGAGTCACATGGTATCATGTGATCAGGAATGGTATACTCACAGTATGCTGTTAGTAACCAGATGATTGTTAAAGTATACTTTAGGCTTACTCTGCAACTACATTAGAGTATATACACACAAGGGGGATGGGATATATAAGGACACTCATTTCTGCCTATATATTTAGTTTTAGTTCTTTGTGCTTATTCTACTAATATTACTTGAAGTATAACTTGGGACTATATTCAATTTATTAGAACTTCTATAACAACTAGTTCTCACTCAACTAGTTAGCCTTACTCTTCTGACTATACCACTTCAAGTGAGATAGGATTGTTGATCATAGGAAATGCCAAGATGGTGTATGATGCATACAACAGGACAGCCATGCATAGCCAAGAAGGCTTAGAGATTGCAGATGAGAGTCAACCAAATACCAAGTCTAACAGTATACAGGTCATAGGAAGCCTAGGGCATAATATAATAAGCACTATTAATACAAGTCAAATTTTGGTTGACTATTTACTTCAACACTTCACTACACTCTCTGATAACAATCAGTGTTATAATCATATTACAGGTGCCACAATAAGGACCTATACCCACAGTCAAGGAGCTGGAGGAGATAATCAACCATCTATACAAACAGATCATTATGTTAGAAGGACAAACCAACATCTAGAGAGTGAAGCTGAAGAAACCTGAACCCTTTGACAGGACTTAATCAAAGCTTTAAGGTTTCCTGATGTGAATGGATCAGTATCTAAAGATGGAGCAATGCTGCATAATAACAGAAGCTAACAAGATCCTGTTTGCATCCACATACCTCACAGGATCAGCATTTGATTGGTTTAAACTAATGCTGAGAGATTATATGTGGAATGAAGATACTGCTAATCAGGACCCTAAGATGCAGGAGATCTTTAGGAGTTACATAGAATTCTGCTATTAATTAGAACAGACATTCAGAGACCTTAATAAGTCATAAAATACAGAACAATAACTAGAACAGCTTTAATAGAATGGATCAACAGCAAGTTACACCTCACAATTCTTGTAAATCATTTCACACTTAGACTGGAATGATGACACCTACATTCATTACTTCAAATGAGGATTAAAGCTAGAGCTTATGGAAAAGCTACTATAGCAAGATAGGCTAGAGGACCTATATAAATACATCATTATTGCAGTTAAGATTGATAACTGACTCTATAACTTCAAGTAAAGGAAGAAGAACCATAAGTGGATAAGTACTACATTAAAAAGAGATAACCACTATTAGGGAAATAATAGGAGGCAAGTGCAATCTAGCAGTTAAGGATATAGAGATCCATATAGACTGAGGCTGATGGACTTAGATGCTACATACAAACAGCCAGGACAGAGGCATCTGATGAAAGAGATTAAATGTTTCAATTACTAAAAGAAAGGGCATATGGCAAGTGCCTATCTGTAGAAAGGCAATAGATGACAACTGCAAGCAATCAAGAAAGACTTGTTAAAATACTATTACATAGCAGAAGAGGGACTGCTAACACTATCATACTTAGAGTATGATTATAAGAGCAGTAAGATCATATTAAACTTGATGGATAGTCATATAATGCCTACATAGCAGGATGTCAGTAAGGAAGAGAAACAAGACATCTAAGAAAGAGTGCAAGATGAGGAAATAAAGAGGCTTATTGTAGAAGCCAATGAGATGATAGCTAGCTGAAAGAACATCAGCAATAGTAGTAATGAAGAATTTCCAGAAGTCTAGTAGGACTAGAACATATAATAGGATGAGATCCAGATAAAGGTAATGAATAAGCTAGAGAAACTGAAGGAAGAGGCCAGAGAGCCTGAGAGAGAAATATAAATATCTGAAACATACCCTAAAGAGAAAGAAGAATGAAATCCTGATAATGACATTAGAATGGCAACCTGAGATATGTGCCCTTATAATTAAAGAGGGTGCACATATATGTGCTATTAACAACATCTAGATTATGGTAAGATGCATTAGACTATATGCTATAAAGACAATTACTTAATACACCTTAGTGGAAAAGAGGGGAGCAATTATTTGTTAAGAAAGAAGTGCTATAAATATTTACCTAATTAGGGAATCATACTAGCCACAATTAAGTAAGGACTACATTTTAAGCTGAAGGCAAGAGTGGCAGAATAATAGGCCTAAATAATGATAGACTCAGATGCTACAGGAAACTTTATAGATCCAATCTTTTAGAAATGGCTGAACCTTAATAGAATAAGAAAGGCATAACTATAAATGCTATAAGGCCTTAATGGAGAGATGCTCTATCAGCTTAAACTTGAAACTGGACTACTTATAGTTGTGATTTGCAACCATATTAAATAACTTAATTTCAATATTGTTGAACTTGGAGGATATGAGGTAGTTTTGGGGATACCTTAGTTCAGAAGACACAATCCAGTAATAGACTAAAAGACAAATAAGATTTAGTTTATATATAACTATATGAGAAGAGACTTAGCCAAATAGGAGGCAAGTACTCAAGACCAACTAGTAAATAGGCACTAAGTTAAAGAGCTTAAGGCAGGCTACAATATACTGACTATAATGCTAAAGACAGACACAACCCTTTCAATAAAGAGATGAGTTGATTGAGGATACTATAAGGAAAGAGATTTACCTCCAGAATATTGACTTCTAACTGGATAAGAAACAACCTAGGACATCAGAAAAAGATACCAGCACTATAAAGAGAAGCAAACATACACTGCAATAAGTAAAAGAATGATATTATCTAATTACTGCAAACTGTTTCAAGAGCTATTTAAGTAACCAGAGGAATATCAGCTATCAGAATATGGCAAACACAACCATAAGATACCCTTTAAGGAAGGAAAGAGACTGACATGCAACTAGATCTACAGAATGATAAAAAGAGAATTAAAGATATTGAAGGAGTACATCCAGACAGAACTAATAAAAGACATAATCTAATTATTGAAGTTACCTGCTAGACATAGAGTACTATAGGTACTAAAGAAAGATGATATAAAGAGGCTATGTATTAACTATAGACTAACTAATGTAATAACTATTAAGGATAAATACCCATTACTATTAATCACTAAGATCTAAGATAAAGTGAAAGAATTATAATAGTTTATGAAGCTTGATGTATAGGATACCTACAACCAGATCTACATTATAAAGGGTGAAGAATAGAAGACTATATTCAGAATGTAATATGGACACTATAAGTACATCATTATATTATTTAGACTCACTAATGTGCCCACAACATTCTAGAGGTTTATGGATGAGGAGATACTTAAGAAGGTCAATAATATATTTGTTATTATATACCTTAATAATATCCTTATCTTCTCCAACACCTTAGATAAGCATGTGAAGCATGTGCCACAAGTCTTGAAAGTAATATAAGATACAAAACTGAAACTGAAGTAGATAAAATGCTAGTTCCATATCCAGAACACTAAGTTCCTTAAATACTAGATCACATTAGAGGGCATCCACATAGACCTAGTGAAGGTACAGACAATCTTAGAATGGTCAGTACTAATAAACATCAAAAAAGTACAATCATTTATGGGACTTGTAAACTATTATTGGGGATATATTAGCTGATACTTATCTTAAATGATTAACATTATGAGACTGCTGAAAGGAAACTAAGAGTTCTAATAGGGACCAGAGCAACAGTATGCATTTAAACACATAAAGAAGATAGTTATAGAGGCACCAATTCTACAACCTCAAAATCCAGAAAAGGAGTATATTGTGGAAACTAATACATCAGACTATACTGTTGAAATGAGACTCACACAGATGGAAGAAAATGAAAAGCCACAACCTATTGCATTCTACTTAAGGAAGATGATACCTGCAGAGTTGAACTACAATATTCATGATAAGGAGTTACTCACAATTGTGACAGCATTTAAGATATGTGTTATGCCCTGGGCTTCTGTTGACCTGTATGCTGTTAGACTTGGTATTCAGTTGACTCTCACCTGCAAACTCTGAGCCCTCTTAGCTCTGTATGGCTGTCCTGTCATATGCACCACACACTATCCTGGCATCCCTATAGTCAACAATCCTTTCTTGCACTCAAAGTAGTACAGTTAAAAGAGTAAGGCCAATTAGTTGGATTAGAACTAGTTGTTATAGAAGTTCTAATAAATCAAATATAATCCCAAGTTATACTTTAAGTAACATTCTGGTAATAAGCACAAAGAACTAAAACTAAATATATAGCAGAAATGAGTGTCCTTATATACCCTTCTGTCTTATTAGGTGTAGTCCCATCTTACTTCCTTTTAGTGGTCCCTTCTGGGACTACTATCTCTGATCCCAACTAGGACTATTCTGGTGGTCCCTCCTGAGACTATTCAGTTCTTGACATTTGGGACCTTTTGGTCACATGACTCATAGTTGTACTTTCTTGCATGCATTATCCTTGTCTATCTGATAGGTCCTCATTGCCCCTTCTCCTGTTAGGTTCATAACATCACTCCCCCCCTTCACAGGTTGGCATCCTCAATAACATATAAGGTGCATCCCCCTTTTCTCTTGTGTTTTGTGCTGTGGTACATCCATCCATTCTTCATTATGTCTGCATATCATCATTCTCAGGCATCTTCAGGGTTCAGGAATCACAATAAACATTATGAGCAGGTTTGTCTGGCTAACTTAATCAATCAATATGGTAGTCCTATTGATTTTCCTTATAAGAATTGTTTCTACTCATCTTCTTTGTGTGTTGTGATGGAGTTGCAGAGTTGAAAATGCTCCAGATGCATTTGTGAAAATCATACTTATGATAAGTGAGTGTTTAGTACAGTCAAATAGGATAATTTCTGAAAAGAGGAGGCTTAAGTGGCCTCTTAATTGGTTGCTAGGGATTGTGATCTGCAGTTATTACAAATGCAGATTGATTAGGTGCAGGATGAATTGCACATATTACATAAGGTTCTTGCTGAAAAGTTGGGTGAACATTCCTAACTGTGGAAATTGCAAAATTAGTTTAAGGAATGGGGTCTGCAGATGCTGTATTATGATGCAGAGATTGTGGATGCTAGTGACTTGTCCTTTAGAGATGCATTTATAGTGCCAGATTGTTCAATTACAGCTACTCAAGAGATTCTGTTTTTGAGTTAGGTGGTAATGCTGTCCTTCTGGATTGATTTTAAGCAGCTTGCTAGTGGAAGTCCTGAAGCTGGTGCTGGTAGTTTATTAAATAGTCAATAGGTTTCCAGGTGTTTTCTGATGTAGGATATCCTTCCCATTTTACTAAATAGTATGGTTTTCCTCTAACTCTCCTGATGTCTAGTATTTTCTCCACTTCATACTCATTATCTATTTCTTTAATTTTGATGTCTTCATCTATCTAGACATATTCAGGCACTGGTTTTAATAATGAAATATAGAATATTAGGTGTACCTAGTTCATGCTGTCTGATAATTTGAGTTCATAGTTTACCAGTCCAATTTGTCATTTGATTTTAAATGGTCCTAACTTCTGATAGTCCAATTTCTTGCTTAATTATTTTGTTTTGATGTTTCTTGCAATAAGGAATGCTTTTCCTCCCTCTTTTAATTGTAGTGTGTCCTCATGCCACAAATCATAGTATTATAACATGCAAAGATTCACAAAGTCTAAATTGTTTGAAAGTTAGTGATGTAACTGAGTAATATGCTATAGCATAATTAATGCTTGTTCAGCTGGCATATTAATGAGTCTAGGCTCACTAATTAGCTGTAGGTTATAGCTGTAGTTTGCAAAAAATAATATTTCTCCTATACTTGAATGCATGGCATTATTGAATGCAAATTGAGCAAGTGGAAGATATAACTTCTAATCATCTTGCTGATAGTTCATATAATGCCTTAGGTAATGCTTAATGGTTTGGTTTGTTTGTTCAGTCTGTCCATTTGCTTATGGATGATATGTCATAGTTAGACAATGGTTAATTCCTATAAGGTTGGTCAGCATGTTCCAAAACTTTGATGTAAACAGCTTATCTCTGTCTAAAATGATATGTTCTGACACTCCATAGTACAAAACAATATATTTAAGGAATAGGTATGCTATGTCTGCCACATTAATGCATTCTGTTATTGGCATAAGGTGGGTGTATTTAGTTAACTTATTAGTTGCCACCATAATCATATCATTCCCTTGCAAAATGGGGAGTTTTATAATAAAGTCTATTATAATTCATTACTATAGTTTCATCAGTATCTCCAGATGTTGTAATAGCCCATATGGCTTATGTCTTGCTGACTTGTCTTAAAGACAAGTATCACAATTTGCAATATACTGCTATACTTTTCATCATATGTTTAGAAAATAGTAGTTTCTAGTAATCTGCTCTACTATCTTTTCTGTTCTGAAATGTCCTCTTATAGGGTTGTCATGATGTGCTTAAATTACATTAGTGCACAAGCTTTCTGATATGTAGAGTAGTCTATGAAAGTAGATAAGCTCATTATTGTTAATGACATAGTTTGGTGCACTGAATTATTGAATTATTTCTTATAGTGGATTGGTCTGCATTGTAGTTTAAATTGCATCAATAATTGGGTCTTTGCTGGTTGCTGCAAGCATGTAATGGTTATATATGAGGTTGCCTTCCTTATCAGTAGTTAATAATGCTGATAATAGTGGGTTTCTATATATCTCATAGTCTGGTCTTCTGCTAAGTGTATCTGCCTGCCCATTCTCAGTGCCTTTGCAGTGCTGGATTTTGAAGTTATATTACAATAGTGTTTCTGCCCATCTGGCTTGTCATCTTGTGAGCTCTTTTATTGTTGTAAAGTATGTCAGATTCTTATGGTCTGTTTTCACAATTGTTGAGTGTTTTGCTCCATCTAGGTAGACTCTCCATATCTTGAATGCTGTCACAATTGCAAGTAACTCTTTATTGTGGATGTTATAGTTCAACTCTGCAGGTGTCATCTTCCTAAAGTAGAATGCAATAGGTTACAGCTTTCCATTTTCTTCCATCTGGGTGAGTCTCATCCCCACTGCATAATCTGATGCATCAGTTTCTATAATATACTCTTTTTCTAGGTTTTATAGCCTTAAGATTAGTGTTTCTGCAATTATCTTCTTCATATGTTCAAATACATATTATTATTCTGGTCCCTATTGGAACTCCTAATTCCCTTTTAATAACTTTATAATGTCAATCATTCTTGCTGAATATTAGTTGATGTATCCTCAGTAGTAGTTCACAAATCCCATAAATGATTGTACTTCTTTAATGTTCTTTGGTATTGGCCATTCTAAGATTACTTGTACCTTTATTAGGTCCATGTGGATGCCTTCTAAGGTGATCTGATGTTTGAGAAACTTAGTATCTTAGATATGGAACTAGTATTTTATCTACTTCAGCTTCAGCTTTGCATTTTATATCACCTTCAATACTTATAGCACATGCTTCATATGTTTTTTTAAGGTGTCAGAAAAGATAAGGATATTATTGAGGTATATAATAATAAATGTATTATTGACCTTCTTAAGTATCTCCTTATTTATAAATCTTTGGAATGTTGCTGATACATTAGTAAGTCTAAATAGCATAATAGTATACTTATAATATCCATACTACATTCTAAATGCAGTTTTCCATTCTTCACTTTTTGTAATGCAAATCTGGTTGTAAGTATCTTACATATCAAGCTTCATAAATCATTATAATTCCTTTACTCTGTCTTGGATCTTAGTAATTAATAATAATAGATACTTGTCTTTAATAATTATTGCATTAGTTGGTCTGTAGTTAATATATGATCTTTCTATACTATCTTTCTTTAGTACCTATAGTACTCTATGTCTAGCAGGTAACTTTAATAGTTAAATTATGTCCTTCATTAACTCTATCTGGATGTACTCCTTTAGTATCTTTAATTCTCTCTTAGTCATCCTATAGATCTGATTATATGTCAGTCTCTTCCCTTTCTCTAAGGGTATCCTATGGTCATGTTTGCTATGTTCTGGTAATCAATATTCTTTTGATTATTCAAATAGTTCTCAAAATGGTTTGCAATAGTCTGGCAATATTGTTTCTTTACTTATTACAGCATATGTTTGCTTTTCTTTATAGTGCTGACATCTTTCCCTAATGTCTTGAATCATTTCTTGTCTGGTTAAAAGTTAGTATTCCAGAGGTAAATCTCTCTCTCTATAGAGTCCTCAATTAACTTGTCTTTTTGTTAAAAGGGTTACATCTGTCTTTAGCATTACAGCTAGTATACTGCAGCCTGCCCTAGGCTCTTTAACTTAGTGCCTATTCACTAATTGGTCTTGAATACTTGTTTCCTATCTGGTTAAGTCTCTTCTAGTACAGTCACATATAAACTGAATCTTATTTATCTTTTAATTAATTGCTGGGTTATGTCTCCTAAGCTAAGGTATCCCTAAGACTACCTTATATCCTCCAAGTTCAGCAATATCAAAATTAAGTTGTTTAATATGATCACAAATCATGATTGTAAGTAATCTAGTTTTAAATTTAAGCTGATAGAGCATTTCTTTATTAAGGCCTTATAGTATCTACAGTCACACCTTTCTTATTCTATTAAGGTTCAATTATTTTTAAAAGGTTAGGTCCATAAAGTTCCCTATAGTGCCTGAGTTGATCATTACTTAGGCTTATTATCCTGCCACTCTTGCCTTCAGCTTAAAATATAGTCCTCACTCAGTTGCAGCTAGCATAGTCCCCTAATTAAGCAAATATTTATAGTGCTTCTTTCTTAGCAAATAATTGCTCCCCTCTTTTCTACTAAGGTATATCAAGTAATCATCCTTATAGCATATAGTCCAATGCATCTTGCTATAATCTGGATATTGTTAGTAGCACATATATGTGCACCCCCTTCAGTTATAAGGACATATGTCTCAGATTACTATTCTAATATTGTCATCAGGATTTCATTTCTCTTTTTCTTTAGGGTATGTTTTAGGCATTTACATTTCTCTCTTAAGCTCTTTAACCTCTTTTTTCAGTTTCTCTAGCTTATCTGTTGTCTCTGTCTAGGTCTCATCCTATTGTACATCCTTGTCCTACTGGACTTCTAGAAATTTGTCATTGCTGCTGCTGTTGCTGATATTCTTCCAGCTAGCTATCATCTCATTAGCTTCTGTAATGAGCCTCTTCATTTCTTCATTCTGCACTCCTTCTTAGATATCTTGTTCATCCTCCTTACTGGTATCCTGTCAAGCAGGCATTGTGTGACTGTCTATTAAGTTTGACATGATTTTGCTGCTCTCATACTCATATTCTGTGTATATTGGCATTAGTAGTCCTTCTTCTGCTATGTAATAGTATTCTGGCAAGTCTTTTCTAATGGCTTGCAATTGTTGCCTATTGCCCCTCTGCAGGCATGTACTTGCCATATATCCTTTCTTTCAGTAATTGAAACATTTAATCTCTTTCATTGAGCACCTTTGTTCTAGCTGTTATTTGTGTGTAGTATCTAAGTCCATTAGCCTCAGTCCATATGGATCTCTATATCCTCAACTATTCAATTGTACTTGCCTCCTATCATTTCCTTAATAGTGGTTATCTCTTCTTAATGTAATACTCATCTACTTGCAGTTCTTTTTCTATTGCTCAAAGTTGTAGAGTCAGTTGTCAATCTTAACAGCAATAGTAATGTACTTATATAGGTCCTCTAGCCTATCTTGCTATAGTAGCTTCTCTATAAGGTCTAGTTTCAATCCTCATTTAAAGTGATGAATATAAGTGTCATCATCCCAGTCTAGATGTGAAATGATTTATAAGAATTGTAAAGTGTAACTTACTGCTGATCTATTCTATTAAAGCTATTCTAGTTACTATTCTACATTTCATGACTTGTTAATATCTCTAAATGTCTGTTCTAGTCTGCAGCAGAATTCTGTATAACTCCTAAAGATTTCCTGCATCTCAAGGTCCTGGTTGGTAATAGTCTCATTCTAAATATAATCTCTCAGCATTAGTTTGAACCAATCAAATGCCAGTCCTGTAAGGTATATGGATGTAAATAGGATCTTATCAGCCTCTATTATTAGGCAGTGTTGCTCCATCCTCAGATACTGATCCATTCATGTAAGGAAACCTTAAAGCTTTGATCAGATCCTATTAAAGGGTTCAGGTTTCTTCAGCTTTACTTTCTGAACATTTATTCATGCCTCTAATATCATGATCTGTTCTTGTAACTGGTTGATTATCCCATTTAGCTTTCTAGCTATGGGTACATATCTGGTCTACAATACCTATAATATGATATTGACATGGCTCATTATCAAGGAGTGTAGTGAAGTGTTGAAGTAAATAGTCAACTAAAATTTGACTTATATTGATAGTGCTTATTATGTTACACCCTAGGCTTCTGTTGACCTGTACACTGTTAGACTTAATATTTGGTTGACTCTCACCTGTAAATTCTGAGCCCTCTTAACTCTGCATAGCTGTCCTGTCATATGCACTATGCACTATCCTGACATCCCTATGGTCAACAATCCTTTCTTGTACTTGAAGTAGTATAGTCAGAAGAGTGAGGCCAACTAGTTAGGTTAGAACTAGTTGTTATAGAAGTTCTAACAAATTAAATATAATCCCAAGTTATACTTTAAGTAACATTCTGGTAATAAGCACAAAGAACTAAAACTAAATATATAGCAGAAATGAGTGTCCTTATATATCCTTCTGTCTTGTTAGGTGTAGTCTCATCTTACTTCCCTCTAGTGGTCCCTTCTGGGACTACTACCTCTGATCCCAACTGGGACTATTCTAGTGGTCCCTCCTGGGACTATTCAGTTCTTAGCATTTGGGACCTTTTGGTCACATGACTTGCAGTTGTACTTTCTTGCATGCATCATCCTTGTCTGTCTGATAGGTCCTCATTGCCCCTTCTCCTGTTAGGTTTGTAACAATATGGAGAATCTACCTAGATAGAGTAAAACATCCAACAATTATTAAAACAGACCATAAGAATCTGACATACTTTACAACAACAAAAGAGCTTACAAGATAACAAGCCAGATGGGCTGAAACACTATCATAGTACAACTTCAAAATCCAGTACTACAAAGGGACTGAAAATAGCCAGGTAGATGTACTCAGCAGAAGATCAGATTATAAGACATACAGAAACTCACTATCACCAGCATTATTCACAACCAATAAAGAGAACAACCTTGTATACAATCATTGAATGATTGTGGCAACAAGTGAAGACCCAATTATGGAAGCAATCTAAATAGCAACATAAATCAACCTGCTATGAGGGATGATTCAATAATCTAATGCACCAAACTATGTCATTAATAATGATGGACTCATTTACTTTTACAGATTACTTTACATACCAGAAAGCTTGCACACTAATATAATACAAGTATATCATGACAACCCAATGAGAGGATATTTTGGAACAGAGAAAACTATAGAACAGATTATCAGAAACTACTATTTCCCAAACATATGATGAAAGGTACAATAATACATTGCAAATTGTGATATGTGCCTTCAGGACAAGCCAGTGAGGCATAAGCCATATAGGTTATTGTAACATCCAGAAATACCAACAAAGCCATAGCAATAAATCATAATTGATTTCATTATCAAACTACTAATCTTGCAAGGACATGACATGATCATGGTGGCAATAGATAAGTTAACAAAGTACATCCACCTTATGCCAATAATGGAGCATATTAACACAGTAGATATGGCATACTTGTTCCTTAAACATATTATTTTGCACTATGGAGTGCCAGAATATATCATTTTAGATAGAGATAAGCTGTTTACATCAAAATTCTGGAACATGCTCACCAATCTTATGGGAATTGACCATCACCTAACTATGGCATATCACCCACAAGCAAATAGGCAGATTGAACAAACAAACCAGACCATTAAACATTACCTAAGACATTATATGAATTATCAGTAAGATGATTAGAAGTTGTATCTTCCACTCACCTAATTTGCATTTAATAACACCATACATTCAAGCACAGGAGAAATGCCATTTTTTACAAACTACAACTACAACCTATAGTTAGTTAGCAAGCCTAAACTTATTGACACATTAGTAGAACAAGCATCAATTATGTTATAGCATATTACTTAATTACATCACCAACTTTTAAATGATTTGGATTTTGTGAATCTTTGTATGTCACAATACTATGATTTGTGGCATGAGGATGCACCACAATTAAAAGAGGGGGGAAAAGCATTCCTCATTACACAAAACATTAAAATAAAGTGATCAAGCAAAAAATTGGACCATTAGAAATTAGGACTATTCAAAATCAAATGACAAATCAGACTGATAAACTATGAACTCAAATTGTTAGACAGCATGAGCTGAATACATCTAATATTTCATATCTCATTACTGGAACCAGCACCCAAACACATCCAAATAGATGAAGATATTGAAATTGAAGAAGTGGATGATGAATATGAAGTTGAAAAGATACTAGACATCAGAAGAGTCAGAGGAAAACCATACTATTTAGTGAAATGGGAAGGGTATCCTACATCAGAAAACACCTGGGAACCTATCAACCACTTGATGAACTGTCAACACCAGCTCCAAGAGTTCCACCAATAGTCTGATTGAAGGTAGACCAAAAAGAAGGAGAAAGATGGGACATCTTATTGAAAACTACAGGAAACAGAAGATCCTTTGCAGAAGCTGCTAATTGATGAGATTCCTCTGGAGAAGTCCCACATTTATTGTCCAAGATCCACAACAATTCTGTATCATGTTCTGACATTTTAAAACTATGCTCTTTAAGGAACCACTCTTGTTTGCAAAGTTGCACATGCCAAGCCAATGTTTCAATCAGATGGGACTACACTTCTGCTAAATGCTGCTGCAGTTGCCCCAATTCTGGGTTTAATAATTCCAACTCCTGATCTGCATCAGCCAGACCCTGTGCCACTTTTACCTCAGCCTCATGCAACAAACTCCACTTGCAATCAGTGTGTGCCTCCTGAATACATGAATAACTGTTATGGGTACAGCTGACACATTTAGAGTAACAATGCAATTAATCCATAATGCAGTCAACACCCAACCAGGAACAATGCTGACATGGAGAAGAAGTAACAAAACTGTTTGCAAGAATATAAGAAGATTGATTTTTATGAATATTTGATTTCTGTTTCAAAACACCTGACAAGTTTGTCAGCAGGGATGACATGTCTGCAACAATCTTTCAACAGGACTTACCTCACTGGGATGACAGGTGAGGGAAAGACCTATTTATATTGTTGGGGACAACAACCTACAGGAGGGGGAGTGATGTTATGAACCTAGCACATAAAGAATGCACAATCTATGGATAAGAACTGAGATGCCTAGGGGGAGTGACCTGCAGGAAATAACATTAGAGAGTCATATGATATCACATAATCAGGAATGGTATACTTACAGTATGCTGTTAGTAATCAGATGATTGCTAAAGTATACTCTAAGCTTACCCTGCAACTACACTAGAGTATATACATACAAGAAGGATGGGATATATAAGAATGCTCATTTCTGCCCATATATTTAGTTTTAGTTCTTTGTGCTTATTCTACTAATATTACTTGAAGTATAACTTAAGACTATATTTGATTTATTAGAACTTCTATAACAACTAGTTCTCACCCAACTAGTTGGCCTTACTCTTCTAACTGTACTACTTTAAGTGAGATAGGATTGTCAACCATAGGGAATGTCAAGATGGTGTGTGGTGCATATGACAGGACAGCCATGCATAGCCAAGAAGGCTTAGAGATTGCAGGTGAGAGTCAACTGAATACCAAGTCTAACAGCATACAGGTCATAGGAAGCCCAGGGCATAACAAGGATGTGAGGTGGGCAGCACTGAGTCAACTATACTATACGCTAGCTACCGAATTCTGCCATCTGAAAAAATCCAATTTTAGTTATTGCAAATTGGCGGTAATCGCCTGCCGTATCCCACCCTTTCGCGATCTCAAGTGCTGCTTCCTGAGCTCTTCCCTTCCTCCTACATACTACCATATGCAACATGTAGTTTCTGTTTGTGTGCTGCAAACTCTATTTAAAAGAAAACGTATTATTATGCCGGCCCGGGTGGTTCAGGGGTAGAATTCTTCTTTTGGGAGTGCTAATCTCAAGATAGAAGAGGTCCCGCGTTCGAATCGCGGCTCGGGCCCAACTTTTCTTTTTTTAAACTCGAACTTACTTACTTACATACACTTCATTCATTATTAGAGTGGTGAAAAATGGCTTTTTACCTAGCACCCTTGTCACTAACTTAAGAGACCCGGTAAGATTTTGTCTTGGTGTTGTAGTAAATGTGCGAAAAGATTAACCCCCCCGGCCCAACCTTTTTTTATGTCTCAGCTAGTCGCGAGTACAAAGAAATACTGTATAATGATAAAATCTCTGTTATCTTAAACTCAAATTTAGCTGAATTACAATAGGAGGAGACAGATGGATGAGACCTCGCCTTTTCTAAATGAAATAGTGTAGTACGTGTTGATGCACAGCGGCTTTCCAAACATCAACATAGCACCCATCAAAATGCTTAGGCACAGGGGATTCCATACTAATGAGTGATGCCTACCCATGCCTTGAGCTGGAGAGCCTAGCAGACTTAAGTCTCACACATCTCATCAGCCCTCCTCTTCCGTTTGCTCAACTTATCAGTCTCAATTAGCTTTTGGGCCTCAACCAGAGCAGCAAGTCGACCGACAATACTGAGATTTTCATTGAAGTAAATGTCTGGTCTGCGTGGGTAAAGGGTGATATCAAATCCTGGAGTTTCACAAAACCTCCTCCACAAAGCACTCAAATTTCCAGAGTGAATAGTCCGATAACCCATTGGTATCCAATCTGTTCTTTTTTGAGTTCTGGAGCATTTGTGTACTGCCACTACAAACCTTGGCATTGCATGGGCAGTCCAGCGTGCCTTATGTCTCCTGACACTCCTTTCCCTGGCATTTGACCTCAAGCTCAACTGGGAGTGTTCCAAATTCTTCAGGATGGAGCAAAAACCATCTGTCAAACTGGTTTAGAGTCTTCTCCTTTAGGTTTTTCTGGCTGGCAGGTGAGTACTTTGTCTGTATATCAAGAGGTAAAAGGCTGGGATTCTGCGCCTTGCAATCTGGTCGACCACAATTTGACTGCCAATGATACCAAAGTATGTAGCAATCAGGGTCAAACTTTGACCAGTAGGCAAAAGGGTCGTCCAGGTGTTCTTTGCCACATCCAGAACATTTCCGTGGGACAACATCATAGGGAGGCTTGCGGAGGATAAGCAGATCATTAATGCTGGGTCTTCTTGGATGAGCAATCTGCCAGCCATAAGCAGCTAGCACTGAAAATGCAAGTGTGAGATGTTCAGGGTTGTAGGATCACCTGTACATCTCTGCAGGAGATAGAAGGCAAGCTCTAGATCAGATTGACATGATATTTCATGCTTATTGAACTTCAGGCCATCTTGTGCCTGTATAAACTCCACCAAAGGATCAGGGAGTTCCTCCCAATCCCAGCAATCCAACTCTTGGAGCTCTGCTGAAAAATTACCTGAAGTATAGCCTATCTCTTGTATCCCCATAGGCTGTGTTATATGAGAGGTGGTACTAATATGGGGTACAAATGCATTGAATAGTTCTGTCAAGGCATGCCAATAGTCCTGTATCTTGCAAAGGCGAATATTTCTCTATTGAGGATTAGACTAATAAGAAGATATGGATGGAGATTATTCATACCAGGATTGTATCATCAGTGGCACTTGACAGATTGGCAGTTTCACTAATCTTGCCAGGCTTGACTTGAGTTAGAGCCCCAAATACTTCTTGAAGCACAGCCTTGTCTTCCTTTGTAGCATGGATATGGTGTGATGTTTCCATTGAAAGAAGAGCCCTAGGGAATGCTTTTTTCAACTGGGCCACTGCTTGGCCCTTCCAGGTGTTTCTCTTAGCGCTCAATTCACATGGCACACATAAGTTTTGAGGCAATTGAGAGTCTAGCTTGTAGAAGTTTGGTGAGATTTTTATGCTGCCTAAGAGTGCAGCAATCATCAATGCTTGATCTTGCATGGTTCCGAATCAGTGATGCCAGCTTCAAGCCCTCTCCCCATCACCTTTAATATACATGAAGCGCTGAGGGTGGGCAACAAAAATAACAAAACATTTCAAAGAATCTTTTTCAGGTGAAAGCTCCAGATACAAGAGCAGGCCTGCAAAATCACCCCAAAGGCAAAGGGGCTCTAGGTCAAATTTCTTGAGCATTTGCTCACGAACATTAGTGCCCCAGCAGATCTCAACCTTTGCTTTCATTGCTGCTTGGAGCGCAAAGATGAATTCTTCATGTATGTCAAAGAGGTCTTCAGGGTAAATGTCTTTGCAGTGCTTGCTAATATCTCTGTGGGCAAGATGATTGAAAAGGAAACAGTTGTTTTCTTTTGAAAAGCCAGCCCGATCTAGCTGGGCCATTGAGGAATTTGACAAGTCTTGTGTTTCCTGGCAACATGGATTATCGACGCTGAATGTGGGGTTATACAAATGACAAGCAACAGCAGCTTCAAGCTGGCCACTGGGGTGAACCAAGTATTCTCTGGGTCTGGTGACCCCTTGTACCTTCCACCAAGCAGCTTCATTCTCTCGGAGATGCTCGTAAGCTTTATCCAGATTCCACAAACCTAACGCATTTTGGCCTGCTCTTGGGTTAGCCTTGATCACACTATAGTTGGACTGCAAAGAGACTTGCTTTTGGACCCCTTTGCTTCTTCAGCCTGTTGCATTTCGAGACCTTGAATGAGATGGAGTAACTTTCTTACATGGGGCAGCTGATGCCTGGGCAAAGCTTGCTCAGGATCTGGTAGCCATAAATCCCCAAAGATATGTATCTTCTTGCAGTCCTGCATGTTCAGATTTGACTGGCACAATGTGCGTGCAACTCAGACTTTCAAATGTATAAAAACCTCATAGGTTTGTGAGGTGCTTTGTAGTTGAATGGTAGAAGGAGGGGGGGAAAGCCCGCGGAATGAAGGGACTCAGTCTTGGGTGGATATCCACAGGCGGGGATCCTTCTTCTCAGCTTCGAAATAAGATCAGAAGCAGAGTGGGGTCGTGCACATGGAATGATCAGTTTTGAGTTTCGGGGGTTTACTTACAATCAGAAAGGAGAATCCCGAATCTATGTCACCTGAGTGAGTCACCTCCTTCACGTTTCCTGCTCATTGCCGACGCCATAATTTCCAACCTTCATACGTTTCATGTACAAGGAATGTCACATAAATTAGCCATTTGATCGTATTTTCCACTATGTGTGCATCACAGAGTTGAGAACCAACAGAACTTCATTCTCCATCCCGTCTATGCAAATCTTGTCATCTTATGGCTCCTATGACAGTGTTCTACTTACCAACTCCGAGGGATTGGTGTCAACTCTCTCTTCATCACCTTATCATTCTGTTCTCCTATGTGTTGTATTTGCTGACCTCGTTGACAATGTGTTCGCTACTAATTCTATCTTATTATCATGTTCATTTCTTACAGCGGAGAGACAAGTCTCCATTCCCTCCCCCGGAGAGATGCTTTTCGTGTCTGAGAAAGTTGCAATGGACAAAGTTTCTGATACTAAATTAAGCTCCGAGTGCAGTATAAATATGGCAGAGAATGACTCACATTATAACAACTAGATTTTCTCTTACAATTGGCTAGTATTAGAGAGAGGTTATTAGTGGCTCATAGAAGGCATAGATGGTTGATTTAAATCCATTTTATTAGCAGATTATTGAGAAGGATGTTGAATGTATCCAGATTGATGAGGTCATTAAATTTGACCACACATAATGCTGATCTGTAACACTTTTCTGCAGAATTGGTGTGGGGATATTTGAATTAGTGGATCAGATGAATCCTTTTTAGATTGAGAGAAGCTGTTTTGAATCAAAATTAAAGAATCCTTGTAGCTTTGTGAACTTGAGGGCTCATAACCTGTTGGAATCATTGATTGATTACTATCCAAAGACTGGGGGCGATGCCGGCTTCCTATCTGGGTTGGGTGCCTAATTAGCGAGGACGGTCAGCGGCGGCAGAATCCACCTGCTATCTGACAGTCCTGGGGGGCGCTGTGCCCCCGGTTATCTACCCTCGATCCCCATTTTCTCCTCCCATCGAATGCCCACCCACTGGATAACTCCGTCTACCCCAATACAAGCTGATTCTCGCTTCATTGCCAACAGCCGACGCCTTCTGTCATCGAACTGAACGTCTTCATTTGCCTCACAGTCCCAAGTCCAAGACCCTCTATCACAATGGCTATTCATCCCACCCTCCGTCACCCCGAGGCTTCGTCCCAGAGTAGCCTGTCGCCGCAGCAGGCGGTCGCTATTTCTGCGTGGACAGAACAAGCCGCGGCATCGTTGCGCGACCTGGGCCTTTCAGAGTCTATACCGATCGATGAAGGGAGCTCTAGCGCATCCGCGTCTGTGACTCAGACCGCGACGCGACAGGGCCCTCGTAGCACCTCGGTTTCTTTGGCGATTCCACTCGATGATGAGGCTCAGCCCAGTGAATCCAGGTCTGCTCCGCAGGTCGGGTCTGAGACCCAGAAGGTGTCGGTTAGTTTCCGGCGTCGACAGCCTATCCGCCGGGACAGTCTGAAGAGACGCGAGGCTTTGCTCAAGGGGAAGGACGGCAGTCGTCGCAGACAGCGTTGGGAGAATGGTATGTCCCCGACAATAGTAGATAGATGTATTGATCAATTTTCCACTTCGGGAAGAGGGAATGCTTACCGTGTTGATCGCACGGTTGTGTCACTTCGATGGAGAAGGTGTCTGAGACGACAGCGACGACGACGACTGTGATGACTGTGCTGACCATGCCTTTTCCAATTTTCAAGACCGGCTTCTGAATAACCCCTGGGCCGAACCGCCATCGCCTAATGACTGGCTGGTGCAACCGACTTATCCTCGTCACGACCCTGTCCCTTACTACCTTGCGCCGCTCTGGGATACGCACTATGCACACGCGGACCGTCACCCGTCCAAGCAGATAAGCAAGGGCGGCGTCAATGAACAGAAACACCGAATCCCCAAGGAGCTTCGGCTGAGATTGAAGCACACTCGGGCCGCCCGTGGCATGCTCCAGGGTCTGGAGGAAGATGTCAGACGCTTCGTCCAAAGGTGGAACGAGATGCAGCTGGCCCTCCAACTGGAAGAGTTGCGAGATTCGTCTGGGTGGGAAGAGGTGCAAGTCTCTTCTGAGTCAGAAGAGGCCTCTGAAGACGAGATCGTTTTCGTCGGTCGGAACGGACAGGACCGCCAACGGCGGTCCCAGCAGCGGCTCGGGAATACTAGTGAGCGATGCGATGAGAAGATGGTGTTTGAGAGCATGGTTGGTGACCGCGCTGCTGGGTTTGGGTAGGTTTCCCTGTTGTTTATTGATAGGGACTCAATAGGTAATGCTGACTATTTCAGGCGCTGGCTCGTCCATTGCATTGCGTCCTACTACGGCCTGCATACTTGGTCGGTCACCACCGCCGGACAACCGTCGCGTCGTGAGGCCTATGTTGGCGTCTACCCTCCAAATACCGGTATACAGGCCGGGTCCATCTCAAAGATGGTTCAGCCAGGGGAGGAGCTTCCGGTGCCACTTTGGACGCAGTTGTGAACCGCCTGTAACAAGTTCCGCCTTGGTTGGAATGTACAGCTAGAGCTGTGTGTTCGTGATAATCTCATAGACGGATTCGTGTCTCCCATTTGGACAGTGCTCATAGATGTCGTAGGAGTAGACCAGGTTGTGAAGTTGGACCGAGCACCTTCGCATTGCGCACGTGACGTAGTCGAAAAAAGTTCTCTCCCCGAGGGATTTAGAAAACAGATCTGTTCAGTCGAACAACTGACAGAATCTTAGACTTCCACAGGAAGGGGGCCCGTCTTATGTTCAAGGGAACATGATTCAACTAAGACAAATCATTAATTTTCTGCACAAACTTGCTGCCGAGCCTTCAAATTTCCCACTGTGTTTACTACGTTCTCTGAAGAAGCCAACTGAGAGCGAAGAGCAGATCTACAGGATTTGCATGCCACCTGCTTGTCTCACTTTTATGGAACTGGTCCGACCCAAGATCGGAGGTATGCGTATGATGATTCCTTCCAGGGGTCGATGGAAGATAGCCAGCAGCCGACGGGTGGGACTAGATGATACTGACATGGTGTTATCAGCAACCTCCCAGCGGCGAGGGAGGTAAGATAGGATCCAATTGGCCTTGAGAGCGACTCTTTAGGACGCCGTACAAGTGTGGATTCCATGATATTCAGAATGAAGAAAAGCAGCCCTTTGCTCGAAACTCCGCCTGACCCATCTCTGTTATAAGACCGCATAAACGCCATCAAACTTTGCCAGAATCACTAAAAGCCCATCAAACCCTCAATAAAATTTTGTATTCGGGGGCAGTCCCTCAGCCTGATCATCTCTCTGTATTCGTCAGTAAGCATGTTAAAAGCTTCCGACATAGGCAGCAATGGAGCCCTTACCAGAGCTTCCCCAAATCCCTTCACAAGCGCAATTTCGTAATCACAGCGGGCCCGCTGTTCAGGTCCGAAGTCGGTGAAAGTCGTTGCAACATCAAAGTCAATCCAGACCAGCCTATCGGGGCTCCCACGAACAAGGAGAAGGTTTTTGGGGTAGATGTCTTGGTGGTGAACGCCCGCCTTGTGTATCTCCTTCATGCCCTCAATTGCCTGGGGATAGAGTGCATCCGCGTAGTTCACGCAGTTTAAACTCTCTGAATCTGGGAGGTATTCTAGCAATATTGCCCTCGGCTTTAACTTGTCCTTGGCGAAGTGTTGTAAAGTAGGATGGAATGTAGCCGGGTCCATCCGATTGATGTAGCCGTAGAATTTTGGAACGAATCCGCGCTCACAGACACCAGAAGCGAGGAGCTTCTTATATGCGTTGGATTCGCAGCGAAATCGGTTCAGATCACGACCTTTCTCGGTATATCCGGGGTCGCCGTTGTCGTGGAAAAGCTTCAATGCACACTTTCGTCCATCCAGATCTACCTCAAATATTGAAGAGGCATCAGAGCGCGTAATCTCCCTAATAATATTGATTCTGGAGGGATCGATGTCTGCTAAGGGAGCGCTTCTTGGCTGCATTGTTCCTGTTGGAAGTTGTATTTCCAAAACAAACATGAGCTGGTTTGGGTAGTAGTTAACAATACCCTGATTACGTAAATTATGCCAACTTGGCAACGTCGCCCGCAGTTTCGCGAATCAGATCCACCCCACGGCCGCTGATAGGGGCATCATCGACCATGGTCCTAATTGAGACCTTAGGAGTTTCAATAAGCGCTTTCTTCTTGAACTATTAGATTCACCACGCTCCTATTTCCAGGCCTCTCTCGGGGTTTCAGTAACCGCTTTCTTTCCCTCTGCTCATGCCAAGAGATGAACTTCAAGTGAGAGCGCTTACAGGTACTATCTGCCATCACACCAATCAACAATATCCTAAATCTCGCCATGGCTTCCCTATCAGATATTAGTGCAGTCATGGAGCGAACTCGCTCCCTATATTTCCTAATCAATTTTCTCCCAAACGTTTCATTTTATCTTTCTTCCTCACTCTTCTTGCCTCTCTCGACGATTGGTTACCAATAGGTATTCACCATCTGTGGCCATTACTCCCGTGGTACTATACTGCCACAATATGAACAGCCAGTCTCTTCTGCAATATCTCTCTATTGCCCTCCCGGCAATCCCTATTCAAGGCACAGCCCCATCACGGAATACAACGAACCCCCGCTATGGTGCGGGAGACATTACCCTGGTCGTCGACTGGCCAGAATTCAATTACGCAACGGTTATTCAACGATATGGCGGCATTTTGAACTCAAAGGAAATCGCATGCGATCCCTTCAGGTCCCCTCCTGCCGCCATCAGGGATGAACCTCACTTTCACCTTCGATTTGCCGAGCTACTTCAACCCCGTGTTAGGCGCGCACTCCGAGCCGGATTCGAGGTGCTCGCACCCCAGCTTCAGCAACTAAGCCTTGTGCCTGTCACTTTTGACGGCGGAGGCTCGGCAGCGTACGTCGATCAGTTTCGACCAGACACTGCCTTTGTCACTCTTGGGGGTACCTACGCCACCAACACGAACCGAGCCCCTGGAGACATTAAGGTCTCGTGGAAATGGCGTTCGGACTACCGGCACTCGCAGAACCCCATCTTTAAAGAACAATACAAGCAGGTCCTGTCGCAGGTGAACTTCTATATGGGCCAACACAGCGCTCGCCATGGTTTTGTGCTTACCAACGCCGAGTTGGTTGTGGTCAAACGTCTCGATACAAACGGCCGTCTAGCCATCTCTGTGTCAATCCCCTGGACGGCTGGAGGCCATGGTCAGCTCACTGTACTAATGGGCATGTGGTATCTAGGGATGCTTGCAGCCGAAGAAGCCAACTGGACCCTATAGTCTAGCAACCTGTTTCATCAATTAGGCCATGGTCATTATTGATCATGAATTTCACCTATTATCATTAGTGATTGCTTTTGGTCTGGTTCACAGAATAACAACTACATAGGTGAATGAAAAAGTGTGGAGAGGTCTTCTATTATATAAACTCCAATATCTTAAGTTGCAATATTACTAGCTAAATAACTGTTGTTTTTTTATTTCAATAATGCTCTTGAGGACCTGGAGACAACCACATGGCTCCTTAATCATGACGCAGATCATAATGCGCGATGTAATATTAATAATACCTCTCTCTCCGATGCCGTCAAACATGCCTATGCCATCCACGACATAGCTAGTTCTCTGCTTCGGATTATGTTCTAGATAGGCACATGCTTTGAAGGGGCTGGGTTTGGGGCCATTCTGTCAAGATCTCCCAAAGGCAGCTATGGATATCCATTAAGGCCCCAGGGTTTGTATCAGTACTTGTGGGTTTGTCGCGGGTGGGGCAGGGGGGTTGAAATGGTCAGGGTTTGAGCTGCCATTAGCCCCAGAAAAACAAGTTGGTTCTATGTGAGAGCCCGACAAGGTATACCATAAATTCTTGTGGAATGGAAAAGAACTGAGCGATAGTACATGTACCACTGGATGATTTCATGCAAAGTGATGTAGAGGCAGCCCACTTCTCCTGATTGCAAGATTGATGCACAAGAGCTCTTTCTATACTATGCTTGAAGCACTATGGTCCACAATACATCTGTGGTTTGTCTTGGATATGTTGTCTGTATCTGCATTCCCAGCAGCGAGTAGGATATAACTTTTGTAGTGGCTACTGACTGCCAACCCACTTCTAGTTAGCCAGGCAGTCCTGAAAAAGGCGTATTAAACAATTACTTACTATGAACCCAAAGGACATGCAGCCACAGATATAACTGTGGTATGAGCTACATCACTAGCTTTGACATTTATTGATTATTACATGGCTATGAAATGCCTCCCCAGGTTACTTCCCCTTCAAGTTATTGGCACAGTGAGTCTCACTACAACAAATGATCCAGCAAATTCAGTTGAAGAGAGAATGAAGCAGCCCAGTTGCTGGACAAGCTGCCGTAGAGTGAACAGCACATTAGGATGCTTGGTGTGCAGAAGTACGCATGGGGAGGTCAAACACAGCAGTCTGCAGCCGCGTTTTACCAGCCCGCGTTTTACCAGCCCGCGTTTTACCAGCCGCGGTCCGACCCGAGGATATCCAGTCGGACCCATGGATCGGAAAGTCGAGTCGTACACCACCTACGTCTTTGCCCAATGGGCGCAATACCAAAGCATCTCAGGGATGGCTGGTTCAACCCCGGACTCTACATACTGGTCCAGGAATCCGACTGTCCGAGCTGTCCGGGGTGCTTCGTGTACCTCAGCATCCTTGTGGCGTTGAGCAAGGACCTACGTAGTATTTGAGATCAGAAAACTCCCGAGATAATGCCCACGTTCGTTTCGATTCTAGTCTAGATTATCCGCACTGCCACACTGTGGCATGACTGATTGGACTAACTTCACGAGAATGCAATGAGCTCTGTTAATGTGGAGGGCCGATCAGCACCGGATCAACGGGCCCACTCGGCAGTCGACAGACACCTGGACAGGGTTACGATGATCCTCTGAGAATGTCGCCTGGACCCCTGTTGCATCACAAGATCTATGTCGACGGAAGATGATCGCAGCAACCGACCCTGAAGTGCCGTGGAGAGCACACATGGGCAGGCACAGGTAGCCCACCCAGGCCGTTTTCCGTGACCTGCAGGGGGGCGCGGGGTCTGAGAACCCACGAGAGCATAATGATGATGAGTTGTCGGCTTGGGCAGGCAGGAGTGTCTTACCACGCCATGCCACGATGGCATTATTACTCAGACTCTGGCTTGTCGTCTGGCTTGCGGTCGTCGTGGGGGATGATAGTTAATACTACTCTGTTAATGACGGAATCACGTTGGTCACAGTTGGCTGTGGAGTTCGCCAGACGACGTGGCCAGCCTTCTTTTGCGGACATTTGCAGGTGCTTTGTGGTTGGTTTCCTGCCTTTTCCTTCGACTGCATCTTTCCCTTTTGGCTTTGCTTATTTTCATTTTTACTTTTTGTTTACTTTTCCTTTTTTTTTTTTTCTCTTTTGCGCCTTTCTCGCCTAGAAAATTGTTGTCTGTTGCTTGTCGGCAGGCGGCGTCTGCCTCCCCCTCGTCTCCTGCCGGCCGTCTTCTCTTTCGCTTCTGGCCCCGAGCATTATCGTATGACCGACTCCGTTCGTTTTTCTTCGTTTGTTTATTCGTCGTCTGTTTGTTTATTATTATTATTATCAATCCTTCCTCGCTGTTGTCTCTTTCTATCATCCTATCAGCGACGCCACAAAATTTCGCCTCGCGTCCGTCAACCCAACCCAACAGGGCCCTACCATCGATTTCTGTCGTGGGCAAACTTCCAGGGCTTGTGGAATCTGCTCATGTGCTCTGCACCTAGGCCTCTGGATAGTCTCTCTATATACCACAATCAATATCGTCCATAAAGATGGATTCTTTCGCTTGATGTTTGACCTTCTACCCCTGTGCTATTCTCGACATTGTCGTGGCCATACATACACAATCTTACTAAACGTCCGTGTTTGTCGTTCGTCTTCTACTAGACGGTTCCCTTGGCGCGCACTGCTGAAGGGTGTTACTATTTCTTAACGACGCCTCTTTTTTGCGGGACGGATAGCATACGCTCTCCTTTCGGGTGACCATGGGGTCGTCCACTGAGTCGCACCAGAACGGTTCAAGACATGGGAGCAGTGCCAGTTCCACTAACAGCTACGTTTCGGATCGCTCCAAGAGCACTGCCCCCACCATCTACAGCGACATGTCTCCCTTGAAACGGGGAGAGACAAGAGATGGTGCATATGGCAGGAATACGACAGACTCCGTCTCTACTTCTGGCTCGAGCAGCACGACGGTCGACTGGCTGCCTGAAGGACCTCAGTACGAGGTAATCGATCGCAAACAGAGCTACCTCCCCTCGGAGGCAATCTCTTCTAATGCACTTATCTTCGCGGATCTTTTTCCATCGTCACGTCGATTACGCATCCGACACGATGATACCACACTAGATGGTAATATGAATCTACGAGTAGACACTCTGGTCACGCAAAGGAACGGCTACCAGCAAGATGTCATCTTATTCCATCTCCGCATGTATGATCTGTACTCCAGGAAGTTCTCTCTCCGTCGGTACTGCCGAGAGTCTGGGCGAGAGGTGTGCCACTCGACGCGGAAACCCATGTCATCACACATTGACAAGCACCATCGATTCGGTCGGTCCTGGAGTAATATGCTGTCTGCCCTTCGGCCAGGATCAGGTGGCAGCGGCTGTGTGACGCCGAGGAATGCCCCGAAACGCCAGGATTCGAGTCAGGTGTCCATCAACGATGACGACCTCTGTCCTGAGAGTGACATTTCTAATAGCCGAGAGAAGCTTTCAAACACGATTATGTTAGAATTCTCCAACTACGCCCATGTGGAACTCAGACGACGGGGTGGTGGCAGCAGCAGCTCGAAAAAGTACGAGTATGAGTACTGGTCGACTAGGTATCAATGGAGGCGAGGGATACGCAAGGAAGGTGACCTACGAGAAGCGTCTTATCACCTAGTCAATTTGAGAACGGGGAAGACAGTGGCACATCTCGTGCCCGACATCCTGACCCCGCTAGAGGCCGTCGAAGAAGGAAGTAAGGGAGGCTGGGTTCCTCCGTCGTCCATGTGGATCAACGATTCATTTTTGTACGACAGCATGCCTGACATAGCCGAGTAAGTTCTGTCCAGAGCATGTAACTGACAGGTCCCTCTGCGACGATGCTAATGAAACATGCAGTGCGATCGTTGCGACCGGGTTAACAGTTCTGGTCGATGACTGCATCTACCAACGATGGCATTCCAAGGAACGATACCCGACACCATCAGTGGCGAAGAGCATAGACTTGATGGGACCTAGGAGACTGTTCCATCGGACATTGTCAACTTGACTGTGCAATTTTATCACGACTTTTTATCACGACAGTAAGGCTGTACTAACTGCCTAAACGGTATTTAATTTATCTCTTTTCTTCGATTCTTGAATGTACATGGCTATTTTCATTTTGTTTACTGTAGGCTGGCGTCTAGCGTTGCCTGCCATGCATATGTTCGCTATTTCCCCGGCGCAGTTGATAACCTTTGGGCTCTTCCTTTTGTTTCTGATAATGCCCTGAAGCCAGCCCGGTACATTAACTACCAGATGCATTTGAAGGCATGTGCATGCCGGGGGTTGCTTTTTGGATATGACCAAACAATATGTGGCATTAGATCATGTAGTTCTTGCTCACTCTGTGTACATACATCACCAGACAACTTCAAAAACGAATTAATGCATACAAGTGTGGGTTATCTCTACCCTGGTGATATGCAGTTCTGCCTGGTTGTCTGCCTAAGTTATCCTACTTGAGCCTGTGTAGAGCTGGCGCCAACTGGAAAGCGATGGAACGCAATTCATTGGCTGCAAAATGGGCAGGCGGGCATGATACCTTCATGCAACCATGATCAGCGTACACAGCAGCGGCTACAGTTTGCGTGTAACCGATCCTCCTAGTGCAAGAAGCGTGGGAAGAGAAGGAGGTGTTCATCAATTAAGCTGTGGCCGATGCTGTGAAGCGGATGCGGGGCAGAACGACAGAAATGGTCGTTTCTTTGCAGCAGGGCTTCCCAATGATCATCACCCCCTGAACCGTTCCAACCCAACCGGACCCAAACCAACTGCGTCATGACGCTGATGTGGCACCTCTGCGCGTCTCCTCAACTGCCCACAATCGCAATATCAAAGAAGCAACCTGAGACAAACTGTTGCGGCATCGTCGATGATCGAGTCTGAATAGAGGTTTCGGGAGCGTGTCGAATGCAGGTATGAGTGCCCAACCCAGGGCCAGAGGAGAGCAGCGAATCAGCTCGGTCTTCCTGCGTGAAGCGCCAGAACTGAACACCCTTAGTTCTCTGCGAGATTTTTTTTCAATTAGAGTTGAGTTACTTTTTAGCTGACATGCGCTGGTTACTCCTCTCATTCTCCCTGCGCAATGTAACTTCTCTCTTGGCTGTTCCCTGAAGAGCCTCCGCCACTACGCGTCTCTTGATCTTATCCGATGACACAGTCAGTCTCACTACTACTGTACTGGCTTGCTGTGCCCATCCTGGCGTTCCTCTCCCCCCGTCTACCAGCGTCCTGCGGCCTGCCCGAGCCATGCGAAGCGGCACAGTTGATGGCTGTGCTCCATACGTGTACACACACACATGCGCACCTGCTTTATGTCGCTTGTTGAACTGGAGTCAGCCAGCCCAGTTCGAGGAAACTTTCAACATTCATTTCCTTCTGTTCAAGGGAGACGCCTACGAAACGACCGGGGCGCTGTTCACGTCTGTCTCCATGCAGAGAAACAGGTTCACGCTTATCACTTGCCTACATGGCGTACATATCCTCCAATGCATATGTATCTAATGGTTGATGAGCTGGCAAATTGGGTCCCTCGGCGGAGGGTCGGGGCCCGCTTTCCAACATCTTCTGCATCACAACTGGCTAACTAGAACAGACGCCGGCGTCAATTCGACGGGTTTTCGCCTCTTATGGAGTCACCTTGTTCTCCGCTTTTGACCCGACTCTGGCGTTAGAACGGATTCTCGCCTGTTCATCGTCGTTGAAACGTCAGGAGGGGAAGAAGTGCCCTCCTAATTATTAAAAAAAAACCGAAGTTAAAATTTTCCATTCTCCATTTCCTTCGCTGACTTTTTGATTTTTGCCCCCTTTTTCTCTTTTTTCTTGTTCTCGACACGGATTGGATGAACTCTACCGTCATCGTCCGCCATTGAAAAATATTTGTCTGAGTTGTTCAACTCTGGGAACGACCGTCTGCCCTATACCACCAGTCAAGTACGCCAGATCCAACGGTTAACTTCATGCCAAACATCCGCTGCCCGACGGGGCCCCTCTGTGCTTGCGTCTGCTTGCATGCCACGAATCCTCCGTCCATGTAATCCGGCCTAATCGGCGTGCGTCGGCCCGTTCCAGCGTTGCAGCGTCCCCAAGAAATAATAATAATAATAATGATAAAAAAAACGATAGAAAGAGGAAAAAGCAGAAAAGAATTAAATGATCCGCATGCGTTTTGGTGCTCATGCAGGATGAGCTAGCCGTATACAGTGGGGAGGGTTAGATAAAGCCAAAAGAAAAAAGAGAATTGCTGACGACTATGCCCTTGTCCAAAACAACTTGCATAAGTCCATCTTTTCCGGAATTAATGATTGGGCTGGCCAAAACGGTGTGTCCCGCCCAATACACTTGGATATATACACGTATGAAATAATAAGTTTTTCTTCTTTTTTATTTTCTCTCTTGCTCCTGTGTCATACCTGCTCAATGTTTGGGCAGGCCCACTACCTTTTTTTATATGGCTCCCCGCCTCTCTCCATGTTCGCTGAACCGTTTACCTGAAGAATTAAGAGGAACCGTCTGGCTTTGAAGTCAAAAATCAGTCTGCTTCCAACGTAGAATCTCTCGCTCCTTCCCATCTTGTCCTTTTTTCTCTTCTACTGTCTGTCCTCTCCCTGCGTGTCTTGTCCACATCAGGATCAGGCACTTCATCTCAAGACCCTAGGAACGGACATCGTTATACCATTTGACTCATTCTACCGAGGAGACCATTACAATGCCATCCAGCAGCAATGGTAGCGGTCGTCTCAGCTGGCAGGACCAGCTACATGGTATGGTTCCTCTGCCCCAGTGTGTCGTTACTGCTCCTGCGAAGATCGTTGCTACTGATCACACTTGTTGAGCCAGAATACTGTGCGCGTGCAAAGCTCCAAGCGCCTGTCTTCAACATCGTTTCTGATCGTCGAGGTACTGCCCAGTCTCCCTTTGTTTCACCTTTTTTGATTGATGAAGTTTTGCTGCATCTTCTTCTCTACTTCCCTGTCTCTGTGTCAATCAGGCATGTTCAGGGATGGACAGAATGAAGACTTTCTTTCCCTTACCTTCCACAGTATTGGCAAGTCTGGTGCTAACGTACAATCGTGCTATCTGTACAGGCGGCCGCACAGCCTGGTCCAGCACTGTCACAGTCCAGGGCCAAAATATCGCAGCTCGGTACTGGTACGATGGCCAGTATATCAATAATGCCAAAGAAGACGCTGCAGAGGTAGCTCTCACGCGGCTGAATCACCAACCTCGTCCTCACGGAGTTTATCCGGGGCAGCTGTTCCCACAGTCTAGCGGATACGGTCGATCTGATTACTAGCACTGAGCGCTTCTCGAGTCTAGTTCTGGGGGCACCGCGTCGTTTCGGACGCTTATTTCTCTCTTGTCACTCACTCCTTCGTCTCTTTTCTCTTATGCGGCGCGGATAAATTGCCCTCGGTCCTCCTTCGTATGGTCAATGTGTGCGATGACCGCCGTCTTCGATAAGAACCTCTTCTCTACCGCATGGCTCTCGAAGAGGCTGTACAGAACTCCTGCCTGGTCGTTCCTCGATCCGTTTCTTTCTGGCCGAATATTCTAAGAATCTAGACCAGATGCAAAATGCGGATGGTGCAAGCCCACTGTTTGTATGGGGCTGTGCCGGGTTGCAATCTTGCACAGTCGTCATTAGGAATCCACAGCCAGAATGCTGTCGGGCCAGTACGCTCCTTTGAGCCATCCATTTGGCTTACACACGCATTGCCTTTGATGGGTCTGTCTCTTTGTACTGCTTCTGGACTTTAATCTCCCCACTCTCCTTCTTACCTCCTTTGTCCTTTTCCTAGACATGTTCGTCACTCCCTGGACTATACTCTTTTCCTTACTGGTTCCGTGGAACCATTGGCAAACGCAAGCGGATCACTGTCAACAGATGCGAAACAGAAGCGCTCAAGAAGCAGGCCCAAGTCGCTGGCCGGCCTTTTTCCTTTGTTACGGAGCTGGATTTTCGGATATGGGCTGGAGTTCTTACTTGCATACTAGTACTATTACTACGCGGGAGGATTCCACTGGCACTGAGCATTTTGGCCTCCTCTTTGTTTCGGGAACTAATTATGGTTGGCATAAACAGTTTGGTTTAATCGCGAAATAACCCCAACAATGGGACATGATGTGCTTGTTACTATCTTGTCATGGTTGTCTATTTGGTTCATGGTCTGATGCTACCACTGATTATGATGCATGCTTATATTGGTTGAATTGTGGATTAATGTATGGGGAACCAGTCCTCGTGTATTCACTTGCATTGCTCCTATCTCCTCACAGTGTATTGAATAGATATTCCCCTTCCAAGTGCGCTCTAGAACCATCCGAGTAGCTGTGTAGTTGGCCGTTGACCGGGATGTCTAAGGCCCATTATGTAAGCTATGCAAACCACACAGAACGGTTCAGTCTACATTATCGATAGTCGCTCGACAAGCATCGAAAATAATCGAATGCGACAGCGGGACAGCGCCTCATTCAACTCACGCGAGAGTCGAGGACCTCGACCGTCCGTTATGAGAATCTCATACCTCTGATCTCACTCGATGCCATGCTCTCGAATCCCTACCGCCGCTTACATCCCTAGGAAACTAGCCCACAGGCAATCGACGACGGTATCTCTCCGCGGATTTCAAACCGCAGCCACGACGACGATGGCTCCACCACCGCGCAAGCCAATGCCTTCCGCATTGACATTTGACCTCCACGCAAAATGCTCAGTGAGTATTGCATGCGCTTGAGAATCGTTCGCCTGAAACTATCATACTCATAACACTATACGCTGGCTTGGCGCGTGCTCACGTGTATTAGACAACCAAGGCCCGCGCAAGCACCCTTCATCTCCCTCATGGAGCCGTAAAACTTCCGATTTTCATGCCTGTCGCCACGCAGGCGTCCCTGAAGGGCCTCACGTACGACCAACTCCGGCAGACGGGCTGCATGCTCTGTCTCAATAATACGTATCACCTAGGTTTGAAGCCGGGACAAGCCGTGCTAGATGCGGTGGGCGGGGCGCATAAACTGCAGGGTTGGGATAGGAATATTTTGACGGATAGCGGGGGGTGAGTTGGGTGGCTGCTGTGCTTCTAGGACTCGGCAATGTTACTGATGTGGAATATTTTGGCAGGTTTCAAATGGTCTCCTTGCTCAAATTAGCTAAGGTCACAGAGGAAGGTGTGCGCTTTCTTAGCCCTCATGGTGGCACTCCTATGTACGTCAGATGGCTTCCATACTATCCTCACTTCTTTCGGGCAATTCTAATGGTACTTGGTACTCATCCGCAGGCTCCTCACTCCGGAACATTCAATCGATCTGCAAAATTCTATTGGCTCGGATATTATCATGCAGCTTGACGACGTGATTGCCACCACTTCCCCGGATCTCGAGAGGATGCACGAGGCTATGAAACGCTCTGTTCGATGGCTGGACAGGTGCATCGATGCACATAAGTATCCGGAGCGACAGAATCTCTTCTGCATTATCCAGGGTGGTCTAGATTTGGACTTGCGACGGAAATGTTGTGCAGAAATGGTAGCGCGTGATACCCCGGGGATTGCCATAGGAGGGCTTTCGGGTGGTGAGGCGAAGGAGGAATTTTGCAAAGTGTATGCTTACTTTGTTTTCCCAAACCGCCCGCCTTATTCACATGTGCAAATGGTTTTTATTATGGTGTTGGCTGACACTATTGCAAAGGGTGGACACATGCACCGGCCTCCTTCCAGAGCTTAAGCCGAGATATGTAATGGGCGTGGTAAGTCTGCTGAACGGATGCTTGCGAATTGGTACTCATTTTTGCTGCCTACCAGGGATATCCGGAGGATTTGGTAGTAGCGGTAGCCCTCGGTGCTGATATGTTTGATTGCGTCTGGCCTACGCGAACAGCGGTAAGCCTCATGGTTCTTCATTTTTCACTTCCAATCAACTGGCTCATATAAATGACAGCGATTTGGTAATGCTATAACGACTGCGGGAAACCTGAATCTTCGCAACCAGGTTTATGCTGCAGATTTCGGGCCGGTGGAGGACGGATGTACCTGTATTTGCTGCCGGCCAACAGATCAAGGCGGCTTAGGCGTCACGAGAGCTTATATTCATCATCTGGCTGCAAAAGAGACCGTTGGCGCTCATCTGTAAGTTTCTCTTCCTTAGCTTGTTCCGAGAATCGTCATTTTTCATTTGCGACATAATTAACCATCCTCATATTTGTGACTCCAGGCTCTCCATCCATAACGTTCACCATCTCTTATCTCTCATGGGTCGTATCCGACAAGCCATTCTAGACGATCGATTTCCCGATTTTCTGCGAGAATTCTTCAACAAACTTTATAAGGGCGACAAATCCAAGTACCCTGGGTGGGCGGTAGATGCGCTCCGTGGCGTTGGAGTCGATCTGCTGGTGGAATGAGTCAGGGACCGACAGGCCTTATACATCCATTTCATATGCTGTGCACTTTGGCCAAGGCACGATACTGCCTCCATAGGCAACACATTATGCTGTTACGTTTCGAATAGACATGTAGATTATCCACGAATTCTGAATGGCAAGGCCTTCTCTTTTTGATATTGATCTGTAAGCTAAACCATGGTGCGCGGGGTCCAAAAAGTTAACGGGTATGTAAAAAACCCAAAATAAATAAAGGTCGTTGGAATCGCAGACCATATAAAGTTATCAATACACAATCGCATCCCGCAGTTTACCAGAAAAAAAATTGAAAAAGCAAAACAATCGCATAGACCCACAATTCCTGCTCCGGATCCCACAGATCTGGATCACCGCGGGGAAAGAGGACCCACTCAAACCCAGGAACCCGGTTCAATGGTCTACTTTATTTGCACTAGCGCCGCGCTAAAAAAGTCGCTTTGCAATTTAAAGATTGCCAGACTTTTTGGTGGGAGCAGCAGGCCCAGGTTTTGCGCCGCGCGCGACTCCTGTCGCAAATCGCCCGATTAGGAGATCCCGTCGCATTTCGCCCAAATAGGCAGTTCCGGTCGCAAAGGAGGATCTTCGAGTCTTTGGGCCGTCAATCACGTGACCTTTGCGCAAATTGGCTTGTCACGTGGAAAGACAGTACGCGTCGCGCGGGACGCGCAACGCTGACCGTCTCTTTGTTTTCTCATCGTCACAGAACAGACCGGCACCACACTGGTGCTCTCTCTCCCTCTCCTCTGGGTGATTGATACACGAAGGGTTTTTCTTTTTTATTCTATCTCAAACTCAAATAGAATGGCACCCTCCGTCATGGACCGGGAGGAACCTCTCCAGTCGAAAACCACGCAATCTCCTTCATCATCATCATCATCACCCTCCAACCCCGCCCACGAGGAACAGCAGTACCTAAACCTCATCCGCACCATCCTCGCTGAGGGCGAGCACCGGCCCGACCGCACAGGAACAGGCACATACTCGATATTCGCGCCCCCACAGCTCCGATTCTCGCTATCGAAGCCACCGTCCTCCAACGGAGACGGCGGCGGTGAACCCGTCCCCATCCTGCCCCTTCTCACCACGAAACGCGTCTTCCAGCGCGCCGTCCTCGCGGAACTCCTCTGGTTCATCTCCGGTTGCACATCGTCCCTGCCCCTGTCCGAGGCCGGGATCAAGATCTGGGATGGGAACGGCTCGCGCGAGTTCCTCGACAAAGCCGGTCTGGGACACAGGGAAGTCGGCGATCTGGGTCCCGTGTACGGGTTCCAGTGGAGACATTTTGGCGCTGAGTATGTTGATGCTAAGACAGATTATTCCGGTCAGGGCGTCGATCAGTTGCGCGAGGTTGTCCGCAAGTTGATGGCCAATCCGTTCGATAGGAGGATTATCCTGAGTGCTTGGAATCCAGCGGATATCGGGAAGATGGCGCTGCCGCCTTGTCATATGTTTGCGCAGTTTTATGTTTCTTTTCCGCCGCCTGGTGGTGAGGGTGAGGAGGAGTCTACGGCGGAGGAGGAGGAGACGAAGAAGAAGAAGGGTTCGCTCTCCTGTCTCCTCTACCAGCGGTCTTGCGATATGGGTCTCGGGGTGCCGTTTAATATCGCTTCGTACGCCCTTCTCACGCATATCTTGGCCCACGCTGCCGATCTGTATCCTGGGACTCTCATTCATACCATGGGTGATGCTCATGTGTATCTTGATCATGTCGATGCCTTGAAGGAGCAACTTACCCGTGAGCCGAATGACTTCCCTGAACTGAAGATCAAGAGGGATGATCGCGGCAGTGGTGTCATTGATGGTTGGAAGGAGGATGAATTCGAGGTCATTGGATACAAGCCGCATAAGAGTATCAAGATGAAGATGAGCGTCTAGCTTGTTCTTATTGCTACGTTATAGATATTAGAATGTGCCCAGTACAAGTACTGGGTATATACTTTGATCCAAGATGCAGCAGATATAATTAATAAGATCTCACAATATTGTCTCCAAATAAACGCTAAGACTCCAGGGTGTATCATGCGAGCTGCCCGTCAAATGCCATACACACAAGACTTATATGTGCCCAAATTATATCGCAACAAAAACAAACCTTGGAACCCGTCACGACTTGTCTAATAAAACACCTGCCCCTCTCAATAAAACAATTGTATGTCCCTGCTTCACCTTTCCCCCACCAATGGTCTCGGAGAACTCGAGAAATTCTCCGGACTCAACATGGAACACGCGCAACCGCTCCTCCTCCCCTCCGCCACGATTATTCAGGTTCTCAATATGCAACCTTTTGGCCGCGTCGTCTAGCACCCTGCCTGTTTTCCAGCGGGAATCGAAAAACAAATCGCCCGACGGTGGTTCAGCCTTTTGCGTATCCGCAGTCCCTACAGCATGTAGATAAAGCCGCTTATCGGCGGGGATAGAGGGGTCTCCTTTTGCAGACTTCTTGAGCGCATTCAACGCTCCCGGCCCTTGCTTAGGTGGTGTAGGTTTGGCTCTGATCCCGTTCAGCAATGACGTCGACCTTCCACCACCCTGTGGTTTGTCCTTCCCCCATGTCCGAACCTTGGCGAACATAGACCGGATCGTCTCACTTGGGTTCTGGGCTCCCAACTGTTGCTGCCTGTTCCCAGCACGGGCTCCCAGTGGTACGATCTTGGCGCAATCATGTTCCTCTTGCAACCTGTGCCTCAGACAGTACTGCCGATTGCAGTTGGGACAGCGCACAGCAGGGTCCTTGAGTGTATTGATAAGAGTCTTGCAGGAGAGATGTGCGCATTGATCTGTGTTGTAGATAGTGGGTTTCTGAGTCGTTGACGACAGAGTTCTGCCAGTACCGGTACTCTGGTCGCGTCTCCGCCGCGCCCACTCCCCCGCCCGTTCGCATTTATGTGCAGTTTCTGTTCGGTGGTCGAGACAAAATGTCTTCCGGCATGATTCGCACCGGAACGGGAGGAAGTCTAGCTGGTGGCAGTAGTCGAACTGGCAGTGTCGACCAATCGACTCGAGGTCTTCGTCTGGGATCTGAGTAAAGGAAGATTCCTGTTTCTGAGGGTCCGAGGTCGGGTCCAGTTTAGTACTAGGACTGGAGCTTCCCGATGGGGGGCCTTTAGCAATGGTGATGGGTGCCATGACACGAGCAATTCAGCTTTACATCTGGGGTTGAGATCGGGGGCGGAGATGAAGGCGGGAGAGTCGCCTTAAGAATGGATCCGCAGCGGCGGCCAGAGGTGGAAGGCGGTAGAAAGCCCTGGCAGCGGCTCAGGCGATTATGTAATCCGCGCTATTCGCACCGCCACATTGGATTATGTAATCAGTGCATTAGACGGCAGACTCGTAGTTATTCAACACGTTCAAAGCGCATTCCCAGATTTGGTATCATACAGTGACAAAGACATACGGCATACTCCGGATAAGATCGATAAACAAAGTACACGCTTAGGGGTATATCCTGACAAGATGGGGCTGAGAATACCGAAAACAAAAGATCGAAGGAAGCAGAGTAACTGGAAACCTGCACGCAGAGGAACGAAGAAAGGACGAGTAACAAACGCAACAAAGAGGATCCAACATTCAAATAACCGGTTTATGCTCAAATTCAAATTGCTGTGGCAGAAAACAGCTCTTATTCAACTGGGAGTCTCCCCAGGGGAACCAATTTGGTTGATGATCTGCGCGCAATCTTGATATGGCCCGCGGAATTCACCGAGGAGAAGCAAAGGGAATCGGACTGGACGAGATTAAAACAGGAATACCATGTTTGGTTTGGGAAGTCGAGACCGGCGGCGAAAAGACAGAGGGTTCTGGGGGAGAAGCGTTATCCAAAGCTCCAGGTGTTAGAGGAGGAGAAATTGTGGTCGACGTCGCATGCGGTGTGATTGCTGTGGAGGACGTATCCGCAGGGTTGGTAAGCCCTGAATGTTTGCCAGCAGTCTTAGTCTCAGTCGCCGAGGCTGACGAGGAAGGAAGTGAAGCTGGAGAGACGACGGTGAGTGGGCTAAGGGGTCGCTCGTGATCGCCGTAATTCGGTCCCTTCTGTGTCTTCATATGCACCTCAGAAGCCGTGGTAGGAGGTCGGGTATCCGTCCAAACCGATTTGAAGTCTGGAGCGTCGCTACCCTTCCCATACATAATTTGTGGGGATTTCGTTCTGTGTTCTCCAGCCACCCTTCTTTCCTTCTCCCTCGCGGCATTTTCCTCCGGCGATGGCACCTTAAGTTTGATGCTGAGCTTCTGAATGCCCGCAGATAAACCATCCACATCATGCTTTCCAGTACTGTCACTTTGTGACAACTTGTTCTCGTCGTTGCCATGGGAGGTAGACGTAGACGTCCCTTTTCCTTTGGGGGAGGCGAGATTAAATTTGGCCGGGACCTTTGGCACCCTTGGCACAGGAGGCGCCTTTTTGGGACTTTTCGATTGTCTGATGGTAACTGCTCTGCGAGAAGTCGTCGACGTCGAAGATTTGGCGCTCATTGCTGATCCTGGCCGTGACGAGACATGACTTCCGTTACCAACAGTAGCTCCCGCCGAATTTTCTTGACCCGGACTGCCTGCCAGGGTCCAAGTGTTACTCTCCCTCCGGCCAGCGCTCACAGATGGCTTATCAACGGATGACGACGCCTGCGTGGAACCGGCCGCATCAATCTTGGGTCTCCGGCTGCCTTTGAGCGCAACAGAGTTCGAGGTCTCTTTTTTGGGCGTATTCGATCGGGATGGCCTGAGCTTTCTGGTGCGAAGCTGAGCCTTGCTCTCATCATTAGCAGGTGCGGCCTGGGCTTGGTCAGTAGCCATCTGACGCTCCTTTCGAACACGAGACGCTTCTGCATTTAGGTCCTCCGCTCGGTAACTAGTAGTCTGTCTGTTACTTGGAATAATTATTTTCGACAGCTCATGCGCTGCAGTGGCCCAACCGACTTCCGGCAGTGGGGGAGGCGAATCCACCGCTAGACTCCTGAGGGAATCGGTGGACTTTCGATCTCGGATGGGAGCGAGTATTTTTGCCGCAAAGGAACGTGTGGGCGCAGAGTAGGTCGGGCCAGTTTTCTCGCGGGGTTTGGCAGCAGGGCTCGGCGGAGGATACGCAAGCGCCTCCAAATCGTCCAACATTGCAGACTCCCACCACTCGGTTTGGAACTTCGCTCCAGATGCATGGTTGTTAATTTCACCAGGATCGGCCTCTGGGATGCCTAGACCGCCGGTCATTTCATATCCCAGGCGGTTATTCTGTTGAACATCTGAGCCAGATACACTCCTGTTTGCATCTCCCAGGCCAGCGAGATGACTGAACACGCCACTAGTCAAGGCTCTATCACTATATCCACCCTCCAAGACACTGATAACGCGTCCATCGACGCCTAAGCCTTCTTCCTCGGCCATGCGGACCACATCGTCGGTAAATTTGGCGTAAAAGTCGGTCGGAACGTTCACCTTATGCCGCTGCATTCCAGCGCCTTCCCATTCGCTGGCATCGAAACCAGCAGAGATGAAAACAGCAGCCTTGGGGGGAGGTCCATTAGGCACATTAGACAGGCGTTCGGTGTGCAGGCGCAAGAAATCGCGGGCTTTGTCAATCAAAATGGAGTATTTTGTCTTGTAGAGCTCCCAGAACTCCGATGGTGTTTTCCACGGCTCCAAATGGACGTTCCAGATGGATTGACCATGAGCCTTGTCGATGCAAATACTAGCATTGCGCACTTTCTCGGGCTCGCCCATTTCGCAAGGATACGAGTTGATATCGTGCATACTGAAATATCCAATCATGGCCTTCTTGTAGCTCGCGGAGTTTCGATGGGCCGCGATAGCTTTGCTATTCTGCTGCCAGGCGACATCTTGCGAACCGTCGCCGTGGTGAAGATCAAAATCCAGAATGGCCGCATGGGTCAGGCCGTGTGTCATAGCAGCATAGGATATGCCGACATGCACATTATTGACCCAGCAAAAGCCAGAGGGATGCCCGGACGAACAATGGTGACCTGGAGGACGAATGCAGACAAATGCGCGGTTGACAGAGCCAGGGCTGAAGACTGCATCAACGCCTTCACAGACACCGCCCAAGGCACCCTCGAAGGCATTCAGAGACTCGGAACACAGATAAAGGTCGCCTTCATGCAGTGGGGGAGCATCGGCTGCGGAACTATCCTTACCCGCACTACGGGGTCGAACCAGTTCCCTGCCGTTCAACGCGAGCCGCGACTCTGCCGCATCACACATCGCCTTGAGGTCGTCCATCCACTTGGTACCATGAACGTTTGTCACAGCTGGGGAGCTCAGAGCCATGGTCCTGGCTGTCTTTCGGATCTGAAATGGTACGGGCAGCCGCCGAGGATCCAAGTCAGGATGAGGAGAGAATAGCTCGCCAGCATGCCTACGGCCAAGACGAACGTAGGCGGCGCATATTCCCAGAACACTAGCACGAATACGTTCCGGCCGCTCAACGATGGTGCTCAGCGTTGCCTTGGACGCTCGAGGTCGGGAAAACCGATGACTGTAGCAAGCATCGTGGAGAATTACGAGGGTCTGCGACTGCAGATCAACCAATTCATGCAAGTCCATTTCCTTTCGAAAATGCTCAGCGGCTAGAGAAGCCGCCGTGGGAACTGCTTGCTCAGCTACTGCTGTGTGAGGCATCCTAGAAAGCATGTTAGTCCCATATGGAGAAAGCAGACAGTGAGTTAGAGGTGGAAGAACCGTTGAGCTGGAAGACTGAGGCGTGGCGACATCGACTCTCCATTGTTACGAGCAGCAGACCGCAGTGAGGCCGTAGAAGAGCGCTTTATTAAGCTTGGAGTAGATTTTCTGCGTTCATCTCTCAATGAAGTGGAACTAGGTGTCCGCCGGGGTGACGGCTGATGGTGCGGCGCCGAGATAACGGCTGGACGCGACAGTGGACGTGTTTCATCGAGCGCAGGCAATGAAGATCCAGGAGAAGATGAAAGAGCCAAGTGATTCAGTCGATCAGACAATGACGCAGCAGGATCAGATGTGTTTGGGTGCGACATGGATGACGATCGCGATGACGGTGATCGTACAGTAGTTAGATGTTTTGGCGTTCCCCCTTGCGCGTAGTTAGGGGAAGGGGAGGAATGCATGATAACGTTAGGGGAGACAATAACAACGCGGCTTAAATGTTGACGATGGAAGAAGGATAACGGCTTCTTCTTGCTCCTTAGCCTCCTTGTTCTTTCAATGCGCTCCGACCATCGCGTCTACATGTTTGTGATGTGAGACAGTTCTTAGAACGGTAATAGTTCGGCGAAAGTTTGTTGTTGCCAGATAAGGCAAGTCGCTGCACGTGTCCCCACTCTTTCGCAGCAACACAACGGCAGGTCCCTGGTCAGCCTTGCAGAAATGCTGCACTCCTGTCTTTCCCTTGCGGCGTTGTTGACGATCGTGGTGCCCATGGTTATAGGCATTTGAACTCATCTGACTCGCCACTTGGGCATACCGCACCAACTGCAGCAGGTACAGGGCAGTCTATGAAAGCAGAAGCGATACGATATGATACTCTTTACAAAAACAAATGGAAAGGTAATTCCTTCTGATCTTTACATGACCAGAAATATCCCATGTTCTTATCTCTCCACTGATAGCACTGTAGACAGTGCATATGCTTTTAACGAAAGACACCAAGGCAACACCAGAGCCATCCTCACCCTCTATTCTATGGTTCCAGTTTTGAGACCATGAAGCAAGACCAGGGAGGAAAGATGCATGCAAGCAAGAGAGCAGAAGTCTTGAAGAGACACAAAGAAAAGTAATAAGGAAGGTAGGACAGAAAAAAGACAAATCCACAAAACGCCCCGGAATCCAACCCCGGCTTTTTCGCTCAAACGAAGGTATCCTGATGCAACCGGCCGTTCTATGTGACGACGAATGAAAATATTTGCAAAAGAAAAAGAAGGTCATCGATATAGATGAAGGAGCCCCAGGCGATGCATGAATGACGGACCAAACACCGAAACGGACCCGACCATTCAGTTCATATCGTTCTTTCGGTTTCAACTTCCTGGTTGGAGAGCAAACCCTCTACCGAAACCAGTTATGCCAGCTCCTCCTGCGCTTCACCACAGGAGATATCAATCCGTTTTCGCTCTTGTCGCTCAGGATAGTCAAACGCTTGCTCAATCTTCCCGAGCGCTTCCTCTTGGACTTGCTCTCGGTCTTGAACGATGAGGTCGCGTGTCGATTGCAAAAGCAATGCATGTGTGCGGCTTCGAAGGCAATGTCCTGGCACGTTCCTTGTTTCCGGGCTTCACAGATGAAGTGTCCAGCGTCATCTTCGCACTGGCACCATTCGTAGCAGATGACAAACTGTCGACACATGATGGGTGCTATGGAGGAGTTCCTGCGATTCTTCGAGCATCAAATGAGTAAGGCGGAGGAAGCAAAGAGACAATTCAATTGCAATCAGACAACACGGTCAGATCTGTATTTTTGGAGGCCCAAGGGATCCCGCCCCGGAGATAAAGCGAGAAGAGGAATGTGAGGATCGGAAGAGTCACAGAGAAGATATCCTTTTAGGGAAATGAGACAAAGAAATGCAATGCAGTCAACGTCTAGTCGATTGTTTCTGAAGAGAATCCTACACTCGCAAGACGAGGAGTTGGAGGGGAGTATCCGCCGTATCCGAATTCACTGTCTCCACTCGGGAAGCCGAACCATTCCTCATAGACTATATTGTCTGTGGGGGTACACTGAGTAGCACGGTCCTGTTGTTCCCAGCCTGCAGGCCCCCAATATATTGACAGTGAATACTTATAGCAATGTAGCCAAAGGAAAAGAGAATGATAATAATGAACTGAGGAGTTGAGAGCTGACAAAAGGTGTCCAAATAAAAAGGATCTGTGAGTGTGAATGAGCGGCCATTGACGTCAAAGTGGGTCAACGATAAACCAAAAACCCTCACTTTTCAGCGTTCCTCAGCAGTCCACTATTATTATTATTATTGCTGGGTGTCCCATTTTCAGAATTGGGGTACTCAAATTTCCTTAACCTTCACGATAGTCATTATTACAAGACGACTTGCGTCTGGGCCCGCTTCCGGCAGGTTCCGCCCCAGCTGGTAGAGAGACCACACCGGATCTGGAGTCAAAGTGAGTAGGGGCGAGAAGAAACGAGGCCTCATGTAAGCGGAAGAGAATGGGTGCATCGCCACATCTTGCCACATCTTACCGAATGACGATCTTCATTTCAAAGATCAGCTTTGTAGCAGATCGTCAAGCTGGTAGATGTGACATGAGCGACACGCAGGAACGATGGGACGAGCAACGCGTAACCAGGCTTGTCATTGTGCATCAGGCTTACGAATGCGGGCTGGAGAAGGCTTGGCTAGCGGTTGGCCTGATACTATTGCTTGCTAATTAATTAGTTGTACGGATCCGTGTGGGGAGTCCGACTGGGATCATTCCCGATCCGCAGGGTCACGTGTGGTGCTTCGCGAACTCTTCCGTTTCGGGGTCTAGCCTCATCATGTGGTTTCCTGCGGATTTTTTCTGTTTTTCTGCCTCGGGCATCAACATCACATGCATTGGGCATACGGATCGGACGCAACCTTAGGTTTAGCGGAATGCATTCCGACCCCGATTCGACAAAAACGGCAATGCTCTCAGTCTCGATGCGGACAGATGTTTCCCAGACGAACAACAACCAGTGACCCCGCCTAAAATCAGATCGTCATCACTGGAATCCGTCCCGTCAAATTAAATCGATGGCCTCGTCGCAATACCCCACCCCCCCTGTCGAGACGACACAAGCATCCTCCGCACCAGAAGCAACAATGGCGTTGGCTACCTCCCCTCAACGAACAGCCACCCTTCTCTCTAACCTCGCCGCAGTAACCTCCCGAGTCACCACTGCGTCTTCCAAGGCCGCCGTGCCGAAACCCGTGCGGCTCGTCGCCGTGTCCAAACTCAAGCCCGCCTCCGACGTCCAAGCCCTCCACACCCCACCAGCGAATCACGTCCACTTCGGGGAGAACTATTTCCAGGAACTGCTGGAGAAGTCCCGTGTCCTCCCCGCCGACATCCACTGGCATTTCATCGGGGGACTGCAGTCGAATAAGTGCGTGTCGCTAGCGCGCGACGTGAGAGGACTCTGGGCAGTCGAGAGCGTCGACACGGAGAAGAAGGCCTCTCTTCTCGACAAGGGCTGGAACGAGCGTCTGAAAGCCTTGGAAAAGAAAAGGGATGAAGGCAATCAAGAGGAAACATCGGAAGAGCCTTACCTCCGCGTCTTCGTCCAGGTCAATACCTCAGGCGAAGAGGCTAAATCGGGCGTTGAGCCTGCGCTGACACCCGCGCTGTGTCGGTTCATCCGTGACAAGTGTCCGCGTTTGAAACTGCAGGGTCTTATGACGATCGGCGCAATTGCACGTTCCAAGGCCACCGGCCCGGGCCAGGAGAATGAGGATTTCGTCTGCTTGCGAGATACCCGGGATCGAGTTGCTCAGGAACTAGGCCTGCAAGGACCCGACCTGGAAGAGTTCGAACTGAGCATGGGCATGAGTGACGACTTCGAAGGTGCGATCGTCCTGGGCAGTGACCAGGTTCGTGTGGGCACGTCGATTTTCGGCGAGAGACCGCCTAAAGCGCAGACAAAGGTTGTCTAGCTGCCCGGCGCTGTCTGCTGTCCCCGTGCATCAGGACCAGTGGACCACGAATTATGAACCATTCGCGTGCATTGAATGTTTTAGAAAGAGAACATGGGAAAAAGCTCGAAGCGAAGATGCCGGATGTCGGTGTAAATACATTTGAGACTAAACTCGTACATGCATTGTACTACATGCGTTAGACTGTCAGCAGCTTACGCAGTCTAGTCAGAGTGCTAGTGATTATTATATGGGTCTAGGCTGCTGATCTGCGTGAGGCAAGCTTGGATTCAAAAGTACCACAAGTCCGCTGCCTGTGCTGTATTGTAGTACTCAAGCGGCGCTGACATATAGAAAGATATTTAAATAAGCAACTTGCTCATGGCTGATCGGCCGACATGGGTCAACTAGTAGCATTCAGATGCTTCTATTGCAATTACCGGTTCGAAGGTACCTTTCTCCTGCGAGGGTACTACGCAGAAACTACCATAGCATCAGCCCAGGGCCCTTGGTATCCTTAATTAAAAAGAAATGAAAAAGGATTTTCTAGTTGAAAAAAATGCTAAAGCCCGCACTCCAGATGCCCTTGCATGACGGATTCCGCGGACAAGGCAAAAAGAAAAAAAAAAAAAAGGGGGGGGGAGAAACGAGAAGAAAATACGCCAACGT